>VZRL01005605.1:93412-120529 GCA_013397895.1 Origma solitaria
GTGGGGCAGCCCCCGGCGCGGCGCGGGGTGGTGTCGGGCGACGACCCGCTGTCGTCGGGCGGCAGCATCGAGGTGGTGGACTTGTACCTGCTGCCCGAGCCCTTCTCCGGGCTCATCGCGGGCGAGTTCGGGCCGCTGCTGGTGCTGAGCTGCCGCGTGTGCCTGGAGGAGAAGCCCATCAAGCCCCTGTCCTGCTGCAAGAAGGCGGTGTGCGAGGAGTGCCTCCGGCGGTACCTCAGCTCCCAGGTACGGCCCGGCGGACGCCGCAGGAGTGTGCTGGGAGGGGGCAGCCCGGCGGGCTGAGCGCTGTGCTCGGGACCCGGCGAGCCGGGGTGGGGCGAGGTGGTGTGGAGCGGTCGGGAGCCCTTCCCGTCCCATACCGGGCACGGTCGGCCGCCACCTGCGTGCGCGCTGCGAACTCAGCGACCGCCCGTTCCCCACGCGTTGCTCTGCGCGTCCTTACGCCGCCGGTCCGGCTGGTCACTTCTGTGCTTTCTGGCTCTTCCCATCTGTACAAGGGTTTTCGCTTTGAAATATCAAACTTGCTGTGATCTGGCTGGCGGCACAGCTTCCTTTAAAGGGGAGGCTAAGGAGAGGAGCTTGGGAGAGTTGGCAGCCGCCTCCGAAGCGGCTGCTGGAGCCACCGGCGGCCTTGCCCGCAGCTTGGGCTTGCGGGCCTTCGGAGCCTTGGTGCAGCCGCTCGGCCTGGTCCGCGCAGAACACATCGCGTTTGGGGTTAGGCCAATTATGCAAGATTAAAATAGTGTGTGTCTGGGGTGGGGGTGTGTGACTACCGGTGAACAATTGCAGTTAACAACATTAAACAACTTCGGAGGAAAGAATTTGAAAACACGACTTTTCTGTCCTGGGCAGACAACTGCTTATCCTGGGCAGATAGCTGGCATGTGGGGTGCTTACATGTTCATCACTGTTTTGTCAGTCAGAACTGCTGTTTCAAACCCAAATCAGCAGCTTGATAATTAAGCTCTATCTTTGCTAATGTTTTCAGTAGCTAGTTTAGCACCATGGAATACTTGTGTGTTTCTGCTGCTTGTGTAGTCATACCTTAAACACGAAGAACAATGGGAGAAGTATGGGTATGTGGGAAAAACAAAGCCAACTAAACCCTTCGCTTACCACCTTTACGCTTTTATTCAGCAGAAACTCTTAGGATGTGCTCTGTGGAGACGTGCTGGTTTGGTGGTAGGATGAATTTTTACACCTTTTGAGTCTTGCTGCTGTGCTGGGGCAGTCTGTGCTCCTGCTGGGCTGTGCGTATAGGGAAGGGATGGATAGTTACAGATACCCCTACACTATAAATAGTTGACAGGCGTGTTATGACCAGAGTACATTTTACTCCTTGGAAATTGCACGTGCTACTGAGGTTAAGTTCTTGCTCCTCTCTGGGCCCTGGTAGCCTATGTAGCATTTGCTGGTGCTGGTAACATTTGTTCTGGCTAATGGTATACTCACTAACATTTTTATGATCCATTTTATGATCCAGTTTTGATGTTTAGATAACAAGGAAGGGCTTAACTTGGGAACTGATGGATTGGATAGTCAGAGTTATGTTTTCTGCGTTTCCTGTAACACTGATACTCAGGTACACTTAATAAGCCTTCTTGAGACTTTGTGCACAGAGACCAGAATGATCTGATTTGTAGGTAAGTGGTAGACTGGAAATTCTCACTAAGTTTTTAGATTATATCGTCAGTGCGCATTTGTGCCACTTTTATACCTGCCACTGAGGTCGCATGTCAGAATATTGACTTGTATTGAAGCTGGAAATTGCCAAGTGGTGTGATGTCAGGGTGGTCATCCCTATCTCAGCAGGTGCGTACTGTTTACAGTGATGCAATAGAAATTACATGATCTGGTGTCTAAAGCCATACTGAAGAACTCTTCTACCTGGTTGAGGCTGTACTCTCGAAGAATGAAGCAGTAGTTTGGTGGCTGAAATAGCTGGCTGGCCTGGGAGCCAGGTATATGTGCTAGAAGTGGGCTTAGCATTGGCCAGGTGTTGTTTGTGTATGCAGGGATGTTGTTGTGTATGCCTTTGTTGAAGGAAGCCACTACTATTGCTAAGCACTTGCAAAGCTGATCCAAGCAGCCCTTGAAATGTACTCATATGGCACATAGTCATATGGGTACTTACTCCCATGCCTTAAAGATGGGACAGGAATACTGAGCTTGTGGAGTGAGATTCACAGAGCGCTTCTGTGGACATGTTGTTACAGATGCTTTTATCTTTTATGACCAGGCAGAATTTTAGTTGCTTGATAAATTTATTCAGAGAAAAAGGAAACAAAATAAAACAAATAACAGTCCAATGTGTTCTTCTCCTATCTTGCTTTTTTGAAAAGGACAAGAAAGTGATATTTCTTCAAGAAGAACAAGAAGTGATCTATCTTTCCTTTGTGCAGCGGAGGGACCCTGTGAGTCATCCTGGGGAGAGAGAAAGGCTTCTCCATGTCAGTTAGATTAGAAGAATTCCTGGGAAGGATAAGTGAAAAGCCATTATAGGTTAGAAATCACATCACCTTTCATCTTTGAGAGTTTGCACGTTTTTTAGCAAATTGAAGAGAAAATTTACCAGAAGTTCAAAAGGAATAAATGTTGAAAAGCTGTTTTTGTTTGAAAATTTTAAAAGATCTTACTTTTGGATATGATCAGCCTGATTTAAGAATGTATCTGAAATTGGAAAGAAACAAAAAACAGCTGAAAAACACAACCCCAGGCAGTATTGTGCATAGTTTAGATCTGGTTTCCTTGTTAGAGAAATAACAATCTGTGTCCTGGCCGACTCTACATCTCTGGAGGAGTGGTCTCTCATGCTGAAAATGTGGAATATGTTGGCAGAAGCATAGCACTTAAAATAATTCATGTTGCCTTTGATGTCTGTGTGTGTTCTCTCACTGAAGAAAGCTGTATTCTTCATGATGGCTTCATTGTGATTTCTGAAATGATGTTTAATGGAGTAGCAAAGTAAAAACTCTGTTAATGCACTCTGCTTTTTTTCTACGCAAAGATATAAGAGCATCAGTCTTCTGCCTTGGAGTCTTTTATAGATCAGAAAATGAACTGAAGTTTTAGGCATTCTTAAAAGGAATGCCAGATGAAAATACTCCAGCTGCAGAGTGTGCTCATCATGTTACCAGCCTGCTGGAAAATGAGGGTAACATCTGAAGGTCCTTAGAGGTCAAGTCCAGTCCTTCTTATCACTGGCACCTTGCTGCATAATCCCTTTCAACGATTTAGTGGCTGGAGCAGAGGCTTAGCAGGCAAGCCTGGAATGCCCAGGCTGATCTGGAGCCTGACTTTGGGAAATTGCATAACTTTACCTCTGCCTCAATTTAGCTGTTCCATCTTGCATCATGATAGTCACAGAGCCTTCAGGGTCTGACTATGACCAGTTGATCTACCTACCATTCACAAAAAAAAAATCTGTGACTATTTGTTTGGACTCAAATTGATGATATGGTAATTGACAGGTATAGGTGATGGGTTATCATTATAAGAGGTTGTGGCTTTTGCACCACAGGATGTGGTGTTGGTGGTTTTCACAGCTCAGGATCTGGTGTGAATCCTACAGAGCCTGAGTCAGGTCCCAGCAAGCCCTGATTCCAGGAATCAGTGCAGCCCAGAGCTCTTTGTTTGTTCTGTGTGGATGAAGTTGAAGAGTGTGATTGTCTGAAAGGCCAGTGTTCTCCCTCCGTGGGCTTTCAGGTATGTGTTGAGTGAGGCTGGGGTCAAAAGTGTGGAAGAACCATTTCCCATTCAGCTGGGAGCTGTGGGTTTCTGCACTCTTACATCCAGCATACAAACTTGGGGCAGGGAAGGAGGAACCAGGACACTTAATCTCACAGGTGTAATATTACATCCGCATCTCCTTCACTTCCCATCTTTCTCTGTATTAAACGTGGCACCAAACCCGAGTTATTTCAGAAACTGTGTGTACAGAGGTTTGCTAAAAGAGTGATTCACTTCCTCACCTCGCTGGGCTGCTTGTATGTTAAAGTCAGAGGGAGCATTTCAGTTTTCCTATAAAATGGCCGCAAAAGTTTTATAGAAACCTCAGTGCCTACTTTTTCTACATGCAAATCGGGAAACTTGATAATCCAGTTTTGATCCTGTGTTCATTAGTGATGCTTTATTTTGTAAATCTTACAACTCTGTTGGAGTAGTCATTCTTGTATTAAAAGACTTGGGGTGAGTTAATTTAAACAGCATACTGTATTCTTCATCAGATTTTATGGTGCTTTAATTATAGGAACTCTAATGAGATTAGTAGCCATGAGTAAATCAGAAGGGATTGTTGGGGGCGGGGAGGGACTGCATTTGACAGCGTTTTTTATGCATGGTTAGCTTTGGTGGAACAAGAATCCTGCTCTCTTCTGAGCATGAAATGTGGAGATCATCCTCCGTCTGCTCAAGACCTCTTATGACCTCTTACCAGTTCTCTCTCTGTGACCTGAGATCTTGTTTTTGAGCCCTTTCTTTTCTGTGCATGATTTCTTTTGAAAGAGCTGGATGAAAAAAGCTGCTGACTGTTACAGTCAGGATTTTTGTGGGGAATGTGATTATAAAGCTGCATAGCGAGGAGGAAAACTTGGGAGCAGTCTGTATCACATAAAACTAGTACTGGCTTGGAGCTGGAGGGCCTTGACACCTGTGTCTCGTCAGGTGTTCGATGGTATCATATAAATGATACATCTTCAAAGCTGTAGTCTGCTGATGAAAAACAGACAGCAGAAATGTAGGCACCAAGCACTGAATCATCTGATGGTTAATGAGCTGCTTGTGCCCTGAGTCAAACCAGAGCTCAGAAAGGCCACTGTCATTCAGTGCAGAAGCAGCTCTGTGTTTGCAAGGGTAATTAATCTAAAACCATGCTCTAATACCAGCTACTGAGTTGCTGGGGTGGCTGCAAACTGCCTACCAGGGGATGATGGCAGGGTGAGCGACCACCCCTCCAGCTGACATTGCAAGAACACAGAAGTTTCCAAAGGAGGAAGAGAGGTGCAGGGGGAGAAAAGAACCTACTGGTTTACAGGCTTTCTAAACCAAATCAGCAGCCTCAGCCATTGTAAGCTGGTTGTGTTCCTGAGGAGGAGGAGGGGGAGGAGAAGGCAGATAGACTTGGTCCATCATGATGTGAGCAGCCTATAAGCTGCAGGAACACCTAAACTTCTTCCCTGTCATTTTCAGCAAACAGCTTCTGAAAGTCTGTGCTGTTGTCCTGATGTGTTGAATGCAGTACCAGTACCAAAATGCTGCTGCATAGCCAGAGGTCACAGTTCAGGATGATACCCAAGTACCTCTAAGATTGTAAGAGTTAGTCTTTCAAGTTAACAAAATGTATGACAGAGTTTTCATCCATCTTGAATGCGTCTTGGTGGATCCAGTTTGTGCCAAAACTTAAGTTTGGAACAGAGCTTACAAAATCCAGCATTGATGAAAGTGCTTTGAAATTCATTTAAAAGAAAACTAGTTTTGAGTGGTGTTCTTGAATGACAATACTTCTAGTTATCCTAGTGTGTATAGGCCTAGATGCTCTTGCCAGCATTTGAGCACTGCATGTGGTGTGTTTGTTCCCTGTGCAGAAGTAGCTTCAAACTTACTCTCCATGGCTAGCTCTGACTTCTCTTGTTTGGATAAGTCATTGCCAGATGTTGAGCTGGAATTGTGGCTATCCTTTCTTAGCCATGCTGTTATGAAGTGAAGGAGTAAGAGAGTGGCTGTTCTTACAGCTAAGAACATTTTCAGTAAAACTCTGGGATCCAAGATACTGAGAATAGAAAATATGGTGTCACCTTTGAAGGAAGTTGCAGGATGGGTTTTGCTAATAGAGAAAGGCCTAAATTCCTGCGGGGAGGATAAATGATCTCATGAAATTGTTGATGTTGGTAATGAGGGGTGAGGGTAAATGGTGAGTGCTACGGTGATACCTTGAGTTTGCTGATGTTGATAGTAAAGTTGATTTTGGCATATAAAGTCTTCCTTATGAATGACAAATTGCAGTGGGAGATGGAGAACCAGTTTTGTTTTAGCTGGGGTTGAAACCTTATTTTGAAAATGTGTAATTTCTGTGAAGCAGAAGCCCTCCTTGTCAGCTGTCTCTCACAGCCAATGTATTGCTCCTCGCTGGTCTGTGGGTGGTGTTGGCATTGGGGACCACAGACGGGCTGAGCCATCAGGAGATCATCTGCTGCATGCCTTCCCTCCCACTTCTCCCACCAGCTGTTCACAGGAGCTACCAGGCACAGGTATGGACTCAGTCCAGGGATTTAAAAATGAAATTAATTGGAAACTGAACTGTAGGTGTTTAATTGCCCGATCAAAAAGAAATGAAGGAGTTAAATGCGGTTGGGAAGGCCTTCAGCTCACCTCTGCCCCATTCCTGCTTCTCCACCCAGAACAACTGTTCTTCCAACTGCTCTGGGGCCTCTTGGCCCTTCATTCCTCTTTTCTTCTTGTACAAATATCTTGCTTCCTGCTGTCTAAACCAGCCAGGCTCGAGGAAAGTATGTATTTTAAATGGCCAGGATGTCAGTACATTGTCAAAATGATTAAGCGTTGTAAGGGATGTAATTTCATTGAAAGAATTCAAACTGGAGGCTTCCCCCTGAAGAAGGGCATTACTTACCCACCCAGCTTTATGTGTCCTTCTGTATGCTTTATCTGCTTGTGCTTGTCTTTCTTTTGCTCTCTTTTAAAGTATATTCTTGATGAATTAAAAGTAAAAAAGTTTTTGTCTATAGGATTTTAATAGCCAAATATTTACTACTTTTTCTATACTAGAAAAAGTGACAAATTTGCCTAATGGTGAAAAGGCTATTTAATTTTTTTGTGTTCGTTTTTAAGTACTTGAAAAAATTTTGGTAATGCAAAGAAATTAATTTTACTTGGAAGTTAAAAATTAGGATGAAAAACAAATTCCAGACTTTACTCAGAGAGAAGAAAATTTTATGGATTTCAGTGCAGAAGGTCAGAAGTTTAACAGTAGTTTAGGCCAGATTTGGAATTAAACCTGAAATGGCTTAGATTCGACATTTAAGTCCACATTTACCTCAGCTGCTACCTCACTGCTTCAGTTTGAGAATGGTGTATATTTTCGTTGACAGCCTTGTTGGGATGTGCTGTTGCTCTTGTTTACTTAATTGTGAGAAAGGCTCTGCACTTTCTGGATTAGAATTCTGTGAAAAGGTAAAGACATTTCTAAGTCTATCACACTTCCATTTCCTTATGAGCTTGGTAGTAGACTGTAGAGCACTCATTTTCCCTGGTGATGTTTTTATTAAGTACAGCACAAACTACATAAGATTTTGTACTGGAAAATAGAAGGGGCAAAGTTTCATTTTCTTAAGCTTAGTCATTCTGATACCATTGTGTATTGTTTTCTACCACTAACATGATACCAATGGCAGCAGAGGCAGGTACCTCACTAGCTTATTTTGCCTGGCTTCCTGATCTCACAGGAATGGTTGTGTTTCAGCTTGGGGGGGTGTAGGATGAGCATCTGAATGACTCTGTCCCTTTTGCTTGTAGGAAAGGGAAATCCTATCCAAACTGTTTCAGGTGTGACGTGGCTCTGTGGGGGCTGCTCACACAATACGAGGAAGGAAGAAAAGGGAGAAGAAGGTTGCTAGGATGGGAAGGGCACGATGATCATGTAGGAATTGGTTTGCTCCAGAAAGTGGACTTGTTCAGGGTAAGCTTTCAAAAAAAGAAAAGTGAATTGTGAAGACTGGTGACTTCCACATAGGGTGTATCTTTGGCCTCTGTTTAAAGCTGCAGCTGAATACTGGCCAGTTATTCCGGTAAATGGTGGCCAGAAAGTGAAATGGGACTAGCTTTTTTTCTGGTTTCCTATTGGATGGAGGCAGGCAGGGAATAAATCTAACCTTAAAAAAGAAAAAAAAATAGTAAGGATTCTAAACACAGTTTAAAGTGTAGAACTTCCAGGAAAATAAAGGGTTAGTGTTTTACTGAACTGCTGGAAGACTTTTGTACTCCATTGGCGGCAGGGTGGGTGGAGTAGGTAGGTGAAGGCATCTCGTATGTGACACGATTACAGAGTGCCTGTGAGAGGTGCCACTTCCCTGCAGAAGCAAAAAGAAATCCTTCACTATTGTCAGTACTGTTACTGCTCTATGTGGGCAAAGAAATGGTGGGGAAGGGCTTCCTAACCTTCCAGCTATTTTTATGTTGCTCACTATGAGAGTGTGCATTGGGTAGAGGACACCTTACGCCTTTCCATTCCAGTGCACCTGTGCAGTGCCAGGTAGAATTTGTCTGCTTAGAAGCCTTACAGGATCAAGCATATAAATTACTCAGTGCTTTTTCACACGCATGTGCAGCTCATGTGTGCAACAGCTTGAAAACTCTGTTTAGTTAACTTTATGGCATTAGCATGCAGCTTAAAAGTGGCAAAGAATGTGCAACTTCAGAGTTTTTTGGAATGGATGGATCTGCAAAAGAGCAACCATGACCCATAGTATTGAGATGCCAAGTGTTGCATACCAACTACAAAATGTACATGTTAGAGCTCCAGGCAGAATTATGGTGATAATAGTATGTTTTATTGTGATGAACTTAATCCAGCTGGAGATTAAGGCAGAAAATGAGTTGTGAAACACTGGAGTTCAGTCTAAGTGTTGTTACTGTTAGACACTTATGCATATTGACATATACAGGTCCACCTAGACCTTGAAGTGGCCAAATTGAAATATAGTATTACAATCTAGAAAATCGGGATATCTCAAAGTATGCCCTTATCTGGTGGTACCCATTTGCCTTATGTAAGGGCAGTGGAAATCAAGCAAACTCAGAAATTTTCACTCATTTGTGTAATGGGAAGTAAATTCAGCCTTGCTTTTGTTGTATTTCTCAGTAGCGCTTAAGAGTAATTTTCAGACTTCTGAACATGACCATTCTTTCAGGACATTATTTGGAGTTCTAAATTTATTTTAAATTACTAGCATCTTCCCAGTCAGTAAGATATAAATCTTCCTTGCAGTGAGTTGCAGCTATTACTGATGGACATCAGTGAGTGTTTTTGTCTCAGCAAAGTAGGTATTTCATGTCAAGGCTTGATTTGTTGTTCTTTCAGTGAAAGTAACTCATCGAATCCTACCTGAATTATCCCTGAGTGTAATGCTTTATGAGAACCTCACCCAAGCCATGACAGGTAGTCAGACAAGGCCAGGCTATCACTTCTGGTAAATTAAAATGAGTTCTGGATCTCATTCTAATTTTCTCTCCGTGTCAAGAAAAGCAGACTCATGTAAAGCTGATGGTATACAGTGATTTTAGCTAGCAGTGCTGCTCACCCCAGTCTGCAGCTTGTTCCCTATTATTTGTGCGTCTTTTGATCCATTATCGGGAAAAAAGATCTGGTTTAAAAACTAACCTTTTACAGTCGTTTTTTGCTTCTTTTATTCTTACCCAGTTTCTAGTTGTCTTACGCACAATATGCAAATGTTTCTTTCACCACAAGGTGGTACTGAATAAAGGCTAAGCAGAGCCATTTGTTTTGGCAACTGTGGCAGCCTGTCAGACAAAAACATTTGAAAATGACATGTTCACAAAGGTGACAGATGGAAGTTTTCATTGGAGCTCAATGAAATCAAAACTGCAATTTGGCCCTTTTGCTGCATCATTTCCTCTTTCACAATCCAGATGGAAGTCGCAGCTTATCCAGCGCCTGAAGGTGCATCTGCACCCCCAGCTCTTTGACAGGCAGGGTCCAGGGAGTTACTCTGAGCTTCTCACAGCACTCTGGTGCCCAGGCTAGTACCCACTGGTCTTGTCTCCACCACCTGTGGCATCATTAAATATGAGCTTTCAACTAGCTGAATGCTTAGGCATCCTCATGTGTCTTATAACATAGAACAGATTATTCCTAAGATAGTCTTACAAGTTAAGTTTTTTCTGTGTGAATATTGTCGCAGATGAAGAACCTCGCTTTTGGTCTTGCTTGTTTCAACAGCTTTAGTTTGCTGCAGGCAGGCAATGCCAAGTATGATCGTTATTTTCTTGAGAGAAGTTTTTTTCTGCACCACAGAGCTCTCAAAGGAAGTTTCTTGCTGCTCCTTGTCTGTTTGAATAACAAGTGAAAAGATGCAGAACTTAAAATTATAGAAGAATTTTGGGGTTTTATTGTGTGGGTTGGGTTGTGTTTTGTTGAGGTTTTTTGGCTGAGTTGTGATAGGGATGTTAGGTTTTTTCTGCATTGTTTGGGAGGGTTTTCTGCAAAGACACAAAATGTGCATTGGTATTGAATATGACATTTTAAAAAGTACAATAGAACAAGGTGCAGCACTGTCATGGAAGAACTAATTGTACATGGTATGTATAATTAGATTTTGATAGTGAAGGTTCCTTTGAGTTTGGTCATACAGTCTCTTGGTACAAGTAAAAAACCAAAAATTTCTATTGAGGAAGACAACCAAAATAATGACTATTCCAGTATATTCTTTTCCACTCGAATTGCCTTTTTATGTTTCTGTAGGTGTGTACTGCTTTTGACCCATAAAAATTTTAATCCTGTTTTTAAAATTAATCTAGATTTTAAGAAAAGTTCTAGCATGTGCATTGGGCTGTAACTACAACTTTCACAGGCAAAAAGCATGTTTTTTAGTGAGAAGCTTTGAGATGTTTGGGGAGAGGAGAGTGGGAGAGAGTCCCTCAGTAATGAACTGGCACCAGATTATAAGTTTTCCGATACTAGCTTTTCATTTTGCTTCTGTATCGAGTTTTCCATGTAGGAGAATTTTATCTATCCTTATGGTGAAAAGGAGCAAGGAAGAAATTTTTGATTATTTTTATTTTTCAAGTATGAGCTCGTCCAACCGTTGGAATGTTAGTAGGAGACAGCAAATGTGGGTGAATGATGACAGATGATGCAAGCAGCTGATAATGATGAAACCACTGAAAACCTGAATGCAATTTGAGGCTCTACTTCAGAGAGGAGAGCAATGAGGGACTTGTATCTGGTGAGGGTTTTCTTGGAGTCTTGGGTATAATCGGTTGATGCTGGCCAGATGCCAGACACCCACCCAAGCCTCTCTCTCTCTCTCCCCTCTGCAGCTGGACAGGAGAGAGAAAATACAACAAGCTTTTCATGGGTTGAGATAAGGACAGAGAGAGATCAAATACTGTCATGGGCAAAACAGAATCAAATTAGGGATATTAATTGAATTTAATGCTGACAAAATCAGGGTAGGATAATGAGAAGTAAAATAAACCCTTAAGAACACCTTCTCCCCATCCCTCCCTCCTTCCCACTTCCACCTTGTACCCCAGGGCACTAGGAGACAGGCAATGGGGGTTATGGTCAGTTCATCACATCACGAGTTTCTTCCTCTGGCTCGGGGAGAGGAGTCCTTCCCCAGCTACACCAGGGGTCCCTCCCACAGGCGACAGTTCTCTGCCAACTTCTTCAGTGTGAGTTCATCTCACAGGCAGCAGTCCTCTACAATTTGCTGCGGCGTGGGTCACTCTTCCACAGGGTGCAGTGCTCCAAGGATACGCTGCTCTGGCATGGGCCCCTCTCTCCACGGGTCTCTAGCAGTGCCACAGCCTCCTCTCAGGCATCCACCTGCTCCAGTGTGGGTCTCCTCCAGAGACTGCAGGTGGATCTCTGCCTCCCCGTGGGACTCCATGGGCTGCAGGGGCACAGCTGCCCCACCATGGTCTGCCCCACGGGCTGAAGAGGATCCCGGCTCTGGTGCCTGGAGGCACCTCCTGTCCCTCCTTTTGTGCTGACCTTGGTGTTTGCGGGGCTGTTCCTCTCATATATTCTCACCCTGGCTCTTCTCTGTCCGCAGTTACAGCTGCGCAACAATGTTTTTTTCTCTTGTTAAATCTGTTGTCCCAGAGGCCTTATCATCACTTCTAATTGTGCCGGCCTTGGCCGGTGGCACATGGGTATTTGGAGTCACCAGGGATTGGCTCTGCTGGATGTGGGGGAAACTTCTGGCAGCTTCTCACAGAAGCCACCCCTGTAGCCCTTGTCCACCCCCACAACCAGGCCATGCAAACTCAATACATTGGGTGTAAGAAAAATGGCAGGAACCAAGAAGGACTGCAAGGAGAAAAGAGCTGCTGCACAGATGCAGAGCTGCTTACTTGAGCATAAGGAGAGCTGGGAGAAGAAATGACTGTTCTGTCTAAATGCAAGAGGGGGTAATTTGGGTAGGCGCCTGTAAAGAATTTTTGGCACAACATAAATTCTAAAAATGGCAATGAATTAAGTTCGGCTAGAAATCAGTATGAGCCTCTATTGGAGGGAGGGATCGTTCCAGGGGAGCCTTTCCAGTCTCTAGGAGGAAAGGTGCAGTACCAGGGCAGTTCTCAAAGCCAGCACCTTCAGTACTCTCAAATGAAGGCTTTCTGTGTGGCACCACTGTGTGCTGAATTTGGTACAGTTGGATGGTAAGGCTGCCTGTGCTTCTCAGTGCACTCTGTTGAAAAGCTGGAGTCCAATGAGGAAATGGTAGAGGAGTTTTATTGTCTGGTGTTACTTTTTTCTTGACCATTGAAAACAGTAAAATACTTGTTAATGCCTAATGTGTACCTGCAAGCAGCACGCTTCAAACAGTATCTGGCATTGTTTGGTCAGTATGGAAGGTAAAGTCAAGCATCTCACACTGGTTTTAGGTGAAATAGCTCTCAAATAAATTTCAAAACTGAGTTTTTGAGACAGTTTCTGATTAGACTGATCTGGCTGAATCAGAGCAATTTCCAAGCGATTCCTTCCCTCTGCTGGCAGAGGAGAGACTGCATTGCTGTTACCCGAGTTGACCTGGGCTGTAGAGGATGCCTTTGTGAAATAACTCTCCAAGGGAATTCATGCAGGCTGTTATATAAAGAAACTCATGAGAGACGACATTTAGCAAAGACCAGTGATTGTTTTAATTTCCACTGATTGCTTTTACATTAAAACAATGAACAGAACAGATGGTTAAGGTGGAAGAGCTATGTAACATTGAAAAACAATCTCAAATCATGTGGTTTGGGTGTAGGGTTTGTTTTGAAAAAAGTTATTTTTTGGTGAAACCAACTGTTACCACCTGGGCAAATTTGCTGTAAATTACTGGAAGGAAGTAGCTGGTTGTTGAATGTCCTTGTCTTTCTGTTAGACGAGTTTAGCTGTGTGCTTCAGTTGACAGGCTGCAGCATCATCATTCTGGATTTATCTCCTAATACTGCATTCTAAGTTGTTTTTTTCTTTTTTTTTTTTTCCTTCTGGTTTTTAATACCAATATCTGACAAGTTTTGTGGAAGGATTTTAGCATTCTTAGAGTACTTATCTTGGCTGCCAGATAGTCCTTTGGAAGCTCAGGGTGGTTGCAAGGTGGTTTATTGGGGATTATGGTGAAATCCATCCTGGCTCTGTGCCTGGCCTGGTGTACATAGGGAGGCCTTTGCTGCTGAGATGCAATAAACATTGAGTTTCTGTACTCATCAGAAAATACGTCTGCAGACTGTCTAGATGAACTTGTTGAAGCTGTTGTGCTCTTTATAGCTGCTTTATGTAGAATCTAAATCCACAGGGAAAATCAACAAATCTTGCATAGAGGTGGTGGTTCAGTAGCCATGAACACACGCCTTACGTTTTTTATGTTCTGTAAATGTTTGCACCTTTGAAAACTGTGTAGCATGCAAAGAATTTTTTTGTATTTGATTCCTGTTTAGTTAGGTTTATACCAGACTAAACTGGTCTCCTTCAGGGTTATATCACTTTGTGTCTCTGAGTTCACCAATGAAATGTGTCTGAGAAGACAAATTTAATAGAAGCGCTGATAGATGTAAGTTTTGACTCTGAAATCAGTATGAGGCACCAATTGGATCAAAACAAGCCTACTTCTGGATTTAAACAAGCCTTGCACAAACATGAAAACTGATATATGCTGACACCAACAGGCATTGAAAATATTTCTCAGAATTGTATGGTTTTAATGGATTTCTTCATATATGTAAGCCATGGTGGAAAGACTGATGACAACTATATCTGGAATATATGAGATAACAGTATATCTTGTGTAATCGTCTATTGAAACACTTGAAAAATGCAGTGCTACTGTCCAAGGAATAAGACAGATGAAATGAAGTAAATGGCTGGCTGATAGGTATTTTGAGTGGGTTATAAAACCTTTATTTATGGCAGGAAGTTGAGCTTCTTCAAAAGATATATGCTTATCTAGTGAGTGCTGTAAAGATGCTGGAGAGTGACCTCTGTTCTCACCAACTTCCACCTTTTGCTCTCTTTCTTCTTCCCTTTCCTGGATAAGTTTCCTTTCCACTGTCAGGAGCTTTTTAAAATGTTATTTCCTTTTTATGGTGATCCTTTTGCATACAGTGTTTGTAGTAGCACTCTGAAAAGGTTTATAGCACTGAAGACAAAGTTGGTCACATTATAGATTGTTCATGAGTGGCATTCAAGTGAAAATTACTCAGTTGTGGCCTTTCCTTGTTTCTGTTGTCTTAAAGTGTTTGTCTTGTTTTACTTCTTCGCAATGTTGAATTGACCAGGAGAGAGACTTCCTTGCTCTCTAGTTAAATGTCACATCCTTTTGTCTGATGAATCACTTTCCTGAGATTTCCCAGATTTTCTCAGATTTCCCTGAGAGCTGTCCATGCTTTGCACTGCTGGTGTCACACTGTTGAGTTGAGCTAAGACACTTAAGCCAAGGCTGAACCTTCATGACACATCATTTACCGCTGGCTTCTCTGTTCCTTGCTACTCTGTACACCACTAGAGAGGGGACTGAAATAAGTTCAAAGCAGTGAATGGCCATGGGAATGGGAAGTGGTATTATTTGTGGCTTGCAGAAGTTGTGGGTTAGCCAGTGTTAAGCCTCTGTTACTCAACAGTGATTCCAGCACACTGGTTTTGAAGATAGAGCTCAACATCCCTGTGCTTCTATTATATGGATAGTTTTGGTTGCCAAGTGGAATAGTTGTGAAATTTGGAAGTATAAAAGTATGTAGTAGTTATCTTACTGTTGCACTGGTTTTTACAAAATGTTTTGGAAAATACTTTCCCATCTCCTTTGAAGTAGCAGAAGAGACAGATTTTTGTTCTCCTGTTTCTTACCTGTCAAGATCTATAAGTAAGGAGAAGAGAATGGAGTAAACATGAGATTAAGACTTATTTTATCTGCATTTCCTTTCCTTTTTTCTTCCTCTTCCTCTTCGAACAGAGTTTGGTTGGGGGTGGGAGGGCATTGGGAAAAAGATCTAATCTTACGGGAGCAGTAGAGTTCCTGTGTGTGATGGCATGGGGGGCAGGTTTACTCCAATTGCATCTTCAATGTTTCAGTTAAACCTGTATACTGTGTTGGATGTCATAAGAGGTGTTTTGATGCTATGTAGAAGTTCAGGTGCCTGTGCAGGAAGTGACTAATACAGCCAGGCAGGTAGGGCTGCACTAATGAGTCCAGCGAAAAAAAGGGGCAGAGAAACAGAGAAACTCTTTTTATAACAGAGAAACTCTCACTACTCAACAGAACACGTCACATGGCATTAAGAAATTTAGTGTTGCTTAGTGTACTGTTTCTTTCACCACTTATTCACATTTTAGAAATTATTTTTGGGGGATTTAGGCTTCAGAGAAATTAATTGCGTATATCATGTCTTGGGTTGTACAACAGATAAATTAATTGCGCCAATACTACATGATTCAAACGCAAGCAAACAAGAAATTGCTTACAGATTTTGGTTTTTTTTTTAAATCGGAAAAATACAGAATTAGGAGACCTGATCAGTCGTTGTTCTGCAGTGACCATGATGCCTTAAGAATTTCTAGTTTTTATTCTTCATGTATCTGTAGCTTTGGTGTAGTATAAAAAGCTAAAACTTTTGTTCCCAGCACCTTTAACCAAAACAATTTCTCTGAATGGAATTCCAAGGGCACATTCGTTGCCCTAGAGCCCAAAAATATGTAAACAACAGTGAATTGGCAGGGAGGGGGCCTGGGGTGGTTACATCATCGCCTAAGGGTGAATTAAGGAGATAATATTGGCCCTTAATTCTCCAATTATTGGAGAATTAAGGGCCAATATGCTAATATGACAGAATTTATAAAAGGTGAGAAGCTCGTGACCCCGTGTCCATTTTTGGGTGCAGCCTCATGAGGGGGGCTTTGTTTGCTCTGAATGTACCTTAAAGGCCTATAATAAATTTTTCCACATTTTATTCTCCTCTGTCTGGCCTCTGTTTCAGGTAAGCCTGTTTTAGGCATCAACCACAGTGAAAAATCCTTGGAATCATGCCTACTTGTAACTCCAGTTCAAACTGCTTTAAAAACCAGTTTTGCCTCAACTCTTTGGGGAAAACATGGTGCTTTTTGGTATTGTTTTGTGTGAAAAAATAGCTGCAAAATTGTAAAATTCTAAACTTTTTTTTGCATGAAAACTGTAAATTTGGGGAAGTGGTACCTAATTGTTGAAATTTCCTTGAACCTGTAAATGCTGCATCAAATTACACTTATTTCTGTAACAATATGAATATGATGATAATTAAACCCTCATACTACAGTTAAATTACAGACCATATAATGAAAGTGGAAATACACACATTTTGCATGGCTTCCTTTCTCCTTTCATGGTCCCTTTTGGATTTCTATGTTTGGACTCTGGCTATTAGTTCGTCTCTGCTCTCTGGATTTGCACACCTCAGTTAATTACAGAGTTCCTGGAATATAGGCAGAATTGCGATGTTCCCATCTTTAGTGGGGGCTAAGGAAAAGTCCTAGTCTACTCAAGTGGACTTTTTTTTGTTGCTTTTTGTTCCACTTCTCTGGTTAGATCTCGAGAAGTTTCTGCAGGTTGGACAGGTTTTCTTTGCTATATTCCACTTGAAGTTACAGTTTAATGGTCTTACTTTCCCAGGGTCTCTTAAAAGTGCTTCTGCTGTGTGGGAGTCAGTACTGCATGTATGCAGTTTGTCTAGTCTCACGTAGGATGTATATCCAACATCTTCCATCCTAAGATATCTGCTGTCATAGCTAAGGACGAAAATCATGTGAAGTCCCTTATAAATTCAGCAAGTGTATTTTTAATTTGCTACAAGTATCTTTTTTTTGCATCACCGGTGCAATTTGTCTGCTGTTAGAGTTGAAGGGTCCTGATACAGACTTCTAGATTTTCTTGGTTTCTTTCAAATGGAAATGTTCCATCTCACTTAAATCTGTGGTGAAAATCCTAGTGAACAGTTAGTTTGAAGAACTCCAAGAGTAAACTTTGGAGAAACCTGTTTACTTGGTTGCTCCTGTGGTTTTAAAAACTTTTTTAAAAAAAAAAAAAAAAAAAGAGGAGAGGAAAAAACCACAGAGATAAAACCACCCATCCCAACAAATCATATTTAGGTCATTTCACTAAAAGTCTTAATGTTTCAGTGACTGAGTGAGGAACTCAGTATTGCAGGATGTCTGTCTTCATGTTTACAAGTGCTGTACACATGTTCCGATGGACATCCAGTAAGGCTTCTCATGCGGAGGATGAAGGCTGACTGCCTGGCTTGGTGAGGAGTAAGACCAATGTGGTGTGTTGTGAATCCTGGTGCAGAGAGACCAGAAGAGATGTGGGGAACAGAGGCAGCAGGGCAGAGGAGAGAGGCAGGAGCTGCAGCTGAGGCTGCAGGGCTCTGCTTACTCCCTGCAGTTGCACCGCTTAGGATGAGATCTCTCCTGGCACATATCTCCCCAGCAGCTGATCAGCATAAGGTAACTGCCTGCTACTGCCAGTAGTTATTCTCTTTGTTCAAGAGTTATGTTTTTTTCCTGTGTATGTAATGGATTGATTTCCACCTTGCTGACAAAAGCATGTAGAAGCTGATACTTTCCCATAGAAATGTTTTTGAGAAGTAGAGGATTATAGAACTTTCATGAGCCTAGGAGCCATGAGATGAGAGAGAATAGTAGTGAAGATAGAAGAAATGCGTTTTTCCTTCCTGGTACTATTACAGCCCTCCTGGGTGATCCTAGCCAAGTCCCTGGGGACTTCTCACAGACAACCACTTACTGCAGTGACTCAGTTTGTGAGCTCACCTTCGGCACTCAAAATCACTAGGAGCTGTGCTTTGAGGTAAATCAAGCTGGTGTTAGGAAAAGACATTCTTACTTGCAAGGCATTCGTATTCTATTCTGAGAAATTAATAATTTTCTTTAGAGGTTTGGTGCATAGAAATTGCTGAAGGGGCACATCAAAAAATGCTTTCATGATCTGTTTTATCATTCTTTCTCTGTAGACTTGTTACCCTGTTCTTCCTTACTGATTACAGTTTTGCAAATGAGAAATCGAATGGAACTGTAATTTGTACTTTTAAGCATAGCTATTTGTACTTCAGAGACACAGAATGTGCAAGTATATGGAAATTAGCACTGGTACAGGGCTTCATATTTTTTTCCTAATTGTAATGTTTATTGCTTTCTTGATTTATATAATTTTGTCAGCCTTTCTCATATGTATTAAGTTGTTCATTGTGCAAAACTTGCATAATTAGTCTGCATATGAGAACATGAGATGTAAGTGATCATTTGGGGGAATCATTGATCAGTTAAAAGACTCAGGGATTTTTCTATTAATCTTGAACTATATGTGAGTCTTCAGTCTTCTGTAATTCTTACTGTGCTTACATTAAAATATTTTACTAGACAGGTATTTCAGTAGAGTTTGAAAGTAGACTCTGAAGACCTCATTATTAAAAATGACTTTATAATTAGGTTACTCTATGCATAACAATACAGCTAGTTATTACTATCACCTTTAATAAAAGATATTTCATTAAGTTATTTAATAAAATGTTCTCAAACTTTCTCTTGATAATGTCTTACCATTGCTTGACAGCGAATGACTTGTGGATTTAACTATAAACATCTGCTGGCTTTTTCATATTTGTCATTTTTACCAGAGTGACACAGTTTTAAAAGGTTATATTTTTACAGAATCATAGAATGGTTTGGGTTGGAAGAGACCTTAAAGACAATCTAGTTCCAGTCTCCCTGCCATAGGCAGGGATGCCACCCCCTAGATCAGGTTGCCTGTGGCCCCATCCGTTCTGACCTTGAACACTTCTAGGGATGGGGCATCCACAGCTTCTCTGAGCAGCCTGTTTCACTGCTTTACCACACCATTGATATGTTAATACAAATTTTAGCAGATTTACTTAGTTACTTTTTTTTCTTGCTGTTTGAGTGAATTAGCCTGTTCTCAAACGCAATTTAACTAAAAAAGTTAGTCTTTTATATGCTCTTTCAGCTGTTTGAACTATGTCACCTTCAATTTATGCAGGGAATACACAGAGTGGCTTTTATTCAGTTAACCCACTGAATTTCAGACATGCCATCTTAATGTTAATATCATGAGTTACTTGGTACTTAAATTTTAGTAAGCCTCTGTTTGTAGGAAGTTAGGGAGCTGCAGAGGCGCACAGTGGGACAGCAGGTGTCAACATGGGGGAGTGCCAGGTCACTGAACCTGATCTCTTGCTACCAAAGAAAGTTCTGAGACATGTTTTAACAAGTACTAGAAATCCTAGTGGTTGGTGAAAGCCCTTTTTTGGGAACTGTCAAGCTGGTTTTCTGTCCTACTGTGCTACCAGAAATTCTCAGTTTTTATGATTCTTCTGGTTCAAAAACCAGTAATGTATTGGGGTGGTGGGGGAGAGTCAAAAATAGGTGCACATGAACAGAAATTCCAAAATTGCAGAGGAATTTATGAGGAAACCAACACAGCCATATTTGTTCTCACGCAGCAGTGTTTTGATTCTTAGAGAGAAATGTGAATACAGCTCAGAACTCTAGTTCTGCAGCAGGATGCCGCCCATTTTCCTTGTTGCTGGGAGCATTGTGAAGAGTATCTAACACTTAACTGGGTTTTTGGGCACTCTCTCAAAGCCACAAAAGTCACAAATACAAATATTCCTGCCTTTATTTTGCACAGAAAGTCAGTATACTTTGGGGCAGCAGTTTCCTGCGTGGCAGCGACAGCAGTTTTTAGTGGCAACTCTGGCTGTTTGGTGCAGGTTAAAAAGAGATTTTACAAGTGCAGAGCCATCACTGGATGAAAGTGTGGAGCAACTGGAACAGTTCAGAGGTGAGCCAGCCTGTATGTGTGTTACTAAAGTCAGGAAAATTAGGTGGATTCAGAGAATTTTGAAGAGTAGACTTTTTTCCCCATGTATGTCAGGCAAGAGGATATTATTTTCCAGGGGAGGAACAGCAGGAGAGAGAAGATGCAAATTATAGGAAAGGCAGAGACTTCCTAGGAAATGCTATTATGGGTACCTCTTCTTTCTTTTTCCTGGATTTTCTGTTCTTGTCTTTATCTTCTCGCCAAACAAATTAGAACAGCTGTGACCTCTTCCTATTTCTGAGGTGAATCACAGCAGCTACCCAGGCCTCTATAGAAGCTTGTATTGGTGGTAAATGATGGTCAATAATTGCTTAACCATAGGAAATTATTGCAGTGTGCAGATCTGGAAGAACTGTTGGGTTATTTTTCTAAAAAACAATACTTCTTATCCCATTAAAAATCTGAAACAAAACTAGTGCTTCAAGAGAAGCCATATTGGGCTAGACAGGTCCATGTTTGACATCATGTGGGGTGCTTCCATTTCATTGAAAATATCAATGAAATGCTAAATCAGATAATTTTGAAAAGCTTTCTTCTCCTTGCTAGCAATCATTCTGTTTACCTTCTTGTCTCTGTCACAAAATCTGTTGATCCTTTCTTTTTGGTCTGGCAAAATCTGGAGTTGAAGAGAGGTATATCATTGTGCACAGACCCTCTTGTGTTCTCTGTTACTGTGCTTTGTAACAATTTTTTTCTACTCTCGCACTGCTTCAGTTCTGCTTGGTAGCCTCTCTCCCACTGAGGACTTTATGCATTCTTTGGAAATAATTAATGAAACTAGAATTTCCTCAACTGGTATTGAATTCAATTACTACTAGAGTCCATGGCATCAGAAGTGGAGGTGGGTATAGTTGACTTGATACCTCCTTCACATCACTTTACCTGCCCACCTCCTGGTCCCTACAGTCCTTACAGCTGCAGTCCTTACTGGTGGTGGTTTGAAGACTCTATTATCTACAGGTACTGCAAAAATGCTTCTATAAATATTCAGTGTGACAGACAGTTTCTGGAACCCTGCAAAATTTTAATGCTGACAGAAGTGAAGTATCCAGATATCAAACAACCTGTTAATCATTTTTCAAACCCTTACAGTCAATAATCCTTTATTATTCTGATTTGGGTTTTTTTGGTGTATTGCACAAGGTGGTGTTGAGACAAGTTTGAGTTATTTTTGTTTGTAAAGAGGTAGGCAGTACCTACCGAACTGAAAAATAGTGATTTTCTTCTGATTGTAAGCAGTTTCTCCTACCATAACCATTTTTAACTTGGAGTCTCCAGAGGTAATACCTTCACTCTTGGAATAGAACAATGAAACATAGTTAGTAAAAAATTTTGCAATGTATGGTCAAGTTAATGAGGTGTCCTGTTCATAATCTATCTTTTAATAATCATTGTTGTATTCTTGCGGTCAGCTGCTTCACCATGTTTTGCAGCATATCTGACAGTTGTTGGTACAGTTCCTCCCCGCTTCTTGATTGAAAGTTGCTGAGGTTACCTATTAGCTTAGTTGTTTCATTACAAGTAATGCATTTTGTCGTCTTAGAAAACGTACTTCATGACTATTCCCCTTGCTCTAGTTTTACAAATAAGATTCTTGTATCCTTCAGAGAGACAGCTGAGAGCAGAGCAGGAGTTGTGCCGACAGAAGTGGAAAGTGTGAAGACCACCTGAAGGTG
This sequence comes from Origma solitaria, assembly GCA_013397895.1. Lineage (NCBI taxonomy): Eukaryota > Metazoa > Chordata > Aves > Passeriformes > Acanthizidae > Origma > Origma solitaria. Next base: position 115,230 of record VZRL01005605.1, read on the forward strand.
TGTGGGGTGGGCATTAGGGTGGATGTCAGGTTGAGACCTGAAGCTCAGTGAAGTGTGCATGCTGCTGCACATTTTATGTACTTGTACAAAATGGGAAAATACACGTTAGTACTCATTAAGCTAATGATCACCTAGCTGTGCCAAAATGGAGGCTGCTTTCTGAAGAACAGAACTTCTGGCACCTGTGCAGAAAACACTACTGCTTAAACTTTCATGGAGGCAGTGATCAAGTGCAGCCCACCAACCCTGGTGCTGTAGTTGCCATTAAGTATTTCTAATGACAGGAGTTACTGAGCTTATTTTGGGCTTGTAACTTCCTAAACTAGTTTAAAAACACTTCAGTCTCCTGTGTTAGCTAACTGAAACTTCTCTCCTTGCAGCCTTGCAATTGCCCTCTAAAGGAGAGAGGAAGAAGGGAAAGCTACATTGACTTCTTCCATAATATTTTGGCCATTAGTCAGGGTGCAGTCTGAGATAATGTCAGTCTTGGCTGACTGTGACCTGATGGAGTGGCTGAAGGGGTCTGAGACCAGGGGAGGGATTCTGGGAACAGCTGGTATGTGAGAAGTCTGGCTGGACCTGCACCCCATACTTTTCAGGTCCGTGTGGGTGTTTCATCACTTAACTGGAGACACTGGGTTAAAGCCTGGTGATCCAGGGTAAGCCTGGCATGCCATCCAGAAAGAGAAGTCTGTGTAAGTAGAAGTCCTCTTTTTCTTTTCTACCCCAGGCTTGTCTCTGTAACCAGCCAAAAAGGATGATTGCAGGGATCTGAATTCAGTGATGACAACAGTTATTCCCACCTTCATATATCCATACACTGTCTGGGACTGCTGTTATTCTCCAAGTGATTAAAAACCTGAGGCAGGGAAAGGAAACCTTATTTTATCTTGTGGTGTGTTCATTGGGGGTTTTTTCCTCCTACATGCAATTATTTCCATAGCCTTATCTGATCACAACAGTATTTTTGCACAAATCAAATCTCTTCTTCACTGTTAACACTGAGATTTTAGCCAGGAGTCTAACCTGGGGCACTTGACTTCTTCTACCTTTGCTGTTCATTTTTACCTCATCACAAAAGTAGACTGTCAGAGCACACAAAGCTTGTAACAACTTTGTCAAATCTGTATCCATGTTTTGAAGCAGTAAAAGGTTTATAGTAAAGGTCATGTTATGTTATATTTTTCTGTTAAACATAGATTTACATATATAAATAGCAGATGAGGTAACTAGTAGTAGATTTGCTTTGTTTTGTCTTTTTTAAGAGAATTTGTAAAAAATGGGAAGTTGTAATTTCTTCGCTTGTTGTAAACCTGATGTGAAAATGAGTATTTTATTTGCCTAGTCTATCCAGCTGATAGAACTGCCTTTAGGAATTTAAATGAACTTGCTTGTTATTTTCTCTGCTTTAGCAGAAAGTGGTGAGTGGAATATATTGTTCTGAACACAGTTACAGTTTGATTTTCCTAGTAATACAACACCTGCATTGTCTGCTTCCCCCCTTGTTTTGCTGTTTCTAATGATTTTATGATGCAATGTTTCTAGCTGCTGTTGACAAACAAAGTCTACAGCAATCAATACACAAACAAGTTCCTTAATTCAGGTGAAGTTCCAGCTTCACTGGGGACCCTATTCTGGCAGATTCTTGGGTAGACTGACCTGACACAGTAACAACCCTGGAATTACAGCCAGAGTTTGATCATCAGGAGAATTAACTCTGATAGCTTGGCTATTTAATATTTTGTTTAGAAATTACTATACACTAGATCAGTGCAGCTCTCTATAGGATTAGATCAATTGTGGGGCAGAATTGTCCTTTCAGCTTTCATAAAATGATTCTTTTCTTCTGTGCTGTAAGTTTCTGCTGAGATGTCTTAGGTAACAGTTTAACTCTTTGGTGATAGGTAATTTGCTCCCAGCTGGGGTGACTCTTGACTTCAGTTCTGCTTCTCCGAGTATGGATCAGAACCACTGTTTAAGTTTTTGCCTTAACTCCCTGGAGAAGGCTGTACTACTGTTTGCACTTGTTTGTCTTGTATGTTTGCTCCCTGTTGTGGCTGTATCTGTCATTGCATTAAGTGTGAATGGAAATGTGGTATCAACTTACAGTGCACCATGAGAAATAACTTGATAAAGTAATGTGAAATTGGAGCTATAGCACAAAATCTAAACTGTCCAAATGATGGCATGTGGGGAGAAGCTGTAAAGTTTGTTCTGCATTAGGCTTTCCCAGGTTTATTCCTGAAAATGGGGAGCATGCATATCCATCACTTAAGCCATGTAAAAGTTACCAATTTCTGTGACTTCATGGTACCTTTTTTTAGTATAGCTTTTCACCAAAACAAGCGGTGTTGTGGAAAGGTGGTCATCCAATGAGATGAGTTTATTTTCAAGAAGGCAGAGCAGAACAGTTTGTAAATCAAAGCTTAGCTATTTTGTATCAACTTGATCCTGTAAAGAAGACAAGTGGGGTATTTTAACCTCATACGTTATACCTTGAATGGAAGGAATGTCTCCTTATTGTAACACTAGTTGCTATGTAATAGTAATAGTAACACTATTACTCCTGACATCGACCTGCCAGTCAGAAAATACTTCTCAGGCTTTCTTCTGCTGTTGCTTGTACCTGTGCAACTCTGCTGTTTCTTTATTAAATTTATCAAGTAAAGAGGACAGCATTTGGTTTCATGTCTGATAGTCAAGAATGAAAATACTGATTATTAATACATGCATAGCAAAACTCACAACCTCAAACCTAGCAAAGGCATGGAAACTAGTTGTAGATATCTTTCTGAAGTAAAGCAGGACAGATTAGGAACTGTTATAAAATGCCTGTTCTTTTTTCTATGGGCTGAGGAATTTAGACAATCAGGTTGGTGAAGAGAATAGTTGAGTCATTTATGTTAAAAGCTCTTGCTATTTTTAAATATTCAGCCACATCCATGCCAACTCTTAGGTTTTGTAGCTGTCTTCTGGGATGTAGTAGTGAGATAAGCAAGAGCATGCTTCTCTTCTACCTCCTTTCCTTGATTATGAGAGCTTTCTTTGTTTTGTGCTTATTACCACTTTCTGTTGGAAGAATATGAAGCATCATGAAGTGTTTCTGTACGTACAGCAGTGAAACAAGCAGCTGTTGTTGGAGAAGCCAAGGGTTGATTAGCTATTGCTGATATCAATTGGGCTTATCTGTATTAGAGGTTCAGTAATACGGATTAGTGAATAGGTTGTGCAAATATACAGTATTTTGGGCCCTGTTTTATTTGGAATAAATAAAACACTGCTTGGCAAATGGGAGCTTAGGAGCCTATTCCAGATTTTATGTCTGGGGGGGACCTGACTACTACATAGCAGAATAGTAGAAGAATGAACTCCTGATCTTGTCTTTTTCAACATAAATAATTGTAGGATAAATTTTCACTATTTATAGATTTTTCTTGGCTCCACGTGAAGACCAAAGTGGTGTTTCTCAGTGAAGACTGGGACCACATTCTTTCACTGTTTTAAAACAGCTTATTATAGAAAGGTTTGGATTGGAAGGAACATCAAGGATCCCTGCCCACATCCAACCCCCCTGCTATGGACAGGGATGCCTCCCACTAGACTGGGGACCTGATCCAACCTGGCCTTGAACACTTCCCAGGATGGAGCATCAACAACTTCTCTGGATAGCCTGTGCCAGTGAATCCCTGCCCTCTCAGTAAAGAATTTCCTCCTAACATCTAATCTAAACCTGCCTTTTTTCTGTTTTAAGGCCATTATCCCTTGTCCTATAACTTCATGCAGTCCTAAAAAGTCTCTCTTCACCTCTCTTATACGACCTTTTTAGGTACTGGTAGGCTGCCCTAAGGTCTCCTTGGAGCCTTCTTTTCTCCAGCCTGTACAACCTCCAACTTCCTTAGCCTGGCTTTATCAGAGAGGTATTCCAACCGTCTGGTCATCTTATAGATGTTAATTTTTTGTCCATCTCTAAGAAGGGAGTGGGAAAGGTTTTGATTGTGATACTAATTATTGTTAATAGTTAACAGTATTATTCCATTGGAATAGATCTGAACCTGGGTTAGTCCAGCCTGAACCTGGTGGAGGTTGGAGTTTGTTGATGATTTCCTGTTGTAAGCTAGACAAGGAAACAGCTATGTACCTTTTTAAGCATTGTTCCTATGGGAAAGTGTCATAGACATGAAAATTAGCTGTTCAAGTAACTGAGCACATTTGGTTTAATCTCTTTAATTGTGAGAATGGGATTTTGATTTTTGGGAAGTTAGGGTTTTCTGTTTCTAATTTGTTTTCTGAGTTAAGTATTTAAATGAATTACAGTGAACACATCATGACTTTTATGCTTTTGGGAGGTCAGGCATGCTGATAGCGAGGGTTGCTGCCCAATGGCAGGGGTAAGGCTCCCACACTGTGTGGTCAGTGGCTCCTGCTGTATCCCATATTGTTCAGCCTGCTCCCTCCTCACCTTCCCATGGTGCCAGCATGGGCTCTTGCACTTTGTGCCTTAACAGAGAGCTCAGATGAGCGGGATAGACCTGGGTTAGGTTTGGCTGATACCAAATTCAAACACAGATGACAGTTTCTGCAAGTCTTATGCTGGCTATAGGAAAACAGACCATCCCCCTCTGAATTTAAGACTGTTAATTAAAGAGGTAACTGATAACTTTTTATCTTATTTTACAAGAATCAGCTGTGAGAGCTGGCTTGTTCTGGTTCTGTGTTATTTGGCTGTGGTGTTTTTATACCCAAGCTGAAAGCTTAACAATCCGTTATCATTACGAAGAAGGTCTTGCTTCTTTGCTATTTGTATTTCTCATGCTACTGAGACCCTTTGAGCAGGACTCACTCCTGAGATGACCAGGTTATTCAAATGTATCATTGCATGTGCATGGTCTCCTGGCCCTTGCTTCTTTTCTGAAATCCCTTCCTGCACCTGCTCAGTTTTAATGGGGTCTTTTGGTCTCACTCCTGGGCAGGACCAACTGTGTCTATTTTCCAACTGAGAAAGGGCAAGTATTCTGGCTTGTCCTGCTGTCCTCAAACCTCTTCGTTCTTGAGTGTCTTTGGATCTTTTAGTAAAACGGAATGTGTTTTCTAAGGAATAGAAAAATTAGCATAAGCATACTTTAGTAATATGCACACGTTTTTCTTACAAAATCAGAAAATGTTTGTTCTTTTTCTTTTCCCCCTTAATGAATGTGTAGAGAGCTGTAGGTTTGGGTCAGATTCCTCCAAGGTTTGCAGTTTCTGCCATTCTTCTTCTCAGGTTAACTTCCTCCTCTGGGATTTCCCCTTCCCTCTGCCCC
>VZRL01005605.1:120536-179330 GCA_013397895.1 Origma solitaria
TGAAAGATAGCTTTCATAACCTCTAGAATCCCTGGAAAGTGCAAGATAAAGCATTCTGCTAGCGATGTCTTGGTCTAACTCTGGCATGCCCCTTTGCCAGAGAGTGACCCAGCTCAGTGGGCAGCCATCCAGGGGTACCAGCCCCAGTTTTGTCCAGGCACGGGACTAAGCTTTACCTCTGCTCTGGGTTTCAGCTCATTGTGGATGCTGGAACACCAGAGCAGAAAGCATATAACCTCCATGCTTGCCAGTGATGTGCACTAGGTTTGATGAGTAGTAGCAGACAGAGACATAATTTAATGCTGTTCAGTTTTCTAAATGCATTACTGAGATAAAATTGTTTCCTTTTTCAGTTCATTCAGTGAAGTAACAGGAGATGAAAAGGCTAAAAGGGAGAGCTCTCCATGCTGATAATTGTTCACATCTTGCAAAGGAGAATTTCAGTATTAATTTTTCCTACAAGTAATTTTCTATAAATCCTATCTCTGTGGTCAGGACAAGTAAAATCTGAATGTTTCTATTGATATTAGATCCATGTTAACAGGTAACACCTAATTCTGTGGGAGAAAAAGGAAAATGAGTAGAACTTCATGTCACCATGCCATCAAATGAGAAAGCAAATTAAGAGGCCTTTAAGAAAAAGGTTTGGTTGAGTTGAGAAGCATTCTGAAGAATATTTTTCTAGTGGATCCTCGCAGTTTTTTTAGGAGAGTCATATATGTGACTGTGGAGTGAAAAAGAAGTTTGAACAGGAAACAAACTAAATGGTGTGGGGTTTTTGCTCCAGGCAGCCAAGGCCAGTTTTGCCAGTTAAGGTTTTGGGTTGTTTCTGGGGCTAAAGCCACTCTGGTCTCTTCCCACACAGGTGGTGCTGGCTGTGACCCTCGCTGGTGTGTAGCTGCACCATTCCACAGTGCTCCTGGGGACATGGATGTGTGTAAGTGTGCTCCTGACAGTGGTCCTCAGTTATGAATGAAGCTGGAGTCTCAGCCTCTGGCTGAAGTTGTAAAAACTAGATGACCTTTGAGAATTTAAGTTGATGTGTTTAAATATGCTTTGGTAAAGCCTTCAGAAGACTTATTTTTGGAGCAGAAAGGGTAAATGTGCGGGTGGTGGTTGCATTACAGTTAGGTACACTTAAATTCCCTCACAGCTTCTTCCTTTTGAGTGCCTGTCTCCTGAAGGATGAGGGACTAGCAAGTACTTCAAAGGCTGTGAGACTTCCTTCTATTTGTGTCTTTTTAGTGTTCACAGTGTGGTAATTAATGCAAAACTCACTGACAGCAAATTGTTGTCAAAACTGGAAGAGGTAGTGTCTGCTGAAGCCTGTGATGTTTGTGCCTTAGTGACTCTCTCTGAATGTCACGTGGAGCAGGAACCACCCTGTCATGGCTTCATGCACATGTGTGGTACTTGTGAAAGGAGAACAAAGACCCTTCTTAGAGGATGTGTGAAGGGGAACCTCCTCATAAACCCTTTCAGGGCTTGTCTGTGTGAGCTGGTGACACAAGAGAAAAGACTCTGGTTCAACTTTTATTGATAATAAATGGCCTTTACATGATCTTAATGACAACTCACATGTACCATTTTGCGCCCCTGGATCCTTTTGAGGTCAGTGATACATGCCCTGATAAAGGCTAGTGATGCCCTTCCCTCCTGAGGAGAGGAATGGTGACTCTTGAGTGATATTACAGGTGGTAGTTGTCAGAGAAGATGGTGGAGCAACTGAATGAGACAGGCATTTCAGAAGCAATTTGTTGCAAGTCTGTTGAGAAATTAATTAAAGAGACAATAAAAGTGAAACACCCCATGAAATATGGTTTGTGAAGTAATGAACAGCAGGCAAAAAGTTGTATGAAAATGTTCTGTGGAGGAGGTGGCGCACACAAAATAGAGGATGTTTTCACTATTTGGTAGCTACAACTTAAGTAGCTCCTAATCCAATTACCTACCCTAAGTTCTAGCTGTTCATTCTTGCATGTCTTACAGCAGCACTGAGGATTTGTAACATTTGACAGAAAGGAGTGAGGATGAATGAACTGAAAAAGAGAATCTATTTCACAGGATTTTTTTTTTTTTTTTAAGAATTTTGATGGAGGATGCCAGTGTATCACTGGCACAAATCAGGGATCCAGGCTGATGAAGCTGATATTCAAAACACAGAAATGCCTTAAAGGCAGGTTCAAAATGCCCAGTAAAAGTTTGTGCTGTCATTGGTTGGCACTTCTTGAATTATGTCCACTTGGATTTCACTTGGTTAACACCTACCACTATGGAGTTCTGAACCATGGTGTGTCCTTCAAGTGTTTTCCACAAATTATTACTGTTTTTTTAAAGAAAATATATTGAAAATTATACACTTTCCAAATGTACAAGAAAAGTAATTCTTTGCTGCTTTGTAACTTACCACTGAAAATGAAAGAAATGTTTCCAGTGAACTAGAAAGGAATAGGATTTTGCTTATAAGTAAAGGGAATTTTAATCCAATTAAAATTGGATCTAGCCCTCTAGGCCAGACTGTCTCTTCACTTGCACCAGTGCATTTCCAGAATATTTTTTTTTAATGCACAACTTCCTTGGTTATTTACAGGGTATAATGTGGTGCCCTGGTAGAAATTAAATTTCTCTATAGAAGTGTATATTTGACATGGCCATGTTCACTTTCAGCATTAAGAAGTAAGAGCAATTAAGCAGGTGCATCTCTGAACTAAGAGTAAAGTTTCAGTTAGAAAATTCTTGTTTGTAGGTATCTGTTATAAAGTAGAATGGCCCCTTCTTTAAGGAATATAGCCGTAATATAGCAGCCCAAGTACAGCCTGCAAATGTTACATTACATCCAGCTTGGGGCAGGCCAAATGACAGGTATATATCAGTGCTTCTCTGGTTTAGTTTGAACTTTGCTTTCTGTGTAGTTAACAAAGATTTTCTTTAAAAGAAGGCTCAGGGTGTGGAAATAATTTTCGGACTTAATGAGCCATGCCATCTGTTTCTGTTTTCTGTTGGTAGTATCATTGCTTTCTTGGGCAGTAAGTAAATCAGTGTAGAGCCTGTGTGTGCATGTGTGTATCCTGTCTCTGTTTCTTCCTGCCCTTTCTCCCTTCTACCTCCTGCCAAAAAAAAAGGGTTTTAAAATAAAATGTCAGGAATTGGCAAGGGGAGGTACATACTGCTCTCCTGATAATTTAAATGTTACCTTTCTGTAGGATGAAATGAGCTAGAGCCTGCTTTCTCCTTATGAAGTGTAAGCAGAGTAGCCCCTGCTGAGATGCTTTACAGAAGTGAAGCACAGCTGAGCATAAGGGCTGGATGCTGCCTGACATTTAACACTGCAGCTCAGCTGCTTTTAGACATATGAGTCCTTCCTCATGCTGTGAAAATACACCATGCTGTTGTGTATACCGAGGGTTCTGAAGTTCTTAATACACAGTGGTATTCTTAAAGCTTGGCATTGTGAGAAGCTGATATTGAAGGGATAAGGCTCTTCAAAGCAAAAAGAAAATTAAGAAAAATAATAAAACTAGTTATTTGTACCAATGTCATAAGAGATTGTTTTATTTTGGTTTTCTTTCTCATTCCGTAGCATGTCCTGGGTCTGTGGCAGCAGGTAGCCTGACAGGCTACCTCTGAAGCTATACTTCCAGCAATTGCTGGTGCTAGTGCACAAAGATGGACTGTTTTGGTAGGACAAGGCTCCACTGAAGTTACTGCTAGTAAGCAAGCCAGCTCTGTTCACTTCAGTCCCATTCAAAACACAGAAAAAGGCTCAGTCTTTGCCAAACTTGAAAAGCTGAAACTATTACAGAGGTTAAAAATTATTTATTTCAAGTGGGTGTAAAACATTTTCAAAATAAACACTGAAACCACACCTGACTCTTACCACATATATTAATCATATTCTGTGGGGGCATGAAGTACAGAAAATGTTGAGCTTTGTATTCCTTGGTTTATAAATGCAGGTTTGTTCTAACTAGCATTCAATATAAGCAATGCTTAAGCACTGTCAGATACAATGCACCTTGTCATTATGTAGTGCTACTTCATTATAGCTTAGTTTACTCCTAGCAGAAAGATATGCCTGCTTTAATGCCTCCCTAATGCTTAAATTTTTTTTTAAAAAATGAAGTAGTCATAGATGAGATTAATTTGACTATTGGTTTTTAAAGTGTACCTATACGTCTCTAAACAAAAGCTGCTGCTAATCCTAGTGCAATAGCTTTTTGTGTTTTTGTAGCAAATCGTTCTCTTAGTTCAGTGTGCTTGTGTTCTGCAGTGCTGTATTTATCATCATCTGTTTTTTAAGTACAGCTCCTTGATGTGTACTGGGTGATTCTTCTGAAAACAGCCTAGTGGTCCATATGCTTGTTTTCAATTTTACATGCTGCTATAGGTGAATCAGTGTCCTACAGGTATAAAATGTTGGCATTCTCCGGCATGTATTATGTGAGGTTTTGGGGATTTTTTTGTTCTGGTTTTTTTTAATGCCTTTGAGTACATACTCCTCCTGTACTTACACTTGTCCATGTAAAAGCCAAACTGGGCCTAGCGTTGTTTGCATGTGGCAGTGCTCTGCTCACCTTTTAGAGATGGAAATGAAATGTGGGGAATTCCCCTCCTAAGAGTGGGTGTATTGCTGGGGACCTGCCTCGCCTCCGTACTGCAGACAGATGTGCCTCCATCCTGAGCTGCCTGTGCCTTGAACCAAGGCTGCTCAGGGTACCACAGCAGTGGTGGCTTGCTGAGGTGTTCTCCAGCATGCTCTGGTCTGAGACTGGCTGCTACCATCCACACCCTGCATTTCTATCTCTAACATATACCTAACCTCTTCGCTCTCCTGGGTTTTAGCTGTGTTGCTGAGAGAGCACAGGTAGCACAGTAGGAAGTCAGTATAAACCTTGGGTTTGATACTGTGTTGTTATGAGTCTTCTAATCCTCTGGCTCCTGACTGAATTATCATTCAGTTAGAGTCCATAAGGCTCAATTGCTGAAGCAGCAATGACGGGGTTGTGTTGTGTTGCTTTTCAGGTTTTGCCCTCCTTTTTTAGCTTAAATACTGCATTAGTGGAGTCTTTGTGTCTTCTGTACCACTATGCAGCAACGAGATCTCTGTCCAAATCTGCAGTGTTTCTGTCTTTAGTGTACTGTTCGGCAGATTTCTCTAATTGAGCATGTTAAAAAATAAGCAGTCTAGGGAAATCACACTTGTCAACCTTCAAACAGTAATTCCTGGAAAGAGATGCTGGTTGCATCCCTTTTTCTCTTCATGGAGCTATTCAGTAAGAAAGGAGTTGAGCTGGTGGTCAGCTCCACTTGTGCAGTCAAAACTCACTCGTTCAAGATTGCTTGGGGCAGACACAAACATGCCCTGGCTGGATCCTTGCAGGCTTTCAAGATCCAGCAGGGTTTATTAACTTGGGCTCGCTGCCAAGCAAATGCAACTCTGGTGCTCCCAGACCAAGTAGGATCTGCTGTTTTGGCATGGAGTCCGAGCAGTTAAACCTGCCAAGCGTGAAGGGTGCAGGTCTGTGTCCAGCTCAGTTCTTGGACCCATGAGTTCTGGAAACACGTTGCGGATGTCTGAACATATCAATCAGCTTGGGACCATCAGGACTCATTAGATCAGCAACAGTTTCTCCCCCATTAAGCTCAAGCTTGTTTCAGGGTCTGGTTTTAGTTTGATTTTTATTAAGGTTCTTTAATGTTGGTTTGTTGTTGTTGTTGGGATGTGTGTTTTTTGAAACTTTTGATTCTTGAGTTCTGGGGAGATTTATTAGCTTGATCAGCCCCAAGCTCAGCTAAAACTTTCTGCATGTGCAATATGGCATGTAAGGAGCTTCTTGGAAGCAGACTGCAGAGGTGCTGAGTGTGCTGAGCAGGAACCAGCTGGGGGTTCCTGAGTCAGAGCTGCTGATCCTAAATTGACTTTTAATTTCTCTGTTCTGTTATTCCCGCTCATTTTGCAGTGAAACAGTATGCAACTGTTTCCATTGTCTGCTTTCTCACAGCCTTATGAGCCATGATAGTGATGCACTGACTATTACACCCAAAGTATGAAGTACTGGGTGCACATTGTTAGTTAGGACTTGTATTTTGGTTTTGTGGTGTATATAGCCATGGCACATACACTGAGACAATACATTTAATAACTGCAGTTGTCAGGGTAATTAGCTTTTCTGTTTGGATTTGAAAATGCTCTCTGGAAAAGTTGCAGTGTGCTTGGTGTAACTCAACTAATTTAAAGATGATATGCTAGATAGTCTCTGGATTGTTACAGTATTTGAAATTAATTGTCCTCACAAAATTCACTGGTGCTTGCTTAACTTTTCCAGGCAAAAGGTCATACAGCTTGTACTTTTTTTTATATGCAGGTGCAGCTGGGACAGGCGGATATAAAATGCCCCATCACAGAGTGCAGTGAACACCTGGATGAAACAACTGTCCTGTATAACCTGCCTCATGATGACATCATAAAGTATAAATACTTCCTGGAACTCAGCCGCATCGACTCTAGCACGAAGCCATGTCCTCAGTGCAAGCACTTTACAACCTTCCGGAGGAGAGGCCACATTCCTACCCCTGCCAAATTGGAGAACAAATACAAAGTGAGCATGCTTGGGCTGTGGGTTAGATGGCACTGCAAAAGTAGGACAGCATTTGGTGAGCATTAAATGAACTTTTTTGCTTCACTGGAGCTGTGTTCAGGCTGTGATTAGGAATATGAACCTGTAGTACATCATTGATTAACTACTTCTAACAATTCAAGCAGTTGAACTCTTTAGCCTGGTTCTTTTTTGGCAGGTGGCATAATTTTGTCCTGACATACATTTTAATTTAAGGAGTGTTTTCCTTCTGCATGCAAACAATATGGTCAGTCAGAAGAGACTGGGGAAGGAAAGTTACCACTATAAACAATTATTTTAGACACACAGCTTTTAAGTTTTCCCTGAAATTCAGGGTAAGTGAATTCTGGGCATTTATGCTATTAGGCTGTTGGCTTTGCTTCTTCCTTAGTAATAGAGCTGTTGTCTGCCCTGTTTGTTGGTTTTGATTTCTTCACTCCCTTACCAGAGGTTATACATTACCGTAGTCTCGTCATTCACAATGCAAAAAATTGAGAAATAGATGGGAAAAAAACCACTTCTGCAGCTTTTCTTTTCATAGAAGATTTGCTTATACTCTGATTTAATCAAAGATAAAAAGCAAGGGTTTAGAAGAAGTTTTGAGCTGCTGAAAATCCATCTGAGTTACAGAAGACAACAGTTGTCTGCAGCTTCATGTGTTCTGTGTTAGTTTTCCATCCGGTTATTAGATTTGTTGTGGTTAATTTCATGATTGAGCTGGCCTTTCCTGGACAAACCAGTTCTCCTCAGTAGGAGTTTAGATGACTGTTTAGATAGCCCTAATTACACAGCATAAGATTCAGCCCAGTATGAAGATTAAAAGGTGGAAGGTTGTGTATTCATTGGAGTTGAAAAGTTGGTAAAGCTAATTCTGAGTTATGAGCTATTTGTGCATATCTGTGTGAATTACATGAATTACATGCCACACTGTCGGACTCAGTGTTTTCAGATTTTTGTCATCTTACGTTGAGGTGGAAAAAATTTGAAACTGCAGGTAAAATTCCTTCTGCCCACAGCTATTTTCCTTCACCCATCTGCTTCATCATCATCACACATCAGATGTAGTCCAGGGTAGATCAGAGCTTGTAATGCTTCAGCTGCCACCTCTCTTAAGGTGTCAGAGGTTGTTAGTGTCCCACAAGTGTGGGTCATAGGTGGTGCAGCTGTTGTGTCACGGGCCTGCCAGATCTGAGAATATTCCTCAGGGTATAACCAGTGCTCTGAGTTAAAAGGCTACAGGTAAATGTTCCCACAACTTCCCTGCAAGCCACAATCGGAAAGAATGGGAGACTGTGTGATGCATAGTGCTAGCCAGAAGCAGTTCACTGGTCGTGTGGTGATTCATTATGTGTAGCTGTGATCTGCAGAGCTTAAGTCTCCTGGGAACAGGCTGGCAAAATGTATCCTTTGAGCTGAGCCCAGGTGTTGTGTGCTAGAATATCTAGCTGATGCTGGTCAGAAATACAGTTGGGAAAATGCTAGCGAGCAGTATGGATGATCATGGTCCACAGGGCTTCAGCATACTCCCTGAATCTCTGCTGTTTTCTGGTGAAGGTACAATTTTAGTGATTTATTTTAAGCTTAGCACAAGGAGTAGTTTTGTTGCTGGGAGAAGGTTTAAAAAGAGGACTATATATGACCTGGAGTATATGTGAGTAATTTTACGTACACACGTAGCTGTGGACCAATATTATCTGTTTTCCTAGGTTCTCATTTGATTACATGTGCACACTGTGTCTTGCATTACAGGTTCTTTGTAGGTGAAGATTCGTTTTCTTTTGTGTATAGCATAGGAGACATCTGACTGGAGGCTTTTGAGGCTGCCCTATTCACATGCAAGCAGTATAAACAGCAATTCCACCAGATTAATTCTGCACCACACTGCAAGTGTTGGCTTCAAGAGAGCTGAGTCATGTGTGAGGAACACATATGCAAAAGCCCACTGGTAGGATCACAGCCCTCGTGGGCTCAGTGCCAGTATGCTAGCTCTTCTATACACTGCAACAGGAAAGCACTCTAAAATCCAAGACTCATTTGAACAGATACTTTAAAGATGTTACTAATGCCATTTCTATAACTTGGTACAGTATTTAAAATACAAATAACATGGAAATTTAAAAAGGCAGCAAAGTTACAAGTTAATTTTTACTACAGCTGGTTTATGTCAGCTCAGCTGATCTAGGTCCAGCAGTTCAATTCGCTGAGATTCAATTCTTGGTGTACTAAGCCTAGAAAGTTAACATGTGAGGAAGAAGGAGAGGAAGCAAAGGAGAACTAGCTATCCAAACATTTCTTCTACTATTAGTGCCACTTAGGGACACACAGTACAGCAAGAGGGCTGTTTAATTTTCTGAATAAGATACTTCTATCATCACAGATGAATCCAGCATTAAGTAAGAAAATTTCGTTGCGCTCTCTCATATGTCCTGAATTGAGAGTGTAAGACGTAGTTGTAGACAAGACCCTAACAAACCTTTGGTCAGAGCTGTTATGCAAAAGTGCAGTGAAAATGGGAAAAAAATTGAATAATTGCCAGTTGAGTTCCCATGCACGGACCAAGTAAAGGTTTCACAAGAGTAAGAAGATTTGTTCTTAAGGAAGCTCTGGCTTTTGCCTGTTACAGTTTTTTGACCTGCCATTTGCCATGGAGATGTAATTCTCTGCTCTGTGAGATTTATAATGAAGTTTTCTTGTTCACTTCTGCCAAGAGATACACGTCACGTAAAAGGTACTGAAGAGTTTCTGAAAGTTGTTATTCTAGAACTAGCAGGAATTTGTACCAGCAGAGATGCTGTGATAGAGCTGATCTGTGTAGTTCATATCAATTAGCTCCCCACTTTTGGATTAGATTTTAACCTTAAGTGGCAGATATCTTCATGGCCATACATCACTTCAATCTAGGTTGAGCCTCAGCTGCTGTAGATGTGGTGATTTTGCCATGCTCTCTCTCCTTGCTCTCAGCAATTCATTCCTGCCAGCCTGCTTTTGCTTATGTTGATGTTTTGGTGTCACACTGGGAGCTGGATCAAAGACCAGCCCTAATGGGATACAAAATTTGTTTGTTTTGTTGTTGCTTATTTTCAGCTGGTTACAAGAGAGGGAATGGATTGATGATGAGAAGGAAGCTGTTTTGGCTGGAGTCCATATTTATTTTCAAATAAAGTGATAGTAGCTGCAGCTAGAGACTGTAATTAATGTAATCAGTTAATTGCATAATTAATTTGGCCATCCTGTTACACAGCTACTGTTCCACCAAGCAGCAGAAAATCCCACTAAGCTTTTTGTACCTTCAGGTTCTTGGAATATTTTTCATGTGCAGTCAGTTTTGCTATCTTCAGGTCACATTGAGTGGTGTTCTGTGTTGAAATTATCTATCAGTTTTGAAAAGCCTTCTCCTGTGAAGTCAGGAAACTGATAGATAAAGTAGCTTTCAATAAAGAGGCTTTCTAAGAAAATGGAAAATGTTAGCCTCAAAGGTCAGTGTTTCAGAAAGCTGAGAACCAAGAGAGTTAGGACATTAAGTTGCGTAATCTTTTCTATTTGAAAGGAGACTGATCTCCAGATGTCATGGAAGTTTGTGTATATATCCATCCTCTCAATTCTAATCAACAGAAATAGAAATCATAAAATAAGTGGAAAAATACTTATGTGAGGAAAAACATATTTGAAAAAACACAAGATTAATGTTTTGGGGGTTTGCAGATATATGTTGTCTGCTTTGCTGGACTATAATACATTTTACTGGCTTAAATCATATGAAGATAGCGTTTCTGTGTCGTTGCTCTGGTGATTTCATGCACAACTACTAAGCATGGATCAAATCATATTTGACTTTTCTTTCAGAAAAGCAGATGAAGAGTGGAATAAGAATGTGAAAGACTGCTGTAATTGCCCTGTTCTGTTTCTGTTTCTTAAGCACAGGAGCATCACACTGCATCCAAGTTAGAATGGTTTTAGGAATTTGTTTTGCAGTCATTAGTTCCAAGAAAAATAAGGTTCATAACTACTTAAAGGACAGAGTTTTCTTTGCTTGCTCAGACAGCATTGAACCACAGAGAAGTGAAGTGGCCCATTCAAAATATAAAAACTATTTACTAGTTCAGTTTTGAGGAAGGTGCTGTCAGGGTGACAGGTGGAAGAGGAAACTGGTAATGAAACATAGAGGTCTCACTAGTTCAGTTAGGGCCATTTGTGGTAAGAAATGTTATTTTGAGTTCCTGCGGTTGTAGTCTCATCCTGTATTTCCGTGCTTTTTGATTAATGTATTTGAAAACATCTGATGTCAGTGTGCGTATGTAAGTTTAAATATGTATCCTGGTGGCTGCTGTATTGCTTTCACTTATGTACATGCTATAATAGAAAGATAGAGCCTGCAATTAATTTGTGTCAGGTATTCACCAAAAACCAAACCAAACTAACAAAAAGGAATCCCACCAAACTTGTGTTTGAAATTGTGTTGCCTTTCTTTTAAGAAAGAAGTGTTAGCTTGCGTCTTCCTGACCTGTTGATTTGGGTCTGTATTTTTTAACATCCATGTTCTATCTCAAATGTCTGAATACTGCAACTGATAAAAGTTTTCAGGTTGTAGAAAAATTACTTGTGGCTACAAGCTCCATCTTTGGCTGAGGCATGACAAATACTGAGCACTACAGTGTGATGCTTGCTATAATCTGTCTTCCCATCAGTAGGACACAGTGACATGCATTGTTGAAAGACATAAATTCAGAGCTGCGGAGAGAGGGGCGCAGGGAGAAAAAGGAAAAAAGAAGGATATGGAGAGATGGGTTAGGATAGGTTAGATGACTGTCTTGTGCATACTGGTTTTTAAAGTATTGTGGATACATTGGTCAGTGCTCTGTGTTAGTGTGGTTAGCAGCAATATATGTGTCATTCTTTAGGTTCCTCAGAGCAGGAAATTTCCTTTCTGTTAAACTGGTTTTGTTAGGACAATTCATCTGCAAAACAGAGATGCAAGGTAGTATATTTCCATTGATTCAGCATCTTGGCTACTGGCTCAAAAAATTTGAAAAAGGGCACCAGCTGTATTTTATGTTGCTTTTGTTTTATACTTTATCATGGCCTTGGACAAGTTTTCAGGTAAAAAACAATAATGTTAGTAATCCACATGTTTCAGTCCAAATGTGTTGTTTCCGTTTAAACAAGATGTAGTGATTGCATTTTGGCTACCCCCAGCAAAATACATATGGGAGATCACCTGCTTTGGACTTTGAATTGTAGTCAAGGAAGCACACCACCCATACCACCAGTTGTCATGACTCAACCAGAGGGCACAGCAGCTGCTGCGAGTAAGAACTTGAGAAATATGATTTGAGGACTTCACATGTGGCTACACTCCAGGATGTAGTTTGCTGAGAAGCACCCCCACACCATGCATGGCCAGCACAGATGTGCCCATGATTTGGTGGTGAGCTAAGTCTGGACATAGATATAACCAAAACGCCTTGGTTTGGCTGGTTGAATTCTTCAGTCCCATCCGTCAGCTGGGTACAAAGCCAGGGCAGTGCCAGACAGCTTCAGAAGCGTGGATGTGCCTGAGTCTAATGTGGCTTCTAATTGTTGCTTTCCTTAGTCATGACCCAGGTTGGAGACCTGTCTTTTGTCAGATAAGCAGCTGCAATGGGCCTCTATTTATTGCTCCTGCAAACACAGCAGGAGTAATTGCTGCATAGCTTTTCATGAAATAAATAAGCAGGCTGTGGAAGAAGATGTGATGACGATGGTACCTGTTTGACACAATGATTTATAACCGAGGGAGCGGAAAGAATAGATCCTTTCTCAATTTGAATATGGCTTGTGGCTTTTGCCATTAGGTGTGGTCTGTAGCAAGTGGGCTGTTTGGCACAGCCTCAGCTTGCCTTGACGCAATCAAGAGCTAGAGGTGGTGCCTCACTTCCCGTTGGTAGTTGTGGCTCTTGGATGAGAGCCTTGCTCATGGCCCCTTTTCCCAGGACCATTTCTAATATAAGCTTCAAAACACATGCTGAGTTCTGTAGAGCCCCTTCAGAAGACCAAGTGCTTTCTGTAATAGCCTTGGCAGTGAAGTTTATTCCTAGAAAAAGATCCACTTCACTGAAAACTGTCAGCTAATTTTTAGGTGTTCTCACAAACCTATTGGAGGAAACTGAATAAGCTTTCTGGATTCTGCCTTTTGTCAGTTGAGCCACACAGTCAATTTGGGAAGTAGTGCCTATAATTAAACCAAGCTGCTTGTTCTTCTTTTGATTGAGGCCTTTCCCAGCTTTAGCAATTACTTTTGTATTTTCTCTCATTTAAAAAGGAAAAGAACAAGCTAGCTTCCACAACTTCTTGTGTTTTTAAAGCAGATCCTTCAAAAGATGTTAGACCTTTGCTGAGCAGCTGCTCTCTTAATTGAAGAGCAGTGATTTTAAAGCAGCCTTTCTAATTGGATCAGCACCTAGCTTGCAAATGTGTGGTGTTTTCTCATTTGTACAGATCCAGTGTCCGTCTTGCCAATTTGTCTGGTGTTTCAAGTGCCACTCTCCCTGGCATGAAGGCGTTAACTGCAAAGAATACAAGAAGGGAGACAAGCTGTTACGTCACTGGGCCAACGAAATCGAACACGGGCAGAGGAATGCCCAGAAGTGTCCAAAATGCAAGGTGAGCTGCTCTCCCTTGGCTTGCAGATAGTGGCTTGAAACTGTTAAAATATACATTTAAAATAAATATTTGTGGCTTCTGCTCAGCATTGGAAGTGAAGTTCACATTTGCTGTGCAGTTTCGTGTCAGTGACCCATTGAGAAAAACAGGTCAGATGTTTTTCTTGCTGGTTCCTGCACTGATTCTGCAAAATGTCTGCATGTAAAAGAAACATGATGGAAATTGCAGGAGGGGGCTTTGATGTATGCTTAGAATCATAGAAATGTTTGGGTTAATTAATTGCAGAATAAATTGATCCTAAAATAAAGCTTTAAAGAAATGGAAAGCTTTGGGGAAATACGGTGCCCTTTGTCAGGTTTTCCAGAGGGTTTGAGTGTATTCAGTTTCTGAGTAAGGCTAGAAGTACTCTGTCAACAAGTTAACTAAGGGAGACAAAGACTTGGCAAAACTGTAAGTTTTGTAGGCTTGAGTTTTAGTTCTTCACAAGCTATACCTCAAGGTGGGACTGCACAGGCCATACTTTGAGTGCTGTGTCTAGCTCTGGGCCTTTCGCTTCAAGACGGACATTGAGGCACTGGAGTGAGTCCAGAGAAGTGCAGCAAAGCTGGTGAATGGTCTGGAGCACAAGTCCTACAAGGAGTGGCTGAGGAAACTGGGAGTGTTTAGCCTGGAGAAAAGGAGGCTCAGGAGGATCTTATCTCTCTCTACAACTGCCTGAAAGGAGGCTGTAGCCAGGTGGGGGTCATCCTCTTCTCCCAGGCAGCCAGTGACAGGACAAGAGGACATAGCCTCAAGCTACACCCTCAAGGGGAGGTTCTGGCTGGACATCAGGAGGAATTTCTTTGCAGAAGGGGTTGTTAAACATTGGAATGGACTGCCAGAGATGTGATGGAGTCGCCAACCCTGGAGGTATTCAAGAAATGACTGAATGTCACAGTGCCATGGTCAGGTGACAAGGTAGTGATCAGCCAGAGGCTGGAGTTGATCTCAGGGGTCTTTCCCAACCTAGATGATTCTCTGAAGTCTTTCTCATTAATTAGTTTTTTTCAACACTGAAGTTCAGTTCCACACCCTAGAAATGTCATCAACCCTCCCAAGGTATAAAATATTTCTACTCAAATGAGATGCAACAGCCCTGCACACCCCTGCCCCAGTTGCCCTTAATGAAGGCTGCTGTTAAATTTGTTCACTATTTTTTTCAGAGCTACTCACAAAGTAGTAAGTCAAAGCTGGAATGTTTTGTAGAAAATGAATATTGAACGGGAAGACTTACTTGTTAACATACAAAGTATATGTCACACTTTGAGCCTTACACTGTGCGAGTAAGAAAATGTTGATCAGTTCACTAAGTATCTTATTTTGGTCTTTGAGAAAGAAATGCCTGTGATGCCATAGCTTGAAATTTAAAGATTTCAAAACATTGAGCAAAATTGGAAAGCTCTGAAATCAGCAGCTGGTTGTTTATCCTTCCTCCTGCACACATGTGACCTTTTAACACAGTTTTTACACTTGCTTTTTGGTAAGAGTTGATAGGTTTGAGCCAGTTCTAAAAATGTTCACTTTCTGGGAAGTCTTAAAGTAAAATACTTTGTTCCTTTTAGAGTGGGAACAAGTATGTGTTTTGATTTTAATTGTTTGAATTTTGTCCAGATTCAGATTTTATGACAATGGGAATGATGCAACTTGAAACAGATTGTCCAATAAATGAAGAAAGTGGACCAAGCAAAAAAATATGAATGTGGGAAAACAGGGGGTGGTAAGGAGGCTGATAGCTGGAAAGGAACTAAAACTGCTAAGTGTAACATTTAGCCTGAATAAGTTAAAATTTAAAATGCCACTTTTAAATGTACAACTCTTTTCACCATCTTCAAAAGAAAAGGCTGGACACTTGAAACTTGTGTGGCTTGTCACTAATTCTGAAGCATGAAGTTGCTATGAGTTTGGCTGCTAATTTAAAAAATATTTTAGGTTTCTTAATCAAAGGAAAATAAAACCTCCTACATGGTGGGAGGCAGTATGGAAACTTATGAAACTAGCACAGAAAAAGAACCTCTGTTAAGTCCTTCCTGGTAATGTGGCACTATAAGTGAATATTGAAGAGGGAATTCAACGTTTTTATAAACTGTGTTGCTACCCCAACCCTTGATACTTTTTTCTTCAGAGGTGAAAAAGATTTCTTGATGCCTACAATCTCCAAAATGTTTCTCTCAACACAGTTTAATTTTAAATCAAACCTATAACTCACAAGTAATCAAAAGTAGCACTTAGCTAGCAGTTAGTTCAAAAACTACATCTTTGAGTAGTTAAAAAAAATACATCTGAAGCAGCATTCTTCATCAAATTTTTAGTAGGTGTTTGGGCACATGGGGATAAGCATTCTGACAGTTAGCAATTTGGAGTCAGGGGATTAGATCTAATATTTCTCTGCCTCTCTCTCCCAGCCATCCCTCCCTCCCTCCTAAAGCTTTATATAAAATAACATCGAGTCAGATGATAATCATATTTCCAAATAAAGAGTGACAGAGAAAATAGAGTTAGTAGCATACTATTTGATTTATCCATGTTCTAGGTCCACAGAAGCAATGTTTCAGGTGAAAACATACTTTCACCTCTTTCATATTTTGGTTGAAAATTTGCAGGAGCCAAAATTGACAAACAGATTGAGGGAAAAGTCAAGATTAAATTGTATCTAAAGATATTAGTATTTGATCATTACACTAAAACTGAAATGAATGGAAATTAAAGGTAGAAACTTAAGTAGAGGTACAATTTCTTTACTGAAGTAATTACAAGTTACTGGTAACTTCCAAAGTGTGATGCTGACTACAGTGTAAACTATGACCATATTTTACAGATGTCTTCTGGAGATAATTATTTATACACACAGATACATACACACACAGACTCTTTTTAGCTGTACGACATGGAGAAGTCAAATGCATAATCTTGTCTGGGCATGCAGGTGAGAAAATCGAAACGCACAGGGTATGTGTATACAGAGGCAGATCCTCAGGCAAATACTCACAAGTATTTCAGTGGTTTGGGTAAGTGATTTGAAAGAACATAATCCTTTGTAATGGAAATATAGCGGGGACTGTTAGATAAGCTTAAACTTGATTGCTTTTTCCTGTAGTTGGGTACAGCTTTAGCACATCTAATAGAAATAGCTTATATTTACCTGGTCTCGCTAAGATGTGTTTACATAAGGTAATAAAAATGTTAGACACTGTCCAAATTTGTAATTGTAGATTCATGTTGTGACTGTGTGTCACTGTGGAATGACAAAATGCTGCTTTTTTTAACTGTATATTAAATTAATTTCTACTTTTTTTTTTAAATAGAGCCTTTTCCAAATTTACTATATGCTATTTTGAGAGGCAGCATAGACCATTTTTCTCAACAAGACTGTCAGAAAGTGTTGGTCTTGTTACAGAGACAGATGGCTAATAAGTGAAAATTTTCTACATGCTATTGGATATCATTTGCCAAAATCTACAACCTTATTTGTCTTTCCCCACTACTGTTTTAAGGGGTTATTTTTTTACAATTTCTTGCTATGTTTGCAATAAAATGGTTTTGTTTCCACAAGTGTTTTTACAGTACAGCAAAGCAAGGAAGTACTCCATGTTGGTGTTATCTTACCACAGATTTCAAAAACAACACTATCTGAGGAAACACCACCTAGCAGCACTAGCTTAGAAAGCTTTGAACAGCAGCAGAAATTTAAGTAAACAAGTATGTCAATGCAAATAAAGGAGTGTGTACTTCTTATCTGTTCTGATTCATATAAGCATTATCAAATAACTCCGCATAGTTTTTGTAAGTGCTCTGCAAATTAATTCTCATCCTCTGGAGGGAGGAGAGTCCTTATTTGTATACAAAGGGGTAAAGCTGTGCAGGTTTTCTTCAGGGGTGGAGGAGACATGGCCACTCATCCTCAGAACTCTTGGCAGTGATTTCCCTAGAAGATTTCTATGAGAGGCCATGTAACATTCAGAGGGGTTAAAGTGAGGGTCTGAAATAGCCACTGTGCTACTTCAGTTGTCTACTTCAGAACTGGGTGTGTTTGCCCTTGGTGTGTAGTTTTCACCCCTGTTGTTCTGGGAACCATTCTTGGGTTTCTGAATGGCTAAACCTTCCCCTGTAAGGTGAGCATCCGTCTTTGGTTTTGAGCATGCTTTGGGTGCAGGCTGAAGCCTGTAACTTTGAGTGCACGGGGGTAGAAATGGGGCTTGCAGTCGCCGCGCTGGCACTGGGCCCCGCACAGCCGCAGCTTCCTTCGTACAGCAAAGCATTCCTGGCCCCCTGCATTCCCCTCCTGAGTGCTGTGGGACTGTCAGTGGAGCAGGAACACTCGGGATATTTGAGCCATCCGCGATTGCTTTCTCAACCTATAGATTTGTAATCCATACAATGTCAGTGGATTATCTGGAGGGCAGGGAGGCATGACTGTGTGAAGTGCAGTTGAAGTTGATCTGGTGAGATGTTTTAGGCTTGAAAGCAGCCTGACCAAATGATACAAAGTTCACCTGGCATTGTCAGTCTGCAAGGCATGTGACAGGGAGTCCAAGCCCTGCACCTAAGGTTTGTGGGGTTTTTTACGTCATTTTTTTTAATCAAGTCTTTCCTCACGTGAAAAAAGGAAAGTTTTTGGAATAAAAAGATATAGGCAATTACAACCAGTTGTTCCGGATTTGCAGCATCTGAAGACAGTTATATATGTGCAGATGAGTATTGACTAAAATATTTTTATGGTTTGCTTTTTGAAGAGGCAAACATGAAATGCTTGTAGTTGCAGTATGTGTCTGTGAGAAAATAAATCCTTATCAACTTCTTTCATGTTTCAAGGGGACAATATGTCTGGAGAATTTAGAGCAGAAACAAGTAGACTGACAAATGATTCAGGAGTAATGCATGACTAACTGGAGGTGGGCTGCTTCTAGCAAAGCATGGGTAGAAGGATGGCAGGCAATTTAAGAGGTGGGTATTTCTGAAAGGTATGAATGGTAGAACATGAAAAGCTATTGCTAGCATCTCATTGAAGCTCTTACTACCAACAAAAACTAATTTATTTTTGAAACGTGGAGTAGTTTTGGGTTGCATCTAGGGTTTTTATAGGTTCCAGGCTTCTACAGACGTCTTATATGTTACAGGATTCTACAGTGAGGATGGATGGTAACTTAATTGGTCCGGTGAATTCGAGGAGAGGAGAATTCACCAGTCTTGACTCAAAAAGAAAATAAAGCAACCAGTTAATTCTCCCTAGTGTCACAAGATCTAATTCCCTCATTTATATTTTTAAGGTGGAATCAGCCAATGAGTAATGTTACCTTTTAAATTACAAAAGTCTGTATAGTTGCTGACTGAGCTTGTCCCCTGAAAAATTAATTTGAATTAAATTTTAAAATTAATTCATTAAAATACAGTAAGTCACTATTAAAATTCCTTCATTTCAGTTCAAGTTAATCTTAGGAATGACACTAAATAAACTATGGCTCCGTAAATAGAGTCAAGGGTTTTTTTCACATGTAACCTGAGAAGTAAGTAGTTGAACAGACAACGTAATGTCCCTTTTAGAAGAAAACAGTGTATCTCTTAAGTTATGCTTAACTTGGTATAATATTGGGTAGACTTCTCGTTCCACTTTGCCTGCTGTCAGTGCTTAACTGAAAGTTTTGAAGTCAACTGGTTTATAAATCCCACCAGCAATGATGTTATTCCAGGTGCATCTGGAAAACAGGACACCTCTGATACAGCTGAATTCCTTGAGGTAGGGAGGGATATTTGCTTGGTCAGAAAAATTTTAAGTCCACTAGAATACTTGCCCACTAGAAAGTATTTTTTTAATTGCCCAGTTCTCTTTTGTGAATGTCTTTCCCCTCTTTTGTATAAAAGCAGCATTTAAAAGCATAGAAATGCAAATTCTGAGATCATTAGTGTGACACAGGGATGCTGGCAGGTGTAGCTGGAACTGCTGTTACCTTTGTTGCTCTCTTACCAGGAGTGTTGCTGGTGGAAAGCATCCCTTTATTACATGTATGAAGTGCCAGTTTGAGTAGATGTTTGGGCATGCAAGGTGAGATCCCAGATCACTCCTGATCAGCACCAAATAACAAATGCACTTGACCCTCTCAGGAATGTCAGATACCCTAGGGATCATAAGCTTCTCTAGAGATTTCAGTGTCTCTGGTGCTTTGGAGGGCCACTGAGTCTTTGCATGTACCTTTCTGCAAAATAAATACACGTAGATAAGTACAGGAGTTGCAGGAGGCATCCATTTATCTGCTGGAAGTTTCAACAGATGAAATTCAAATTGGATATAATGGAAAAAAGTATTCCCAGGGAGGATGGTGAAGCATGGTACAGATTGCTGGAAGAGGCTGTAACATACCAATGCTTGGAAATCTTTTAAATCCCATGGGATGAGACCTGGAGCAATCTGATCTGGCTGGAGTTAGCCCCCTGAGAATCACTTTCAACATCAATTATTAGGCTATCTGCCATTCCACTGTGGAACGTGGTCTTGGAATGCAGGATAGGGAACTATATTTGCAGGCAATCAGTAGAAAGATGGCTGTGGAACCTGGGCAACCCTGCTTCATGCTGTACTGTGAGTATCATGAAAGCTTGGTGTAATTTTTTATTCCATATGTAGTTTGTGGAATCTTTTTTTTTTTATTAAAGAAGAAAAACTCATCCATACTTCTCAAATCATGCACTGTAACAGCAGTGTCTTTCTGGTGTTTATTATAAAATGCCAAATCAATTTGTGATGGAAAAGGGAGTGGAGCCACAGGTGGCCTAAGAGGGTAAATCATCTGTGGAGGGGTCAAACAGAGTTCATAAGTATTCATTGTGTTGCTTTTATTTTTAATAAAGTTTGGTGCTAACATATCTGCTTCAGTAATAAAACCGAATTTTCATTATGAGCAAGAATTCTCATCTGATATCAAGGGTGTTTAAACAAAGAAGGAGGATTATGTACGAAGCAGGAATCTGAGAATAATAGTAACGCATATTTAGTGCTCTGAAACATGCCTTAGGAAGCCATTAGTGTCTTAAGCCAGCTGCAGTATTAATTAATGCAAGCACTGGCTTAGCAGGGGGTTGCTTGCAGCTTCTTTTCACCTGGCACATGGATTGCCCCAGGTAGTGCCTGCTTTCCTGTGCTTAGGAAGGAGGGAAAAATAATATTTATTTTTTCGTTCTGCTCATACAGATCCACATCCAGAGAACCGAAGGGTGTGACCACATGACCTGTTCACAGTGTAACACTAATTTCTGTTACCGTTGTGGGGAGAGATACCGCCAGCTCCGCTTCTTCGGAGATCACACGTCAAACCTCAGTATCTTTGGATGCAAATACCGCTACCTCCCCGAGAGACCACATTTAAGGAGATTAGTGCGAGGCTCTGTCTGTGGTGAGTGGATAAATGGTCCTTGTGGAGAGCTGCACAATGAAGTGATTGAGGGGATAGGGCAGTTATAGTTAAATTAAAACCAATGGTTTAAAGCATTGGATGGGCTACTTGTTTTTCAGTTATTCAAAAGGTGTTTTATTAAGTACATTTAAATATATGGTGTTTGCCCTCCCTTTTTAGATGGACTGTGTATGACTAGGTATTGTGGCCTCCTCTGATAGCTTGGTCTTAATCTTTTTTAATAATACGTAGCAAACTGGAAAAATGCTGTCAATATGCATGTTGATGGCTGTATTCATTATTCTAAAGGTATGGATCAGAGGAAGAACCTTATTTAAATTGACCTCCATGTCAGCTGTTTGAATAAAGTGCTCTTTGGACTTGAACCTTATCTGAATTGAAAAACTCAGTTTTTTTCATATAAATAGGAGGACACTATTTTAACTGTTAGCTTTAGTTCAGATAAAATCCAGCTTAAAACAAAATACTACTTATATACAATCATTTTGCTCACAAAAGTATGATGCCAAAAATGTCTTTTTATTAAAACAAAAAGGCACTCATAATTTGCTTTTGAGCCAGATATATACCTATCAACCTATAAAAGCACAAGATAATAAAGTAGACTATTACTTTATGTGGTGTCTTACATATATGTTCAGTCATTGTAGTGAGTTTACAGTGTGTAAAGCGACCTATAATATTACAGGAAATGGATGTATTAACTGTCAAAAACCGTGAGCCTTAAGGGAAACAGAACTTTTTGTACTTTGAATTAAGCCATAAAAATTGGAGGTGACTTGTAGTTCACCTTGGATGAGGAAATGCTTTGAGCTTTATTGTAGAAGTAAAGGCAGGAGACGGAACATGGGGGAAAAAGAAGTCAGCAGACCTGAGGTGAAA
The DNA here is from genome assembly GCA_013397895.1 of Origma solitaria. Classification (NCBI taxonomy): domain Eukaryota; kingdom Metazoa; phylum Chordata; class Aves; order Passeriformes; family Acanthizidae; genus Origma; species Origma solitaria. The sequence continues at coordinate 142,117 of VZRL01005605.1, forward strand.
ACATTACTCCTGAGCCAGATACAGTCCAATAAGAAAACTAGGTGATTTCCAGAGTAATCTAAGAATTGGCACACAAACTCATAGCCCTGGTAATCAAAATGCCAGTATTGCTGCTCTGCAAAGTAGTGTGAGATTCACAAACCTGGAATACTTCTTTAACAAGTGACAATGTGTCATCCATGCCCATTAGTTTGACCTCCAGAGCTTGCAAGGTTTGGGTAACAACCTTTGTGGGAGGTGATTTAAAGATAGAGAAATAGCTAGAAAGGGGAGGAAGACTGAAAAATGTTGGAGGTGCCTACTCTGATACATTTTGTAGAGACAAATTCCAACACATGAGAAGATCTAGTCTAAATGAAAGACAATGCTGGCACTAGGGCACACGAATATAAACGTTCATTAATAAATTTAGGCTTAAAATTCAAGAACTGTTTCAAAGCACTTAGGTTTCAGAAGAGCTTTTAGTAATAACCACAGTGGCAAACAATGTAAGCTGTTTTTAAATAGATCTTGGCATATTTGGTGTAATTAGTCTCTGCTGTAGCAACAGATTGTACTCAGAAACATTACCAAGGCAATGCTGCTCACATGCAGAATCATGTTTTGTTAGAATCATAGAATGGTTTGGGCTGAGAGGGACCTTTGAAGGCCACCTGCAATGAGCAGGGACATCTTCAACTAAATCAGATTGCTCAAAGCCCTGTTCAGCCTGGCCTTGGATGTTAAAGGTCCGTGGTAAAGATGTGTATGCTCATATTTACAAGATCACACATAGAGAAGGTATAAGATATTTTTATTTTCATCTCCCATTTGCAAGTGTACTTGTGGTTTGCATTAATTAGTAAACCAAGAAAGATCGGCAAAGCTCAAAGCCTCAGATTTCATTTCTCATAGGGTTTTCTGTTAAAAATTTCTCTCCAAGACTCCCTCTGTCATAGGATGTAATTTCTCACAAGAATGGTCATCATGTGAATAGAGACAGAGGTAGCTGAATCTGCCAGCACATGTAGTAATTGCCCTCATTTCTACAATAGCTTGTTAACAGCCAAGCTGACAGTGATCCAAAGAATTCTGCATCAGTACTTGTTACCTTAAATCTCTGTCATGTCTACAGCTCTAAATTTTAATGTTGGTCCTGATACACTTCATGAATAACTACCAAAATACTCCAGAGACCTAACAGAACTCACACATGAAAATAAAAAATCAAAAGCTTCAAAAATTTGCTTCAGATTTTAATTTGGGAATTGAGTTCATAGCTCTTCCTCCATTGCAGTAGATTTTGGCTATGATTGGCATATGTGAGCCAGTGGAGGTTTCTGTACTTTTTCCCACACAAGTGCATGTGTGGGTTTTCACATGTGTTTTTAAGAAGGTATTACATTGCCGTAAGATTGTACCTCCTGACCTTTTTCCTGACCTTTTGAAGGAGGTATAGTCCCACGCTGTGATACAGTGTCAGTTTAAGTATGTGGATTCTGCCATTTTCAATGCTGGAAATTTGCTAGCATCATCTATCTTTGTAAAATGGAATTTAACAGAATTGATCTGTGCCTGTTAATTTGGCTTGTATAAAGGTTTGCCTAGTAAGTCTGTCCCCAGCAGTGGTCAATTAGAAATAAAATCTCACTCCCCATTTGTTTCCAGTAGTCATTGTTTTAGACACTTCCTTAGTTAAGGTTTGTATATGAACCTTTGCTTTATAACTATCAATAGATGGATCCTTCACTAGTTTTAATAGTTCTTAAATTTTGGCTTACACAACATTTCTGGCAGAGGCTCTAAGATTTCACTGTGTGTTGTGTGGAGAAAGTCCTGTTGTTTTTTTATTGATTCCTGATCATTTCATTGGTTACTTCTGTTATCATTACACTGAGTAAATAATAGTAGCTTGCTTATCTTCTCATATCTTTCTTTTATGGACACTTCATCAGATTCTACTTTGTCATGATATTTGATACTAATTTTTGTTTTGTTTGTGTTTCATGTTTTGTGTTGAGCCAAAGCTTATTAGTCTTTAATCATTTAAGATCAAATTTAAAACCCAGAAATGTTGAATTCTGGTTGGGGATCACACCCAGGCTCAAGGAGGTCTCAGTAGCTAGAACTGTAAATGTAAATATGTAAATAATTTATCAGGCAAGAGAGGAATGTTATCATCAGTAGGTATTACTGTACAAGCCTGGGTTTTGGTTCTGTTCTGAAAGTCAGCCGAAGAAGAGATGGGTAGCAGAGACGCCATTAAAAGCATAGCCTCTACGTTTTAGTAGCATGTATAAGAAAAAAAGGTTGGATTTCCTGTAGAAAAATGCCTCTGCTAGTTTTCTAAGTAGTGGAAACTAAGGGAAAGTTATCTTGACTCTCTGTGGGAGACTGGTGAAGTGTTGCTAGTGGGGGTTTTGTATGACTTCTTTTACTTTATTGCTATGGAAAAGAAATACTTAAGTAAATGTGATTTTGTAGCCATGTGCAGTGAATGTTTTTGGCTTGTTTCTAAAATCTGGCTAGGTGGAGTATGTAGAAAGAACACACCTCATGGTTTCTGTTGAGAAGGAAGTGTTTGTGCATACAATCACAAACTGCTCTGCAATAAAAATAAAGGGAAAGTATTTATGGCAGCCTACATTTAAACATAGTTTTCTTCATAAACCAGCTGTTATGTAAAGGTGATAATCACAGAAAGAAGAAAACCCTAGAGCAGAAGTGATCTCTGACATTTCTCTCCCTTCTTTAGCAAGCATGCTTTTTAGAAAAACTGTCCTGTAACCGGTACAGTCAAGTGAAATTGTTTTTATTCTTCCATTCCAGCAGACTTAGAGATTTCATTCTCATTATAATAGTTTGCATAAATTGTTGAAGGCAGAATGCCTGGTTATAACTGGAGTCAGCAATGAATTGTACAGAAAGGAAAACATGTTCAGCCCTCTTAAGTGTACTTAAGATGCCACTGGAATACCACCTGGATTCAGCTGGGTGAATTGTCTTCAAAATCAATTGCTAGGTACTTCATGGATCTGTAACAAGACACAACATATAATGAAGCTATTAGAGCAAATGAACTTTTTTTTGCATGGTAACCAGCATTTCAGATAGGATTCTGAAAGCAGGATGTTTTCAGATCTGACTGACATGTACTCCTGTCCCAAGCAGAGCACAAGGGTCACTTCATGTAAGCATGACTCTGAGCCCCACAGCAGGCAGCATGCAATTCTGTGATCCAACCTTCATTAGCAACTTCATCATTTAAGTTGGTCTGACTTGTAAAAAGTTGTCTCTGTACACCTGATAGTACTCTTTAAAAACAAAGGCAAACTTTTATTAGAATTTATGTCTACTTAGATACTGATGTTTTGATTTTTAGGTAGATACTTCTATTGTCTCTGCTTAAATAATAATGATATTTCGACCTGAACAATAAACCTTTCTCATATGCTAGTGATTAAGTTTATTTTCTAAAACTAGTTTATTAATTTTTTACGTGGCGAAGAATTCTCTAAGGATATATGGGGGTTTTTATATATTACCCTAAAACCTGTAACTAAACCCAAAGTTATGCAAGGGAAAAGTATTCCTTCATGTTTCCTGAAATACTTTGTTATTTTGAAGAAAAATGTGATTCTTTATATGAGAAATAACACAACCCCTCTGAGACACCTGCAAATACAGTTATCACACTACCACAAATGTCTAAATCTTCCTGCTGGGCCACCCAGCAGAGAAATTATTTACCATTAATTTGAGGGCAATTGTAAAAAGGTTCTGTTTCAATCACTTCTTGTTAAGTTATCATTAAGAACTAGCTTTGGACAATAGCAAACTGGCTGTCATAACCTACTGCTGAGTTCACCACATGCGCAAATGACCCAAGGCTGTATTCAGCTCTGAGGCAGGTGTTGCACTTGCTCTCTCTGCTATCACTCTTGGAGCTAACAGACATAGGACAGTGGATCTTTGGGCAGTTTAGTGCCTGCAGCAAACGTCCTTAGTCTTAGTGACATTTCTTGGTGTGTCAGGATTTCCTCTATGATTAAGGGCCTCATAATCCTTCGCACTATGATAAACAATGTTTGTCAAACTGGAATTGGATATAAAGTAGTTTTCAATTCTGACATGTAAAACTGAGCATTTTGTAATTGTTTGGTACAATGCAGAGAAAAATTTTTGGAGCAAATAGTACATACCTGCTGCTTTGCAGTCATTACTGCTGTTTGTACTCTTCCTGATGGCAAGATTTGCAAGCCTTGTTCACCTTGTGTTGTTAATTTTAGTTTACAAAGTTAAAGAAATACTATGGATTTAAATGTGGTGGATACATAAGGAGAAAACTTAGTTTGTTTTGAAATTTAGTCTTTAGAAATAATGCATTGATAACCAAAAGATAGTGTCTCATGATGATGAAAAGTCATTTTATTCTATAAGATCTTGTAACAGCACAATAGTCATAGCTTCATATTCACAGGCAGAAGGAAAGATACTACTCATGCTTTATTTCAGCTCTGAGTTTGTCAAATATAAGTAAACAAGTTCTTGAATTAGCTTAGGAAGTGTTCTTTGTGTCTTCAAAGAAGTTATTCAAATCAAAGGCTAGCTTAGCCCTTTCCATGCACTCTGTTTCTGCATACTCAGTCACCGCCTCAGTGGTTTAAGTGCTTAATAATTTTGGTACCAAACACCATAATTTTCTAGTGTTCTAATTACATGGCTATTAATAAAGTAAGGAGTTCATACCTTAAACTTGAAGTCTTTTATAAGCTCTACTAGAAATTGTTGAAGGCTCCATTAATGCTTTAAAATGTTTTGAATTGCTTATTTTTGGACCTTTCTTGAGGTTTTCCATCACTTTGCATTCATTTCTTCTGTCTACACTTGAATAATTTATTTGACAAGTTCTGTGTGTATAGAACACAGCGCAGTGGAGTCCCAAGAAGGTATGCCATTAGGATGCCTAGCAACTAGAGTAATACAAATATTTGCCAATTTTTTTTCTTCTAGGAATTATTGTTTCCCACCCACAACACTCCTAGGAAATTTAAAAGCTCTCAAAACAGAGCAAGAAAAGGACCAGTTCAGTTAACTGCTGTAAATATTTCCAAAATATCTCATTTTTCCTTCAGACTGCTCAAATTAGTGTCTCAGGTTATGGAAGGGTTTACATCATTATTGAATGAAGTAATCCACTTACTGAAATCTGATATGAGTGACTTGAGAGAGGGAAGGGCAGGGAAGAGAGAGGTGCAACAAACTCAGTTTTTCTCCCATTCTAGAGGTAATCTTTCAAACACGTGCCTAAATTAAAGAATTGCAAAATTCCAAGTCCCTGATTAGATTAGATAAATCAGTAAAAATTCCTGCCCCTCCCGCAATTTCAAATAGCTACGTGATGTCTTTGACCCAACTGCTCAGCCAACAGAGCCAGGAAATTCTTCCATTGAAAGTGTGCAATGCAAGGAAGATAACTTGGGTTCTTGTTCCGTTTCAAATTCACTGTTTCAGCAAGACCCCTGCCTTCACTCTGTGAATTTCTACCGATCATGAACTCATCAGGAGTAAAGAATATGAACATGCTTTATTTGTTCTTGGTCTTATGCTCTAGCAAGTGTGCTGTTCAGCATCGCAGCCTTACTCATGTAAGAGCTACAACAGCTCCTTATAAATGAGGATCCAAAATAGACTTGGCTATGCTTTGATTTAGATGTAAATCACAACTGTACACAAGCACTTCACTGTGGCCTTTTAAAGCGAGTAGAAGCATATTTAGAGGTGATGGTCTCATCACCTTGAGCTAACCTAAACTTTCCAAGATGCTAGTTTCCTTGGCATCTTTCCAGGCTGGTTGCTGTGCAGTAGGATTCCAGAGAAGCCAAATGATAGTAGCTTTATAGCTATCACGTTCCTGTCAATGCTTGAGGGATTTCAGAATAGAAACAGAAATAAATGGAAGCTGTTAATGTATGAAATAAGCTGTGCTCAGAGAGTTGTGGTGGGTGAACGGGGCAGAGAGAAATGTGTGCAGGGAGCTGACTGAGTGGTCATAGCTCCTGGCTGAATTTGTAGGATGAAATTACAAATAGAAATCCTATTCATAGAGGTAAATTATTTTTTAAACATAGAAAAAATATGGGGAGTCTGATATCAAAGTATTTATGAATGGTTGGAAATGAGAAAATAAAAATTCCCTCTTGCAACTGTTTAATGAATTTTGCATTTCAGCTGGAAAACTACTCATTACACCCCTAATATTGGTTCTGGGACTGGCACTGGGAGCTGTAGCTGTTGTAATAGGTAAGAGTTATAAATGTGAATTAATCTAAACCTGGTTATGCAGTGACGTTTTCTGTATGGTACTTTCATCTCAAAGACATGGAGACAAAGTACAGATTTCACAGATACTGTTTTAGTATTGAACACATGACTTTTTTCTAAAAAAAAGTATCTAGGATCTTTTTTTTTTCTTGCATTTTATGCTTATTAGCTTTATTTTTGTTCCCGATTATTTGGTTTTCCAAAGCAACATCTTTAACTGGTAAACTAGCAAAAAGTCCAGAGTAACTTAAACATAATCCTGGGGACTGACTTACCTGGACCCAGCCTTTAATCACCCCATTGAAACACAATTTTATGTTCTTGACCATGTGTATGACAGGATTTTTGGGGAACTAAGGCCTAGTCCCAAGAGCTCACCAGCTTGAAGATGAAATGGCAGCAAAGCTGCAAGTTGGGATGAGTCAATCTCAAAATATGATTCAGTGCATAGGCTGCCAAATTGTATTCCCTCACAAAAACTGGTACTGTGAACTCATTTGATTACAGTATCAAAGCTCTGTTAATGTGGTTTTACTAAAGTGGGGACAGATATTTTAGCAAAGCTGCTCTTTGCCTGGCTTAGCTGAGCTTTCCAGCAGAAAGGAGATTAGCTGTGACAATAAAGGTATAATTTTGCTCATGTGAGTGCATATCCATTCTTTACATTGGCAGTAATGTGTCATTCAGGGATCATGCTGCTTCACAGCTCTTCACCAAACTGCTTACTCCACTGAAAATTTGCAGTGCATGCCCAGCCCTGAGGTATATTGGGATGTGGCTTCTTTATTTTGATATAATAAAGCCAAAATACACCAGGATAGTTATATTAAGGTAGTAACTAACCAATCAACCTATAACCAAAATACTATTGCAGCTTTTCCAGACTGCATGTGGCCAAATAAGGAATATTGCTGTTAATTTCTGTATTTAAACCAACTGCCTTCACTGAAGAGAGAGTGAATGATGTCTGTCTTAAATATTTATTCTATTCAATAGCATTTTTATGCCAAAATTACATATAATAAAGACTTAATGCCAGGAAAGCTTATTTTGGTCTGCAATCTGGTATAATCTATAGTGGGGGAAAAAGCCCTCTCTTTTACTAAAAAGAAGAGGGTTTTGCAGTAATATAAAAAGAATATATGCAATAATAATCAGAATGCTATTGAAGTCTTCTCCTAGGCTTGGCTGGATAAGATACAATCCAGAGCAACAGTATGAGCAGTATGAGCAGTTCCAAAAGCATTGATTATTTCTAGGAAAGTTTTGGTTTTGAGGTAATTACAGCACTATTTGCTGCTAACCACTGTTAAAGTAATCTCAGTTACATAGCTGAAAACCATACTGCACCATTTACAAGGCTATCAAACAAAGCAAGAACCCTATGACTGTAGTAATCTTTTGTTCTATTTTGTTACTCTAGTGATGTCTGAAAAGAAAGTCTTTGGCTCTTTCAGTCAGCTGGTGGCAAGAGAAAGGGGAAGATGCTTCTCATTTGGGTTTGAGAGAGTACAGACTATTTGACAAACTATTTTTCACCTGAATAAATGTGATATATTTATTTAATTTTGGTTTTACAGCTTTCTTTCACTCAAAAGATTTGTAAGAATAAATAGTTCCCTGTCCAGACGAGGATAAACATTCGGTATTATTCAAGGATAAACATTTGGTATTATTTCACAGTAGATGAGAATGTTCATAAAAATAATGAAAAAGTAAAACTATAACATGTCATCTCTGTTGCATGCAAATGTAATTGAAAACTAGCTTTGAATTTAGATCTAAGAATTTCCAGAGTGCTTTTAAAAGTTAAGTTTGTACCTTACACCAAAGAGCATGGTTCAGAAATTAATTTGTCAGAGATGAGTATAGGTTAGCAGGAATTTGTTGTAAAATAAGGAATAAGTGCAATTAAACTCATTATCAGAGACTGTTTGTTGCAGGGTAGTATTTTTTTCTTCTTGTCCAAATGCCTCGTCTAAATTCTCCTGAGACATGGAAAGCTCCATCCCACGTATGTGTGCTGAAAAAAAAAGAACACAATACATGCACAAAGGATTGCATTTAATTATCACATTTCCTATAATCAATTTAATTTTTGTGTTTCCTTCTTTTGGCAGGTTTATTTGTGTTTCCTATCTATTGCCTTTGTAAAAAGCAGAGGAAAAGGTCACGGACAGGTATGCCCTGGTGAGGATGGGCCTTAATCGCCTGAACTGAGCTGGTCCTGCAAGGGCTATCCGTGTTTTGTGCAACAGAGCAATACAGTGCTGGTTACAGCATCAAAGCCACCGCCCTGGAAGAAGAATGGGGGCTCTCCTGCCATCTTCCCTCAGCCGAAAATACTACTGCAGACCAGAAAGCCTCTTTGCTCTGGTGCACTCTCAACAAGATGGGCCCCCTGACTGCTGCTTTTTAAATGTTTTTGGTTTTGTTTTTTTAGTTATTACTTTGGAGGGGTTTTTTTGAGTCTAAGTTTCTGAACCAGACAATCCAAGTCTGTATTGTAGCCACAACTCTACTACCGATTTGGCCTGTGAAGAAAGCATTTAACTGCTAACATGTGCTCGTTTAACTTCAGTGTCGGCCTTTAAGGGGGAAATGCTTAGAAGTGTTCGGACTCTTACTGTATACTGAGCATACTACTTTTGGTATTAAAAACTACTTCTGTAAATAACTTCCATCACACAGCATTCTGTTCAGCATACCGAAACCCCATCCCATGCCAGAGCACGACAGCTGGTTATCTTCTGAGTCCTGCTGCTAGTGGAGTGCACATTGCCACCGCCAAACTGCAGTGCCTCAGAGAGGAAATACCCTTAGTACTGAAGCGCCGTGATATTTAAGAATATAATGATTGGTTTCACTTCAGTAATTTATTTATGACAGTCTGTTAATGGTAGGGGGTGTGACAAGATTTGTTGCAACAGGACTTCATTTTTAAATTCTCACAGTACAGAAAATATTTGAAGGGTTTAGATAACAAGACGTGTCAGTGGCCTAATGTGTCCCAAGATATCCCTGAAGTGTGTTTGCAGGAAAGCTGGAAAACTTCTCTGTTATTCTGACTTGGAATATGATACACATGCTACACACTACCTGTATGAAGATTGAGTTGATGGAATTTTATAATCTAAATAGCACATTTTGTTTGTTTGTTCCTTTGAGTAGGCTACTACTACGTTAAGTCTTGGAGTATCCACTGATGTCTCATTAGGAAAATCTGTGAATCCAGGGTAAGGGGAGGGATCATGAATTCTTAGGAGACCACTTAATTCTTACTTTCTGCTTCCAGTGTTTCTCTTCCTGGCACGTGACAGTTCTGAAGAGAACAGTTATCTTCACTCTTTTTTCTTAACTTCAGAGTTCCACTGTTTGCTACCAAACCTCTTTCTCAGTGCATCACCACAAAAACAATGTGATTCGGCATAAGAAATCAGCTACTGAGAATTTTTACACTTTTAATTTTAACCCAAATTTTTCATACAAATATATCTTAAAAGAAAAAAATAGAATAAAATAAATTTGTGTAGACAGAACACTGAAACAATGAAGGAACTGAATAAGAAAAATACCTATTTTATACTGTAAAAATACAAGCTAATCTTAAAGAAAAGAAGATTGGATTTGTACTGTGAAGGTACTTTTTTCAGTGTGTGTGTTTGAAGATACACATGTATGTATATATATGCTCATGTATATATCAGGGTAGGGGGAAGCAGGAAGGTGGCAAATGTCCTTAAGCCTCTACAGACTTCAAAATTCAGGCTCACAAATAATTTATCATTTAAGAGGATGTACTTTGTACTGCTTTCATTGGAAATTGTTGTTAAATCTGAATCCAGTTGTAATTTTAAGCAAATAGTATTCTGCCCCACCAACATAATACTGTTACAAGATAATCCCTTTGACTTCGAAGCCTCAGTGGAAGAAGCTGATGACTTTTGTTTACCTGGAAACACAAATATCAGCTTACCATAGTTGGCTAGTATGCCTGTTTTCTGTCCGCTTCTGGTTTTGTTTTCTTGCAGTTTTTTTCTTTTTAAAAGTGTGTACAAGCACGCCATAGTAGTCAATAACTATTTAATCATTTCCATTTGAATTTAAGGGCATGTTGACCCTGTTATCCTAGCAGTAGAAATAGTATTTTTCAAAGATTGCGAATTAAGCAGGAAAGCAATGGCATTTAGAAACAAAATTCAAAACCTATTATCAATGCAAATCCACCTGTTAATTAGACTTACTTTCTTCTGAGACACATCAGTTTTCTATTTGTGTTCTGTCTGAGGTTGGAAGCTGCCTTAAAATTGGTCTTGGTTTTGAGTGTGTTTTCTGAGGCTATACATATCAGTTGTCTTTGGCTTACTCAGGGATTTTTATTCCTCTCTTTAAATGTCAAATAATGAAGATATTTTTGTATTATTTAGAAAAACCTTCAGACCTCAGAGAGCTATATATATAGATAGATTTGGGTTTGCAATGCAGTCTATAACATGGTGTCAAACTATTTCACTTGAGAATATTTTAGTACTTGAGATTATCTGTAAGTAAATACACAGTGGATTAATTTCCTTTCTTTTCCTGGTTCTGTATAAATGTGTGAGAGATTCTTACAGTCTTTGTAGCTTTTTTCACTCTGCCATGTTTGCCATTTTCAGTTTTTAGCTAGAGTTTAGTAAGATCTGAAACTATGATAACTAGAATAAAAAAGGGAAGATAATAGATCTGCACTTATATTCAGAAAGCATGTCCTTGAGGATGGAGAAAAGGAACATACAACTCAGCTCCTATGTTACCATTTCATCTAGACCATTTTGATTTTATCAGAACAGATTAAATCAAAGGGAAATGGCTCTCATCTTCTATAGAGAGCAAAAGAGTCTTCTTTGACCTTTTAAAGATGAGTGAGTCTGATTGTGCTTTTCCTGTAGGAAAAAAAAAAGGAATTACAATAATTTTTGCTTTTGTATTGAACAGGATAAACTTTCAAGATCCAGGCAGAGTAGGGATATGGAAGTCTTTTTCCATCTATATAAAAATATTGCCACTTGAAAGTACATAAATGCAATTTTTATCAATACTATATAACATAACGTGCTAACACGAGAAGTAGCTCTGTACAAAGCTTCATTTGGTTAAAAATTAACTTTTAAACAGCTCATCTCAGAAAACCTTATATACATCAAAGCCCCGTCATTTGTTCTAAAAGCATTAATTTATTAGTTTGACAGAAACTGAATGAACTTTTATAAGGAAAGTCAAGGACGGTTTTATTATGTAAATATGTTGTTTTTGTAACTACTCTAAAGAAACCATCAGGTTGTTCTACTCCATCTTTATTAGCAGAAAACTTCATCAGGCAGCTAAATTAACCTGCTAAGGCAGATTTCACACTACTGTATGCTGATCATCACTGGTCCGTGTGTTTGCTTTCACCACAGTTAATACTTAAAATTACTTATCCTTGTGCAAAGTTGTTGCTCATCAATACCTGTATTCAGACTAGGAAATGTTAAATCCATTCTTCACTTGCCTTCTATTTCAAGCTTGCCTGGGGATGGCTCTGCCTGTGCGTGCAGTCAGAGGAGGGGCCCTTCCCGTGGTGCTGTGCTGTTGTGTGCCCCATCCTGCTCCTGCCGGGAGGGCTGGCTGGACACGCCACCCTGCAGGGGCCGCTCTCTCTTTCTCCACCATGCGTAATTTAGTTGTATCTCATTAATGGGGTCAGGTTCCAGGGCTACTCAGCCATGTCAGCAACAGCATCATTCTGAGTCCTGTGGCATCTCAGAGCATGGTTAGGTATATGTGCAGACTTTATCCGGAAGCTTGTGACTGGAAAATGTGCTTTTCCTTGTGTTAGTCTGTTAGCCAGTGAGAGGAAAAAGCTGAGTGGGAATCCAAGCAGGAGAAAGAAGAGCCTCTAAGTAGAAGTTCTGAGTAGCCTTGTACTGAGCTGACCCGTCAGGTTTAGTTCCATGCAAAAAAAGTCAGTGAGTCTTCAGTTCTCACCATGTGTGTAATAAACAGCATATTCATACCTGTTCAGTGTCATTAAAGTACAGTGCACTTTGTGTGATCTATTATCTTCCTTTGAGGCAGTCCAAATGTGTAACGGAAGATTTTATGTTTGGTTCTGATGTTCCTAATGCTCAGTTCATAACTCTTGGTATGTTAGGGGTTTTTGTAATTTACACCTATGTATTCATTGTAAAAGTTTTACTTTATTAAAAATATTAATTTTCAGGGACTATTGCCAGTTTTAACTAGAAAACATTTTGGATCATCATCAGGTGTTCTTTTTAGCCAAGAGGTTTTTTGCTCTTCCAAAGACTGTCACCGCTTGTGTGATGTTAAATGCTGTGTAGGTGGGGGCAGTAATTCTCTCAGAGGATACAAATTCACCAGTGATGGAATGGTTTCTTATGACAGTTAGATCTGAGAAACTGTTTAATATTCAATGGCCAAATAGTTTGCCATGCAGACTCTTGGTTGGTTTGTTTTTTAAACTCAGTTGTGGTATTTTGTTTCTTGAGCAAACCTTACATCATAATTATTGGTATGATAATTGCGCAGGTTCAAGTTGTGGATAAGAACCACAGATTGCTGTTACTTTTATAATCTATATTAGATCTCTGCTGATGGAAAGAATCCTACATGAGGAAACTAATAGATAATTTCTTACTTTCTTTTAATTTTGCAGCCTTATAGTTGCAGTGAGTCAGCTTCATTCCTGACATCAGTCACAACCCCATTAGACCAGAGAAAGCTATTTTCATGCCAGTGTGGAATTTGGTCACAAATACTTTAATAAAAACATCTGGAAGCGTGTTGGTAGCCATTGAAAACCTGCTTCACTTCTGAAGTGCAAACTACTGTGGAGCCACTCCTCTTATTTGCAGAATAATGCCAATGTGTTTAGTAAGCACAGAAGAGGGAAGGAGTTGGGAGGAATTTCCAAACAACATTCTTACTAGTACAGATTGTCAGGGGAAGGGATACTAGTTTTTAATATAATTAAGAAACCTTAATGCTTTGAGTCACTAATAAAATTAGAAATTACATACAAAGACAGTGTTAAATAACATTTCTTCAAATTCTGCTTTCTTCAGTGTAACAAATAGGATCACTGTGTAAGAATTGAATTGCAGCTGTTCAGTATTTTTAGGACTTAACACATAAACTTCAGGACACAGAACATCTAAAAAGTTACGTTGCTGATCTGTTTGGTGGTTTATCTTGCTACTGTTACATGAAAAACCAGCTGAGCCTTATTGAAAGACAGTGTTTTCACTGGTGATACAGCTTGAGCAGTACTTAACACCCCCAAACTTTTTTTTAATACTAAAACTGACACATGCAGTTGCTTACAAACTGTAGCTTCCTGGCTGATTGTTCCTTATCTTTCTGTGCATAAGTGTTGAGGATCCATATGTTCTCTCTGCAGTAAGGAACAGACTGCACATATTAGGCAATTAATCACTGATGCTTCTCTTCTCTTAGCCTAATAGTGAAATGCCATAAGGTAGGGAAATTAAAATTGATCTTAGAGTGCATGCTCTGATTTCAAAGACAAAAATGTGTAATAAGCTTTAATCACTCCGTAACAATAAATACATACATTTTGAAACATAATTCCTGCTGTTTATTTATAAATCTGTTTAAAACAATAGTTATAATAGTGACACATTTATTAAAATATGCATATTGTGCAAAAGAAAACCTATTTTGGGGCTTATTTGGCTTACTAAAACACGAAAAAGTTAATTTGAAGTGTTTTGGATGGATCAGAGTCAGAAGAGAAGCTTGTTGTGTAATCATATTTTGTTAGCATTAACATGAATTTTGCACATATCTTAAACACAGTTGCATGCCAACCCCATTCAGTGTTCACCTTGTTGAAAATTTGTCAGACTGAAAACAGTATTTTTGAAAATTTTAACTTACTGTCACTGAGCATGATGTTGCTAATACAATGCCATATTTACCTAATCTTTAGAAGGAAATATATTTACAGAATCCAGAGAATCTGTTCAGATATTTTAAACCTGTCCTGTAAAATTATGGTGCAGTCAGGAAACATCTCTATGCCTTATTCAAGCTCTGGATAAGCAGAGAGTGTGTTTAGTCATGGACTATGTTTTTGCACAAAAAGTGTGCTCTTAAGAGTTTTTCATATCAATTTACATTTTGCTGCTTTGTGTCCAGAAATTTCAAGGACGGGGGTAAATTTATCTTCCACTGTTTACCATCTCATAATAAAATGTTTACCATGTTTCCATTGTTATATGCTTTGTTTGTAATGCTCTCCTTTGCCTTCTGAATTTCATAATTTGAAACTGACTTGTGAAAATAGCTGAGGATCAAATTGGACCTGTAAAATGCGATCTCATAAGAAGTTGCTTTATTAATGCTTTACTGGGCTATAACAGCAAAAGATTCATTTTGCTATATTTAGATTACTCAAATGCAAAATGCTGAAATCTATTTCCGTTCAGAAATTTTAATTTTTGGGGTTTTTTAAATGTACATAAACAGCAGGGTCATCTTTGTTATGTAACTAACCATCTGAGTACAAAGTAACATTTTAATATATTTGTTAATTCTTGTCACTATGGTAGAGATGAGAATAGTGCTGGAAAAAAGAAAAAATTGAGGAGTGTGTCTGAGCTGAACCTTGTCTTAATTCCATGACAATTCAATGAGAAGTCTTCCCTTGCTCCCATCTCTTGTTTTATGTATTTTAGTGTGAAGAATCCCCTCTAAAATAAGTTTAATATGAATGGCAAGGGGTCAGGGTAGTGAGATAATAGATCACATCCTTTTTAGTGTACAGGCTTCTGGCACAACCAGGGTGCTGGCCGAAACACTGTGGATTCATTAAGAATGCAATTTCTAGTTCTGCATTCAGGCAACATACAAGCTAGATACATCAGTGACTGGAACTTTTTGTAGTATATTTACTGGATGACTAAGAGGTTATATAAACTGGTGGTAGGCAATGCCCATGAAATCAACACTTGAATTCCAGTATTTAGTGTGCTTTGTATAATGAGGAATTTTAAATGTGTAAGTGCCTTATTGCTTGAAACACGTGAAAGGTGTTCATACCCCTCAATAGAGCAATATGGGAATTCCTGTTCTGTGGACTCCTGCAGTTATGTTAAGCCAAAGTAACCAGTATCAGTTTGCTCAGAAAGTTGAAAAATGTTATGTTACTGAAGAAGTTAACTTACTAAACAAGTAATCTGGCATGCTTATTTTAATTCTGATGATCTCATTTCTGACGGTTTTTTAACTTGCTCTTTGCCCCCATCCCTCCCCTAACTCCCATCTTCCTTCAGACTTCTGCAGAAATGCATCTTAAGTTGTTGTTAGAGTAAATTTGGCTCCTCCAACATAAGAAGCCATGAGTTTTCAACCACAGGAAGAAAGGCAGCTTTTTGGAGAAAATTTAGCTGAAGTTCAGTTAGACCACAGCCTGGTGTAGGTGAACCTTCCAACCCCAGGGCTCACACGTGCCCTGTTCACACTAATTCATGGAGATGGAAGTGCCGAGGAATATGGCACATGGAGGTGCACTTAGAGCAGGTTAACAGCATTTCAGTGGTATCCAACTGGAACTAACATATCCTGTTAATATCTCTTGGTAACTCCTCTGGGGTGGGTATCTGGATGGACTAAACCATCAACTGAGCTTGGTGGCGCAGCTCTGGGATCTCTGCCCAGCCCTTCATTGCAGGGTGGGAGTTGTGATCTGGACAAGTATTACTTGTTTTGCCACCTTCTGATAGCGTCAAAATGGATGTTGTAGGATCCACTTCTCCTTACTTTGTTTTCCAGAAGACAGTGGAATTTTGCCCTTTATGATCTACATTTACTAAAGGACTTGTTCTTTCTTACTAACGTTCATGCCACTATAGTCCATTTGTTATTGAAGTCAGGTGCCAAAAATAAGCTACTTTTCTAAAATTACCATGAGTTACATGAGCTTATGGTAGCAATTATCTTTTAAAAAGTAATGAAGTATAAAAGGTAATTATCAGAAGGAAATTGAGTTGATGGGTGGGCAAAAACAAAAATTATGCTTAGGTCTGTTTATTAGAGATTCATGATCATTAAATGGTTTTGCTGTGTTCAATTTCCTTCACTGAGAATTTGTAAAGGAAAGAAAGAGAAATGAAGTTAAGAAGAGTACCCCTTTGAACCTTTTCCTGAAATCCTTGAGTTTTTCAGAACTGTAGGGGGGGCTTTTATCCCACCCTGGAGTTATTAATTGGTAATATAGCTGTCACAGTGTGACTGTTAACGCTACTGTGAGTGTTTAGTCAGGATTCAGCTTGCATATCTGAAGGTTTTGGTGATCGGGAATTTAATTTAGAGCCGTACTGCAATAAAATTATAAGTGAATTATCACCATTATAGGTATCTTAAAGTCTTCTATTTCAGCATTATCTCAATTTTTTTGGCATTAACTGTGTCCTTCTATAATCCATTGAATAGAAGATGCCATGTATCAAAATACTCCTTCAACCTTATGAGTTACTTTTTATTTTTACAAGTTATTTCCTTAAATGATTTTTTTCTCTCCTAGAACCAGTAGGCACACAACCAAAATGCTGATAATGTTTTCCCATTATCTTTGTCTTGCATTTAGCTGATACTATATTTTCTGTTGCATAGTATTGCAGCAATGGTCTTCATGCTGTAATAGCTTGACTAAAATATTCAGTAGTCTTGGGCAATATTTTACAAATAATTTATCTTCAAGTTGGTATTTTAAGTGTATATCAATAATCACTCTTGAGTGTGCTACCTACGTGGCTGCTTTAGTCCATGTCACTGTTTTGTAAGGTTTATTTCTTGCTACCCTCTTCAGAGTGCCTTTTCATTTAGGAGGTCTAGAAGATGGTTCACTGAAGTCTTCTTTTGAATCTACCATAGTAACGTCTGAGCTTTAAACTTGCCCTGATGAATGTATAACTAAAATCTTGTTCTTTAAAATGCTATAGTAGACACAGGTCTTATATGCACATGTACATGCATGAATACAAGGGAAGGTGTTCTGCCAATGTTTGTCCTGCTGGACAGGACCTTTCAAAAGTAAGTGAATTTTTTAACAGTTTTATTTTCAAAATGTTACCTCACTAGT
This sequence comes from Origma solitaria, assembly GCA_013397895.1. Classification (NCBI taxonomy): domain Eukaryota; kingdom Metazoa; phylum Chordata; class Aves; order Passeriformes; family Acanthizidae; genus Origma; species Origma solitaria. The sequence continues at coordinate 159,569 of VZRL01005605.1, forward strand.
ATTCAGTAGTAGGTATGTCTGTGTATTGCTTCACTTTGCTAAATACAATCACAGTAGGCAGTTTAATTTTCAAAAGACTCTATGATGAATCTGGTGTTCGTATGAGACTGAATTTCGTAAGACAAAACTTACGGTACTTTGTTTCCTTTTAAGGCATTCCTTTCACTTACACTGACATCCCCAAGCCCCTGTTAGCAACAGACTGAAAAAGTGCTTCCCCATGGTGAAATGGAAGAATGTAAAGTAGCATTTGAATGCACTCCACCGATCCTAGAATCAATATTCAGAAATGGGGTGGGGGGGCAGTGGATTTGATTAATTGTGGGAAGGCATACATTGTAGAGTTCGTTCACTTGCACACAAGGGGTTTTACAATGTCATCTAGTAATGTCTACCTAATAAAGTTTTGAAAAAGAAATATGAAATTGCCTGAATGTTTAACTCTTTCTTTAAGCAATTCTATGCATGAAGGATAGCTGACAATCTCCAAGGAGTCTTGCTTAAATCTGTAATACTTTTTATTATATTTATATAATATTTTTTAAAAACCCACATCAAATAATCTAAACGTCAGAATCTTTGTGTTCTCAAACACTGTATTAGAGTTACTTCAGTCTTTAACTGCTTTAACACTAAAAATGAAAGCAGAGGTAACAAGCCAGTTTACTGTAATGAATATTTTAATGTAAAATACTCCCTGTCGTGTGTCGTCTCTGGCTATTGCTTTTACTTTTAAAAGCATCTTAATATGCAACACAGAATTCTACCTTCTCATGAGATGTTAAAATGTTAGCTTAAAATAACTCAGTACAAAGTGAGGAGAAAATGGCTGGAATCCCATTTTCCCATTCCCTTGTTATGACTGCTTCCTAAAGCTCTATCACTTTCAAAGGGTTTTAGAGAAAGCAGTCTTTACGCTGTAAACTTGAGATATATAAGCCTTTAATTGAAGCACGTGCCTCTTTTCTCTGGAAAGGAACTGTGTTCAGTTCCTTTACTTGGTGAGCTGTCAATATTGACAAACTGTGTTTTCTGAAGTGTTGGGGATTTTTAAACACTATACCTAATTATGAAGTTGCACATTCATGAAGGAGCAGACAAGGTATTACTGTTACCTACACTTTGTTTCCGTAGGAAATAAAGCTGAAAAACAATTCACTGCTGGGAAATACACAGCAAAAATCTTGAGGCCTGTGCTTGGTCCCTCTGGTGGAGGAAAAACCTTTCAGCCCTCTCCCCAGCCCTCTCCAAAACAGTCAAGATTTGCAAACAAATGTCAAGGACATCATACCAGAGGTTCCTTATCTGCAGGAATTCTAGCATGCAGTCTGCAGCAAAGGAAGTATAGTCAGCAGGGCAAAGAAATCGATAGCCCTGGAGCTGAAACTGAAGTTAAAGGCTAACTTCTCACTTGCAATCTCAAACACTCTGATAAAAGACAGACAGCAGACTTCAATTATAAACATGGTATTTCCCCAAGTAAATAGGACTAATGTACTCCACTGAAATTACAGATACAGAATTGTAATTTTTAGATGCTCCCCTTCAGCTGATTGACATATGCTTTCAAGAGTTCTCATGATTTGCTAAGTAGTTTGGCTTCAACAGTGAAATGAGACACTGTGGGATATGTGCAATACCAAATTAGAATTAGCAGCCATGTAAAAGCCGTCACACTTTACAAAGTCAATATAGCTTTTATGAAGGAGTCTTGTCAACCACAAAGTTTGTTGGCGGGTCAGCAAGTTCTGTAATTCTGTAATTCCTTGCAATAGCCTCAAATTAAACTTGGGCTAAGGAGGAGGTTCTCGCATGGACAATGTGGGCATAGTATGGTCAGAAAATACAAATAAATTGGAGTAAATAGCTTTTGCCATGAAGGGAGCATGCTACTTGAATGCAGAGGTCTGTGTTTGGGCTTTGCTCTTGAACATATTTGCAAATTATGGAAAGAAAAATGTAATCAATGGGGTAATCCTGAGCTACCCAGGACTGTAGAGATGAGAGCTAGTTACAGTAATCAAATAAGTGGGTTTTGAACAACAACAAAATAGAGGAAAGTTCTCTGCATGAAATTATATGACTGATGGTTATTGGTTATCGTGTTTGTACCAAAGATCTCTGAGTGATACAGGAAAAACAAAATAGTAACCAGATGGGATCTGTAACAAAAAAAAAACAAAAGTGAATCTTGATGGAACAATGAAAGACTAGTGAAGCCTCCTGCCAAAGGATATTGTAAATGCTGTGGGCTGACATGAAAACTGGAGCAGTTACAGGGGAGGAAGTGGCAAGTCACTTAATGTATGGAATACCATTTGGCTCAGAAAGTCTTTGAGTCAAAAAAGTTTGGAAGCCTGAACAGTAGTAGATGGTAGTATTTGTTTGCAGTATTTTGCATCCTTCCCCAGACAGCTGGTTTTACTTACTGTCAGAGAGGCTATTGGGCTCCCTGAAGCATTACTCTGTCACGTTATTTTTAGGTCATTCTTTTAATTCTTGCATTGAATTTCCCTCAGTAGGGATAATATTGTAGTGGATCCCAGGAGTGATCCATTGAGGATGGTAGGGATATGGCCCCTTCCAACCTACTTTACCATGGAAAACACTCTCCTGTGGATGGGACTCTGATAGGTAAGATAGAGGCTTGTAAAGTTGTGGTCAAATCTGTACCCTTTGTGGTATACTGTTCTCACCATCAGTTAGTTGTTTTCCACTTGATTTGAGCAATGGCCTTGCCTCAACCTAATTTCCACCTTGTTTGCCATCTTTCTCTTGGATGCTTTCACGGTCATCTCAGCCTTTCCCAGGCTGTTTTCCTTAACATTTCCTCTACTGCAATACTGAAATAATCTGAAGCTAAGCTTTGTTTTCATGATCCTGTAAGAGTGTTGGACACATCCAAATCCATGTTCTTGTGCTGGCCCAGACCTTGCCTCCTTGACCAATTTGGACATGAATAAATAATATTACTTCTCTAGAAATATTTATTTCTAAATGAAATGCCATTTTAGGTGCCCCTTGCCCACTTTTTTCTGCCCTCTATTTCATCAATCCCGTTTCATTTTGTAAATTATTGTTTCTCTTTTGTTCTCTTCTATGCCAAAGAAATGCTGGACAGTCTCTCAAAACTCCATGTAGATAAGGGGAAAAGTGCAGTAAATCAAAATAAAATTACAATGCCACTTAAGCCTGAAAAGCAGAACGGTGCGATTAAATGGGATCCTATAAGGTAGTCCCCGGCCATCCAGCCCCTTCCTGCCTAAGAACTGCCTCATAGATTCTCTTCTTTTAACTCCTGCCTTGTCAAATAACCGTAGTGGCAGGCTCCAGTCACTGGTGCATCACCCCGGAACACTTTGTGGAGCAGAAAATGGTGTCTGTGAGAAGGATTGGTGGGAACGGCACACTGTCCACATGGACAGGATGGTGTGGCGCCAGTCTCCCTCTGCCCCAGGCTTCTCTCCACAGCTCTCCCCAGGGTTTCTCGATTTCAACATTTTTACTTTCAAACAATGTCTACTTTAGCCTGTAGTTTGACCATATGTTTATTATTTATTAAAGAATACTTTCAAAAATGTGGCTTCATTTTAATTTCATCTGACTTATATGAGGTGATGGACAAGTTAGAGCTAATAAATGGCTTAGTGACAAACCTTTGCCAAATCAAACAAACTTTAATTCAGCTGAGCTTTCCAATAATGCTTTCAATGTTTCAGACATTTGGTGTCTGCTGTTGCCTTTTTCTCAAATTCCTTTACAATAAGCACTCTATGTCACCACTCCCCTTTTGATGCTATTTCTAACAGATTACTTCGATTTCAGGCAAGACTGAGCCTCAATTTAGCTGTCATTTATTTATGTATTGTAATCTTGAGTTAGCTCTTTTATGGCTTTGAACCTGAGAAATGATCATAGCGATTTTATCTCTCCTGTAGCAGTAAAAGGAGACAAGATAGAGAAAGGCTGACTTTTCCTCTGCCACAAAGGAGCATTCAAGGACTAAACACGGCTGTCATGTACTTCATAAAAATCAACCTTTGTGGGGACCCCTTGTCAGCCTGATGGTGGATAAGTGGAGCAGCTGTCTCTGCTGAATCTATTCATTCAGCTGACAGCCTGTCAGATGAGGAGGTCTCTGAAAAAAGTGGCTGAATGTGAGCCACAGTCATTGCTTTGGTTGTGGCCACCTGTCCTGGGCTGCCATTTTCTCCAGCTGTTTGAGGGGTAAGTGTGGGCTGTGTGCATGGGAACTTCAGCCGGTCCCAGCGCCCTGGACTTGGTGTGTAGGGTGCTGGGTCCCCCTGCGCTGTAGGTCCAGCCAGGTCATGGCAGAGATCTGCACATCCCAGTCTTGCTACTGGAAGAAGTTATGGGACCCAGTCCTGTCAATGTACATAATGGTAATATATCACCAAATATAATTTTTTTAACTATCATCTTTTCATAGACCTATCAGGATATGAAAAAGAGTGCATCCTTCAGCACAGAGTTTCTCTGCCTACTGTAAATGCAGCCAACAAATATTTCCTAAGTTAAGACACAGAATTTAGAAAAATACATTTACATGATTCAGTTTATTATGTGCATGTATGATCATATTACTATTGTATGAAAGCTTTTGCTCTCTTAATTTTTTAAAGTATATATGTAATATGTAACAATTTCTGTTGTAATAATATGTAAGTATATATATATATATATATATATATATATATTTAACCATCTGAAATTCAACAAAGGTAAATGCAGAGTCCAGCACCTGGGGTGGAATAACCCCAGGTACCAGTACAATCTGGGGACTGACCTGCTGGAAAGCAGCTCTGCGGAGAAGGACCTGGGGGTCCTGGAGGACAACAAGCATCCATGAGCCAGCAGTGTGCCCTTGTGCCCAAGAAGGCCAACGCTATCCTGGGGTACTTTAGGAAGAGCACTCCCAGCACATCAAGNCCAGCAGGTCAAGGGAGGTGATCCTGCTCCTCTGCTCAGCCCTGGTGAGACACATCTGGAGTGCTGTGTCCTGCTCTGGGCGCCTCAGGACAAGAGAGACATGGAGCTCCTGGAGCAGGTCAAATGGAGGGCTACAAAGATGATGAGGGGACTGAAGCATCTCTGTTATGAGGAAAGGCTGAGGGAACTGGAGCGGTTCATCCTCGAGAACAAAGAGGGGACCTCATCAATGTCTGTCATATTTGAAGGGCGGTGCCAAGAGAATGGAAGCAGGCTCTTGGTGGCACCAAGCAATGGGACAAGAGGCAATGGGCAAAAACAGACTCATAGGAACTTCCACTTGAATATGAGGAAGGTCTTCTTTACTGTGCCATGACTGTGCACTGGAACAGATTGCCCAGAGAGGTTGTGGAGTCTCCCTCACCGGAGATATTCAAGAACCATCTGGACACAATCCTGTGCCATGTGTTCTGGGATGACCCTGCTTAAGCGGAGAGGCTGCACCAGGTGAGATCCATTGTGGTCCCTTCCAGTCTGACCCATCCTGTGATATCTTCACATCTATAGGTAGATAACAACAGCAAACCAACAGTATTATTCATTCCTTGCGGGTTTGTCATGCTGAAGAACAAAAGAACTGCAGTGAAATAGTTTAACTGCTGCCTGTTTTATTGTCCGTGTACACCTCTAGGGCTTTTTTTATTATTACTCTTGCGCTAATTTGCTTATCTCAGTGGCATTCTTTGGCACTGAATTATCTACATTCCAATGTGCAAATGTAGTTCTTTGCTTCAGTAATTGCCTTTTTATATAATGATTGTCTACCACCTTTAAGATAAGAACAAGGATCTGGAAGATGGTTGTTGATTTGAATTTGTGTACGTTAAAAAGTGAAACGAGCACTACAAAAAGGTTTTTAAGTTATGAAGATGATAGCAAAATAGGATTACCAGATAAAGAAAAATTGATGTCATGAGGGCACATCTGATGGGAATTGTACATTGTTTAGGTTAGAGACTGACCACATTAGACTCATGTACCCAGAAACTTCTACACAACTCAGTGATTAAAAGCAGAATCCTGTCATTGTTTCTGCTGGTTCCTGAGCTTGTTAGGCATACCATATTTAAAATTAACTGCTCCATGAACAGAAAAACTAAAAAGTCTATTTTCTTGTGGATTTATTTTCTGTGCTCCTCCATTATAAACAATCTTCACCTGGTACAGCCTGTATGAACTTACCTCTCCCTGTTAAATGTTTCTGGTTCTGCCCTGTGTTCCCTAAATTCTCACACAGTGCCTTGTCCCCATCTCTAGCTAAGCAAGAATTATCACATGCTCTACCTTTTCCCAAAGCATGTAGGTTCCATTTGATCACCTACTAGAGCTGAGCTGGTTGCCAGACCAATTTTCAGGCTGGCTGCCCACCGGGAAGTGGTGACCGGGTGCTTCACTCTTTCTCCCGACTGAAGCACTCATACAAGCTGCCTTTGTCCAGGTACGGATTTTCAAAAGTCCTATTCAAGTGTGATTACTCTAGGCCACCACACAATGCCATATTCTAACCCTCATTTTAGAATCCCACGATAAAATGGAGATCTTCATATGTGCAAATGTAAGATTTTCCCTTTAATTTCAGTCTGAGGTTTCATTTTTTGAACATTAGTATTAAAGCATGCAAAGGCAATTAGATCATGGAAAGTGAGCCAGCTGTAGGTTGGATAACGCTACTTGCAGCGGAGTAAAGATGAGAAGAAGTACATGGACAAACACAGAACAATTCCTGGAGCTAGGAATAGAAATTAAAAAGTACCAGTAGTTTTGACCAGATATTTCCTGGCTATGGAAACTATTTCTTCAAGCTTTGAGTCTGAATATACATGAATCTCCAGGAAAAATTTCCTGTAACTGGAATTTTCTAATCCCTTTGTGGTGCTGTGTGTGCTACCAGCCAAACAATTGCTAGGGAAGGATATCAAAGAAAAACTGCTAATAAAAATAAATTATATTGGTTTTCATTTTTTATTAAATAAAATAAATTTTATTTATTTTTGTATTTTAAAAATTGTGGCATTTATATAACAAGTGAAAAATTACTTAGCAAATTTAACTTTAAATCATCACAGTTGTGCAGAATAAAAAAGCCATGGATCTACTCACTTGTTGTAAATAACTGTTGATTAGATTTATTCTGTAAATGGTCTGGCCTAAAATATTTCAGAGTTGTGATGTTTTGGGTATTTTTTAATATTAAAAAAGCTATTTTAAAAGCAAGTCAAATTCTAAGAACTTGTAAAATAGTTTCAAGTTACTGCACTTGTGCTAAGCTTAACTGTGTGTTTTTATCATTCAGTTTATAATTTCATTTAGGCCATGCAGTTCACCAAAGTCTGTCTCCTTACCTAGATAGATACTAAAGCCAGTAAGGTAAGAGTTCACTTTCAAAGCCCTTTTTCTGTATATAGTTACATTATATATATTCCATATAAATATTATCATATACTCCATATATAGGTAGATACAACTAAATGTGGAAAAAGCTTTCTTATTCAATTCTGGTTATATTGGCAAATATATGAAGCCTTAGGAGACAAAGCACTTTATTTTGCTAAATCTCTCACATTCATACCTGCTTATTTTATTGACAGTGCACCATGCCAGAAAAGGGACATGATCAAGTGGGTTAAGAGACGTGGCATTACTTTTATTGTGTGTTAGTGGTTTAAGTATTATCATAGATCATGCTCTTCTGTGACCAGGCATTTAATGAATTTGTGCAGGAATTAATGAAAGTTTAAAATTACTTTGAAAAAGAACAGCACATCAGGCACATTCATTAATATAAATCAAATTAAGGCATTTTTATGAGACATAGTTCATGTAATGAAAAGGAAAAAAATACAGCAATTTCACTAAATAAGAATGTTGTGTTATTTTCTCATGAACAGAGACTACACTAAATTGGACTACATATAATCACTAGAGGGCTGTTCAGAAAGGTATTGCAATGGGTAGGGTCACTGTATGACCAGCCTCAGTGGATTTGATGGATGCGAGGTATTTTTGAAAAGATGCCATGTACTTGGGAGCGTAGCATGAGCCTTATGTGAAGAATGCTGCCCAGACTACTATGTTAAAGGGCAAGGAACTGCTTGAAAAGTGGGTGGTGAAAGCATACATCTTTGAAAAATTTTTGCAAAATAATGGGCTATAATTACATTTTCAAACGAGATTTTAGCATAATGCATACTCTCCATTTTATTGTGCATGAGTTCAAAGGTGGTTGAAGTTAGCATTACCTCCCTCTTTTGTATGAAACTGCACAACAGAGATGTGTTCACCCACCATGTGATTGTGCTGATGCATCAGAAACTTTTATCAGAGGCAGCATGTCATGTCTCACACGGTCCTCAAGCAAGTCACCACCTCAGCAGAGAGGCTCTGGGTCTCTGCAGATTTGCAGAGTTTATCACGAACAGAAGTTTTTGCCTGCTTCCTTTTGGTTGGCCTCTGAACATGTGTCTAAGCCAGAGATCCACAGCATCATCTTGATACTGTGCCTTCCTTGAGAAGTCTCAGACATCATCCATCGATGTGCATTGATACAAACAAAAGCTGCTCCACATGTAAGGCACGATGAGCCTCAAACATGTGTCTGTGTGTTTGAGTAGCTTGGAGTGTAAACCAGTCCCATTCCAACTCACCCTGAATTATCAGGATCTTTCTAGGGGACTCACAGGAGCCAGGAAAGGTTTTTAGATAGGAGCTGTGTAGCACCATCTAGGAATAAACAAGCATAAGAGTCAAGGCCAGTTGAAAATGGCCCAGCATTCTTAAAAGGTGAGAAAGAAAATTATATAGCATTCCATTATTTATTCTAAAAATTGTCTCGGTAGATAGTATTTTTTAGACTGATACGTTCAGATGTTATGTCTAAAATTATATTTTTAGATAACTGATACTACTCACAAACAGCAATCTTTGTGTGTCATGCTTTATCAGTCTAACTAGTTAGAACTAATTTAGTTGAAATGTTACTGTAGGTAGTACAGAGGCTGAGACCAATGTTACATACTCATAATTCAAAGTTTTAGCATGTCTGGACATACTGCTTTCAGGAAGAAGGTGACAGCAGTTTGATGTTGACTTTGTGGAATGCTATCAGACACCAAGCGTGCAAATTTCTATCTGAATGCATTTTTAATATAGACTTTTATTTCATTTTTTAAGGTTATTACTAGATTGACCTGAGAGACAATAAGGCAGATGGCTGACTGCTTGCATGGAAACATTCAGTTAATGAGGTGAATGAAACTTTCACCATAAAACACTAAATATTTTCTTCTAGGCGTTATGATCTCAAGCCAAAAACTTCCATTTGGCACTAAAGCAAAAGGAGTGTGGTCTAAGTATTCAGCAGAAAAAAAAGAGGGTGTCTTAATAACCAGACTGAGATTGTAGAGGATAAATATTTTCTTCAGTCTCACAAATGCATTTTTTCATTCTCTCCCTTCCACATTCACAATTTGACAGACGACTTACATTTGAGTAAACTGATCTCCCAACTGATCATAAATGTCCTCTGTTTTGCTACCAGAGGGCAACATATTTGCTTCCAATTGTTGGTCACTCACATGTCATTTTTCTAACAGATTTTCAGTCCCTTTCTACCTTTCAATTGGAAGTGTCAAATACTTCACACCAGACTGTGGACATTAGGACAGGACAAAGACAACACTGTGGGAACAGCTGCCCTGAGGCAGATTTCTGATCCTCCAGACACTGTAGTGTTCATCTAGTAGCTCACAACAGTGTTCCTGAATCAGTACCTGGTCCTTGAGAGCTTGTGACAGCACCTGTGCTGGATCAGACAGAGTCGGTAACAACACAACTTGAGTAGCGTCAGAACTTGATAAGCACTCTTGGAGTGCTGGGGGAAAAGCCTACTGGGGGAAAAGTGGTATTTTTGTGTTTTGTTGGCCTTACAGGTATCTTTAAAAGAAACTTCCCAATAACTTTTGAACAAATGAAAGTTTTCATTAATCACAATATCCCACAGCAAAGGGAGGTGCAAAGTTAGCACACATTACCTGAATAAGTATTTTTTTTGAATTTGGAATTAACACTAGAATCAAATATGCACTGTATAGGAAGAGACAGTGAACTGCCAGCCCCTGCCCACTGCCTCCATGTTGTGAGACTTGTGTTTCGTTGCTGTATATATCATTATGTAAAATTCTCTCTGTTCTCCCTCACCCAACATGTCATTTCCAAGCCAAAGAGCCTTAGCCTGTGAGCTGCTCACACAGCAGAAACTCTTCCAATACTTTCACTTTTTTTATTGCTGTTCTCTGGTGCTTTTCCAGGTCCATCAGGTTTTTTTTCAGTTTAGGGGTATAGCACAGAACATAGATGAGACACACACATGGTCCTGAGTATCTGGGAAAATATGGAATTTTATAATGACGTAATCATTTTTCATGTATGATTGGCTTTTTTGACTGCTACTGAGTAAGGAAGTGAAAGTTTCTTTAAAGTCCCATTTAAACACCGAGGTCTCATTCCTGAATCCTAGTTAGTCTGTACTGAATTGAGGTCTGGGTAGGTTGCTAGACCGGGTAAAGAGACTAGAAGTGTCTTTAGAAGAATCTAGGAGATGGTTTCAATTTCTTCCTGATTAACTTTTTTCTTATTTGTGGAAAATAAAATTAGTTCTCACACAATTTTTTTTTACTATTATTTGTTACTCCATGTTTCCTCAAATACAGATTTTTTTTTCATTTATAAGCCTATATATAGATATGTCCTGTCTCTTCAATACTATAATCTGAAGAATAGCTCTAATTATGGCTCTTACTCTTTCTATTTTAGTCCACCATCTCCAGCAGTGAAGAGCCTTCTTGATTATTGCTTCCAAAAGAGTTGCAAGAAACTATGCACCAGGCAGAAGCTAAACATTCTGGCAAGAGAAAAGAATCTTCCTTCTAAATATCAGTAAGTAAAATGCTGATATATGCCCAGCTGGGAAAGGGCTTGGGTCCTTCCCAGGCCTGTTTCACACATCTGGTATTCTTCTCTATTCAACCAGTTTTCAAGCCCCACTTGTTAAATTACTCAAAATTTTCCACTTTCACCCATCCATCAATTTCTTATGCACCTTGAGAATTAAAGGGCAGATTTTTTTCCAGAAGGAAAATTCCTTGCTTGTCATTTTCTCCACCCACACTAGGAAGCTAACTCATCAGAAAAAAAATCAGCCTCCTTATTGACATTGTGGACATACATGTATACACAAACATTCAGACTGAGTGATTTGTTTCACTTTGATGGCTATGTAAAACAGTAAAATAATGAAATAGTGTATTTCTTATATGCAGATTCTTTTTCCCTCTAGCTTATATATATATCTATACACACATTATTAAAATTTGCAGTATTAGTTATTATATTAAAATATATATTGCTATGTGCATTTTATATACATATGTGTATAATTTGAAACCTGTTAAGTATTAGCAATTTTTTAATCATGTTCATCTGATTGCAGTGGGCTCATACATTAATTCTCACACACATTTAAGCAGCAGCACTGGCAACAATGCTGTATTGAACTGTACATGCAACTGTGGTGAGGCAACGTATGCTAATAAATCCTTCCCACCATAGGTGACCTAAGATTAGGACAGCTCTTTTTATTAGCTGGGAATGCAAGTTGACATGTCAGGGCGTGTCAGAAGTGCTAGGCTGAAACAGGAGCCCATCCCAGCTAAACAGGTGGGTGCTAAAAGGGAGAATTGGATAGAAAACAGAAACTGTTGAGGTCTGCCACAGAACAGACAGAAATGTTCTTTCAGTAGAATAGCATAAATTGAACCTTTAATTACTATGTGCTCTTTTCAGCACAACAGATGAAAAACTGGAACTGAGCAGCTGGAAGCAAGAACTGTTTTCCAGGAAAAACCTGCCTTGAAAAGTGCTTTGTGAGCACGTTGGAGTTGGGGAGGCAGCCATGTGATTTCACAATTTGATTCTAATTGTGCTCTAACAGGCTTGTGTATTCAAGCTCTTGGGTTGGAGCAGAGGCTGAGAACAGGTGCTCTTTAATATGAGTTGATTACGCTTTTGTGAATCAGTTTAAAAATACAGAAGTAGCAGATAGATGCCATGCATAAAAGTAATGAGATAATTATGCAAACATGTTTTGCAAGTACTCTAAAAATTGTGTAAGTTATTGGCATTTACGAACATAGTTTCTGACACCAACATCCCACTCTGATCAGAAGCTAACCAGGAGATCAGAAATTAATCAGGCGTGAAGATGATTGCAAAGAAGATGAAGACGATGTGAAGATGATGGCTGGGACACTTCTACCATAGCACAGATGTCAGAAAGTGTAGCTAAATCCCTTTCCCCAGTTGCAGTCAGTCACAAGGCATCTTTCACAGGACTGGTAGTAAATTGCCCAAGTGCAAAGGTGTGCATGGTGGAATGGTGCACACTCAACACCTCAGCATGCACCTCTGTGTAACTCTCTTGCAGCTAAATGGCTTCCTAACATATTCAAGGTGTCCTTGAGACAGGTGCCTTCTGCAGTTTCCTTCCTTACAATTTTTTCCTTCTGCATTTAGCATAACTTTCAGTTTCCCTTTGCAAATTTACCTTGATGCAAAATTTTCTCCCTCTTCTATACTCTCAGAAGGTACCCACAGACTGTGGGCTGTAGAGGAGACCTGCACAGAATACTCCCTGCAACTTCGTAAGAGCCCTTAAGGAAATGAATATTCAAGAGGAGTTTGTAAATGTACAGCATACTGTTCATGTCCATCCTAAAGCAGAGCAAGCCAGTGGAGATCTTTCCTCTGTGCCCTAAAAAATTATATGTGCAAAAGGTTAGGAGTAGCAGCACCTGGGCAGTCTCCTTCCTGTAACCTCCAGTCAACCACACTACACCAAAATGTCAACTTGCCCATAAATTCTGCCTCCAGCCTCTTTAACACAAGTACATACAAGTACCTTCTGTCACCCCACTGTCTTTCACTACACCCAAGTCATAAGGAGCAAACACAGATCCCCACCCACATCCTTTCTAATTATTGTTCCTATTCTGATGCTGAATTGCTGCTAAGCCCTAGCATAGCTCACTGTCCTAAATATCAAATCAATCCAACCCAAATTCTCTGTGCTAAACAAAGCTAAGAGCCCCCTGAACAATCTTGTGCTTGCCCTTGCCAAACTCTGGTCATGGTGATGCTAAGCCAAGGGCTATGAGTCAGTCACATTTCACTGCTGAGTCAACCTGCTCAGCTCAGCTAATTTTATCCTGGACTCAAATATAAATGAAAGTGATGCAAATGGCAAGGACATGATGCTGATTTGGGAAAGGAGATGACTGTGGAGCAGACACACTGTCAGGAATGTGTATGGGGAAAAGGAGCATGCTGGAGATCTGTAAATGCCTAGTTGTCCTCACCTAGAGAGTGTAAACACCAAGTGGCTCAGCATCAGAGAGGGGCAGGCCAGAGGAATCACTGGAAGATTGTGCTGATATTTAAGATATATACACACGAACACACACACACATGTATGTATATAAGATATGCACAAGATACACACATTTAAAACCATTTTCAGTGCTGAAGTTACAGGAAGTGAATGTTAATGCCTAATCTTCAAGTATCCCTGATATCAAATGATAAAGGTATGCTTCCCATGAAAATTAAATACAATTCAAGCTTCAACTTAAACTGTTTTTCAAAAGATGACCTGGTTTTAAAGTGTTTTTAGCTTTGATTGTGTAAAACATTTGGCACCATCAAGTGGTAAAACGGTGGACTGCTCCTTCATAGCAGTCTCAGTAATAAAAAAGGGAACAATTATGTAGTTGTGTATTAGAAAAGAGCCTAAAAAAACTTTGGATATATTTTACCAAGGTTATTTGTAAAAGTTTCTGAGGTTTTCTTGGGAAAAGTACTGGATTAAATGTTTTTGTTTCTAGCAAATGTAACTTGGATCAGTCACTGCTTCAGCTTTGAATATATCATGGCAATCAGTGTCAGTATTTTTCACTCTAAAGTACTGAAGTTGAGTCTATTCACATGCAATCAACATAGAAATAATGTTCACTTTAGGATAAAAGCTAGTATGAACTTTTCTATTATTCTCCTTGTTGATGTCTTAAAATAATAGTTCTATAGAAAGGGAGCAGAAGTAGTAACCTGCATTGTTATGAGACTTGCTTAACTTTTCCTTGCTGGCCATTGAATAGGCTTGAATGGGTACAGCCAGTGGTGAATGCAGTCTGCAAAAGAGACAACTGTAGGCAGATAAAATGGGAAGAAATTAAATGCAGAATTTAAAAGAGCACAATTAATTTGGTCCTAAAATAATAACAGCAACAAAGTCCTTTGCTGGGCCAAACTCAATTCTGAAATCTGAAGAGATTTAAAATTATGCAGTAATCATGCATCATTTCAATTAGCACCAGCTTTGGTACAGATAATACTTAATATATGCATAACTTGATTAAAGAAATAATAGAGCTACCTGTGGGGAAAAATGATCTATAATTATCCTGGTTAATTGTTACATAAATGTTTTTGATTTTGCCAGTGTGTGCTTATCAAATAAGGATTTAAAAAAAGACCTTCTTCTTCTAAAAAAAAAAACCCACACCAAACCAAACCAAAAAAAACCCCAACCAATGAACCCACAAACCAACCAAAACCCCAAACCTGCTCCTGTTAAAATAACCCTTTTCATTACTTAAAAATTTATTTTAATGAGAAGAAAACTCTAGTGGATGAGATCACACAACTGAAGAGAAAGAAGAGACAGGAAGATGAGCTGATCTCTGAGAAAGACAAGCAGGTTATTAGTGCTGGGCAGCAAACCAACCTGAATAACACAAAATCCTTGTGTTACAGTCAAAGGTATTCTTGCTGATATCTCTGAATAACACAAAGCATTTATTTGGATTGAATCCTCATGTTTATCTGAGGAGAAATATCTGATACAGAAAATATTTCTCCATTTTGCTATGGATACAGAAGATGGAATTCAGCTTATCAGAAAAGGAAATTATTAATGCTAGTTTAAATTAATTTCTTCAGACACATAAGCTCAATATTTTAGTAACAGCTGAAGACTTCATTCTCTACTCTTCATTTGAAACCAGTGTTAACTGAGCCTGGGATTCTGATAATGGAAAGGGCAGAGCATATGCAGACTGCAGCAGGCTCCTTGAAAATCAGGATTCCCAGCATCTTCCTGCATTCATAGCTTGTAACATTATGCTTTCATGTATGTCTTGGACTTCCAAGAAGGGCCAGGGAAATTTGAAGGACCTTTTGTGACATCTTGACCAAATTTTAGGAAGTTACATGCAGAAAGAACTCTTCCCAAAAAGTCTTCCAAATTGTTTTGTTTGGTTTTGGTTTTGTTTTTTGTTTTGTTTTTTTTTTGTAAGCACTGGATGCACTTGATTGTATTAGCTTGTCCAGCCTCAGGAAATAATGTGCTCAGAGAGAAATGGGACAGGGACTCCAGCAGTATGCAGATGTGTGCAAAACCCTCTCACAGTTTGTCCCAGTGTTAGATCCTAGAATCCCAAGTACAAATGAAGAGAAATGTGTGGTAGTTAATAAAATGTTACCCCTTAATGAATAATTGGGACCAAAACACATAAGGATGCTGTGTTAATGTATCATAGAAGAATAAAAGACAGACATTTATCAGGGAACAGAGAGACAAGGGAGATGATGCACTGAGTTTTATGAAGCCTGCAACAATTCTTTGGTATAATTCCTTTGTAGAGGCCTCAGTCACTACTCATAAGAGGGTGATCGATAGCAGCACTCTTCTGTCATCCTCCCAAACCCCGCACTCGGCAGGGCAGAGGAAGGGGTGCTGCAGGCTTTGCTGTCAGCAGGGAAGATGATCTGGGGAATGGCAGCGCTGCTCTGCTGGCAGTAGCGTCTCAGCTCCACCCGAACGCCAAGCAGGAGCCGTGGATCCCCATGCTGGCACAGCCCTGAATCCAAGCTAATGTACTTTGCCTCCAGCTCAGCTTTTTGGCTGGGGCTCAGTGCAGGGCTGGCTCGTGTCCCTCTGAGCTGGAGCACAGGCGGGCTGCACTGAAAAGGGCTTTTCATGTAAGCCTCGGGAAACTTTTGTAGGCATAGTCTGAGTAACACCTTTGAGAGGAATCTGTTTTATAGATCACACATCCTTCAGTTTGATCCTCATGTCATCTTGACTTTCCCTGAATTTAGAATTTGCCAAACCAAAAGAGCATGCAGGGATGCCACTTTATCACAAGGATAAAACCATGGCTTAACAAGTGCTTTAAAAAAACCCCTGCAAAGTACAAAGACATATCAAAAAAGAATATGCGGTCTGTGATTTAATTGTATTTATGAATTAGGTAAAAAATGAGGAACTATTCGATATTTGCTCTGTTTCCAAACATTTATTATTACGCAAAAGATGAAATCATAATGTGGCAGATTTTCAATAAGCAATTTGCCTCTTATCCCAAAACACTGGCATCCCAAATTAGTGGTATAGCTTACAGGTAAGCTGCCAGTTCACCAAAATTTGAATCCTCATGTTGATGTTGTTTTGCTTTCTGATATGTATATCTTTACCAAGGTAAAGCAAAGTTCAGAACAACAAACAGATGTAGAGCAGCCACTTTCTAAAAAGAGGAGAGAGATTCTGAAATTGCAAATGGCTGTACCTGACATGGAGGAGGAAACATTTGTTTAATAGTGATGACACAAGAGTAGATAACATGCAATATCAAGTGATTTGGCTTATGGTAGTTGGGATTTTGAAGGCACGGAACTTAATTTTAGATGCACTCTATTTTTGGGAATCAGCTGTGTTCTTAGGGTGTTGAAGTCACTCTGACTGGGCACCCAGTTCTCTGAATACACTCTGCTCATTGTGATGGATTGCTGGCAGTTCTTCCTTATTCACTTTTTATTAAGAGAAAATAAAACTTTATTCTGATGTTTGCTGATTCTATGATTGATTCTTAAGAGGCATCCTTTCTACTGTGAACTCTTTTTAAAGAAATCTTAGGGATTTTTTCCATTTTTAGAAGGATCCATCTTAAGACCTTTACACAAATTGGAAATTTTTTAAAAATTTAACCTTTCAGTGAAGTATGATTCATCTTTTTGCATCGTGATGTTAAATGAATACCTATGTAAGGCCATTACAAGAGAGTACTTATCTGTTTCTTCCTGCTATTTGTTAAAGAGTTACATTTTTCTCTTGATGATATAGATAATAAATATTCAGGAATGTTGTTAGGTTGGTTCAGTCACTCCCAGTCACATGGTAGGACACACTTCCACTGCAGTGTGGAGATGTAGGATTTAAGCCCTAATTCCATGTGCTAGGCATTCCAGCAGTATCAATAGCACTTCAAAGAAGAATCTCCTTTAAGAAATTGAATTAAACACTTTTTTTTTTTTTTTTGCTTTTGTACCAGCTTTCCAGTGCATGTATACAGAGATGAATGCTTTCTAAACCAATAAAGAAATCTACTTCTGAGCTACATATGAAACATAAATTCTATCCTTGCTTTTAGGATGGCTTGTTACCTTTTGTGTATAATGGAAACATTCTAAGAAGACAGAACAAACCACATCAGTTCTGCTAAATTAAAACTAAATTGGATTGGATCAACCATGATTATTTTACCTGTATCAAAGATTGATTTTGACCCATTAAAAATTTAGTTGTCATAATATAGATTCACCGAGTCAACTTTCTTAATATAGTATCATTTTGCAGTATTTGCCAAACCTGAAAGTTTATTGTACAGTTTATTGTACAGCAGGATTGGCATGTCACTAGATCAACAGACAGAGAGGTGGATGGAAATCTGACTGAACGACAGAGTTCAAAGAGCTGTGATCAGCAGCCCAAGCCCAGCTGCAGGCGAGTTACTTGGGGTGCACTGGTCTGCAAGAGGCAGAGGTGCCAGCAGGCCAAGGGGGTCCATCATTCCCTCTGCTCAGCACTGGTGAGGTCATGCGTGGAGTGCTGGGTCCAGCTCTGGGCAAACATGGACATACTGGAGCAAGCCCAGCAATGGATGATGAAGATGATGTGAGATTGTTATTTCAGGAAAGGCTGAGAAACTAGGACTGTTCAGCTTGAAGGCTCAGGAGGGATCTCGTCACTGCGTATAAATAGTTGATGCTTTCAGTGTCACTGGGACAGCCCCTGGGCTTTGTGTTGTGCTGTAGAACACAGGTAATGCCGTCTGCAAAAATGGAAAATGTGAAGAAAATGTCACCAAAGGATATGTGCATGGGTACAGCACAGAGGAGCTCCAAAATTATTCCAAAAACAGACCGTATGAACCAGAAGAATCAGCTGATGGGCCTCTGAATCAGAAATTACACTTCTAATTGTCACAGAGGGTCACTCGGGGAAGGACCTCCATCTGCCACAGCCATGGCAGAACTTACAGCTGCCTGTGAGTCTATCACAAGGGTGCAGGCTGGGGCAATGTGTGTTTCCTTTTCCTCATGTTAATGGCTTTGCACGAAGTTTTCATCTGCATGAGTTAAACTGATTGCCCAATGTTTAGTTTCTGACAGGTGTAGTAGCAATGTCCATGCCCTGCTTCTGAAGGAAAGCTATTGACTATGCTGTCAGGGAGGTGGACATCTTTGGGAGTATAAAACCACTGTTTTACACTCCATGCACCACTGAAGCTGTTAAAGGTTAGTGGCTGGTCTGAACAAAAGCCTAGTGGCAACCTGACTTACAAACCAGGATACTTCGAGCTTACATAAAGTGACAAGAATGCTCTTTAAAAGGAATGAGGTGATTGTGGCAGGGGTGGATGCGCATTGTCAGGCAGACTTGCTGAATATGCAACAATTCTGCAAACACAACATGACATTAAGTACATCTTAGCAGGGACTCCATCTATAGACATTTAGCCCACACCTAGCTGCACAAAGCAGGATTCAGCTTTATGAAAACCAGAGGCTACCTTGTCATTTCAGGTATCACAAGAAGTCTCACCTGGCCTGGAGCTGCTGCTGCTCCAGAGCAGTGCAGGCTTCACATCGGGGCTGTGCTGCATCTCTCTGCTCTAGCAAGCCATCTCAGACGCCCCAGGAACTCCCAAGTGGCATTGGATGCTTGTCTGTAGGTGCCTTCTGTACTGAATATTTCAAGTGCTCAAAGTTAAATTTCTGCTAGTATTTTAGAAGTCCTAGGATATCCTGCCTGTCCCAATATGACCCTTCGCAGATCTCCCAGAGATCATGTGTGATACACACCAGCTCATGTGGGTATCTCAGATGTTTTGGGACATCTAAAATGGTTCTATGTATGTATGTTTAGACATCTAATTGCCTTCGTTCAGGCAGCTAAGTTTAGTCGTATGCCATCTGGTGTTGAAAGATACCATGAGGGAATCAACTCTGAGCTCTCACAGTTGCAGTTCATCTGAATCACTCTAAAGCTCTGTGTCAAGGTGGCATGAACCCACACCTAGAAATGCTGGGTTTCTTTTGTATTTTAACATGAGAGATGAGGCTTTATTTCAACAAATAGAGTATTTAATCTCACAAGTTATATGAATGAATGCTGAATATTTTATGGCAGTATATATATATATATCTTTCAGAAAGTCCTAAAAGCTTAATGACAACATACACTCACACTGTGGCATCCACAAACCCCAGGATGCATGTCAGCAGTTTGCAATCATTTCATGTATTAATTCTAGCCTGATACAACCTTCATTTTTACACTCTCTCTCTCTCCCCCCCCCCC
>VZRL01005605.1:184249-239444 GCA_013397895.1 Origma solitaria
GGCTCCTTGGAGCTCTGCCCGGCACCGCCGCCCCTGGCGGCCCCGCGCTCGGCCGGGGAGCCCGGCATGGCCCGGCCCGGCCCGCTGGGCGGCTTCGCCTGCGCCCCGTCCTCCATCCCGAGCCGGGATCCCGTTGGCTTTTCTTAGGGCTGGGATGCTGGCGGCTGCTTTCTCCTCCTGCTGGCTTTAGACGTTTCGCGGTCAGGTGGCTGGCTGGCAACTCCGCGTTAAGTTAGTCCCGTAAGGGTTTGTTGGTGGTGTTAGGTATTTTTGTGTGTCCTGCCCCGCTGGCCGTCCCTCCCCCGGTCGGGCTCCAGCCGCTGCCCCCCGGGGACAAGCGGGACGGTGCGAGCCCGAGCCGGCATCGCCGCCTACAGCAGCAGGGACCCTGGGACTCGGCTTCTGCATCCACCGAGAGCCGCTTTAAATTGGATCCGCCAAAATATTTCTGCAGCTTTGCAAACACGGCATTCATTCACTTAAAGCGAGCATTTTCTATTGTAAGAGCTGTGGCTTACTTAGCTGTTCATATCTCTCTCGGGATAAAGTTAATTGGCCTCCAAAGAACAGAAGAAACTTTTCATGTGAGTTATAGATGATGTTTGGGTCAGCCTAGGGGATTTAGCACACACAAGTCTTGTTCACCTTTCTAATCTTGCTTCTGTTTTCTAAAGAACCTTATGGCTTTGTCACACAGGACTAAGCAGGTGGGACAAGTATTTCTGAAAAATCAGAATGTTTATAACACATTTAATGTCATCTATAAAACAGGGAGATGAAATAAGCAGGAAACATGTGCTCATTGAAACTAACTGAAAAAATAGGCTTCCAAAATAGTTACAATCTGCCTTAAACAAATACACTTAGAAGAGGCAAATGTTGGCTGCAAATACGTCTACATGTAAACAAATACAGTGGGAAATTTGAGTTCATGGTGCTTGTGAATGAGAGCCTTTCTGGCAAGTGTTGTGTATGTGCTGTCCCAATGGATACATGGCTGAAGCTGCCTGGTAAAATAAATAGATCTGTGACTCAGTTCACTGGGTTTTTAGAAGTCAGTATTAAGACTACAGTATCAGACTGTGATTTAAACTAATTTTCTGAATACATCTGTATAGCTATTACAATGGGAGCTCCTGTTCTTTAAACAGGAACTTCATGTTATACAGAATTTGGATCATTTCTTGTTCTATAGAACTGATGTAAACAGTATCGGATTCTGATTAGCTGGATAGTGGTAGATGTACATGTGAATTTTTTACCTGCTCTGACTAGTAAGATGGATAAATACGTTCTCTGTATTAAAAATTCAGGTCAATAAATGTATTTTGCTGATGTATATTTGGGTCAGCAGCTCTGTTACTTCCTCAAGTCTTGAGTAAATTCTTCTTCCGGATGAGTATCTATTGGTTAGTGAGAGAATGTAAAATTTTACCTGTACTGAATTCTTGAGTCACTTTTTTCTTCAGCTTCTCACCTGTGTGTTTTAATTCTACAGTCTCTCAAAACAGTCTCCCTTTACTAGGGAAAAAAAAAAAATATTGCTTTGATAAACTAGCAATGCAATCTAAGATTTTTGTGGTAGGTATTTGCATGCCAGCAAACCTTTGTTTCAAAATACCCTCCCTTTCCTTCTCGACTTCAAGAAAAATTCAACCTGTGTGTGCCTAATGCTGTCAAATTCCATTAAGTACATCTAAGCACTGGCCAGAAATCTGAATTTTTCAATCCCACTTAGACATTTTGCAGGGCACAGTTATGGCAGCTTACTAACAAAACAGTAGCAATCTTTGCTTGAAAGAGTGCTCTAGTTCCAATATCTGCTTAAGCAGTAGGAGAAATGTATATACATTTGAATGAGTTTATTAATTGCTTCTAAAAAAACTTTCAGATGCCCACAGAGAAATGAATTCTGAATGGTTTGTTCCAGTGTGCTCTGCTGTAGTATTGTATTCCAACTGAAAAGATAAAGTAAAAGCTGTGCATTTAAAGCACTGCTGAATTTCTCATGTTGAACACTTTAAAAGATTTTCTTCAAAAAGACTTCTCTACATAATTGTGCTGTTTGTGCCATTTTATATTGTCCTTAAGGCAGGCTGTGCCTGAGTAGAGCAATTTCATGTTCAAGAAATACATGAAAGTATAAAACACAGATTTCTTCAAAGCAGGAAAATTATTTTTGTTAGCATTTTTGCATAGCAGCATGAGTCAACTTTATAAATCTTAATGCAGCTGTGGACAAAAGAAAAGTATTACATGTAAGTATATCAAGGGTAGAGGTCACAACTAAGCAACATGAGTTTATGGGTGGTTCAAGGCACAGCATATCTATGCATGCCCCAATGACTGTGAAAATTAAATGCTCTGATATTTACTTTAAAGCAGTAGAGAGGGTTCATGGACTGAAAAGGAATTACTGTTATACTTAAACATATTGAATATATCTGGCAGCATTCATGTGAATATACTAGATGAGACAGTCAACCAGACAGAAGGTAATAGTAATCAATGTGAAAATTACTTTCTAAAGAAATAACCATATGTTCCATGTAAACAAAGTCATATGTGTAATAAAAATAATAAATTTTAATTTACATAAATTTTATCTTTAAGCCTCTGGGTGCTTTTCTCTTTGATTACTTTTTGCTCTTAATGGAAGAGTTAATCTGGGAACACACCAGCTAATACTTGTGCTAGGTGCTAAAAATTTCATAAGAGCATATTTGTTTTCCTTCCTATGGCTGTCAGTCATTTCTCAAGTGAAAAGTTTAGAAATCTGAAGAACAGTATTTCTCTTTGAAAGAGAGGAAGATTAGAACTGTGTAGTTGCCTCTCACCATACTCATTTTACTCGAGGCCCAGATTAAGTAACTACCCTCTGTAGTCCTGCTTTCTGGTTTAAAATTGTGAATGTCCTGTAATAATGACAGTACTGTGGATGTCTTACTCACCAAAGCAGTGTCTTGCTGGAGAGGGCAGCATCTTCCCTATCCTCTTGTTTGCGGCTGGTGCTTTACCAAGGAGCACTGACTGTTTTGTTCTATGTTCACCTTTTCCCTAAGGACAAAGGAAAACTACTGGTTTGGAGCTGATTTACTGTAACTGTTTTATGAGAAGTGCCTGTCCACATGTGCTTCTCGAGGCATCAGGATTCACTCGTTATCCAGGGGTTTGTGCTGCCTCTGTACTGCCTTCCCGAGCTCACCATTGCCCTGCTATGGAAAGCAGGAGAGAGGACTTCGCAAAGGGTCAGAAGGATATTGGAGTAATTGAACCAGCTAGTGATAACCTGCTTATTTCACTGCACGATGGAAGTTTCAGCTGCTATGTTAATAAGACCCCATGAAAAGGAGGTCAAGTGAAAAAGACAGGGTTGTAATTTATAATAGGATTCTTAAATATTTAACAAGAGTGCACAAAGCTCGAAATAATAGCTCTTTCATGCTTTTTATACTACAAGGAGAGAAAAAAGATGAGTGGAGTGAGTTATTTGGTGTATCAGATTTTAAGCAAGTAAATGTCTGAAATCAAATGCAGTGCCTCTCTTTTACACTTTTGAACCTGTAGTGTTTTCAGCTTCATGACTCTTGTCACAAGTTGAAATTCAGTTTGCTGAGAATGAGAAAATTTGAGTGGCTTCATGCTACACCTGAAAATATCACACTGTGGGATTTGGAAATGAGATATGAAAGAGATACCTCCTCTAAAATCTAGGGTCAGTCTTATGGGGCTTTTTAACTTTGACAGTTTTGCAGCCATGAGGATATAAAATGCAGAATATCCTAAAACAAAGACATCTAACCCTAAACCATGTTTTAGAATTCTTGCTCTGTTTTTTTCTCCTGTGTCTTCTTATTTTCATGGGGCTGCTGGTGTGAGACTTGCAAGGCAGCATAAGTATAATCTGAGTCTGCTCTCTGTTTTAAAGTGCTCTAGTGGAAAGATGATGCTGTCCTGGCATACCTCCCTGACTAGTACAGTACAGAAATGTGTGGAACTTTTGAGGTGCATTGCTTAGGCCATGTGCTGCTTGAAGGATGTGGCACAAGCTTCGCAGGAGACTGCAGAGAGGTTGAAGGAATGTTGCCATATTTAGAAATTTATGTATCAATTAGTAGCTAGTTCTAGTGCAATTCTGGAATTCGGATATAGAAAGAATGTAGTCAACCCTTGGTTCTGGAAGTGTTTTCAGGGTAAAATTAAACCTTGCTTTCTAATTAGAATATACCTCTTGAGATATATATAAATATGATATATGGGCAGGCTAGCTTTACCTGGTTTTATTTGTATCTCATAGAAATGCACAGTTGCAATACCGAATTTTATATATATAGTATGCTGTAGTCATATCACTTCTGTCTAAACTGGGCCTTTTGGGTGCTGCATGCTCTAAGCCCATCTTGTGTGAGAAATGGTGAGAGAGGACTGAGAAATACAGATTTTACTATCAGATGTCACACTGACCTTCTTCAAAACCCTGGGTGTATCAGTGGATTTGTTTGATTCTTTAGGGCAGAGGTAATGTTACTTAGCCATCGTTGACGTCCATGGATCAAAATCATATCTAACTAGATTATCATCATTAGACTTCTACATCCATGATGTGGTTAAGTGTTGCAGGTGGGTGACTGTAAAAGACATATTTAGCAAGTGCTTGTATTGTACTTAGCAGTGAATCTCCCTTTTCTTTCTCTTGTGCTGTCTCTCATTCCCTCTTCCACTTCATACAAAGAAATAGAACAGCAGCGAGGATCTTGTCGCAAGTATTCTTATCAGAAAGTGTAAAACAAGTGTAAGAATGCAGCAATTATGAAGTGATACTTCCTGAAGTGCCATCCTACCATGATGATAAAGTTCTTACAGTGTCTTCAATTTTCCCTCTCCTGCTTGGGTACATTTTACCTTTTCTGTGCTTGTAGGATTTAAAATCTCCAGATAAGAAAAAGGACTTCTAAAAGGCTGCTCTTTTCAATTGCTTCTGTGTAAAATTTCTTGAACTTTTTGATTCTTTGTTACTTATTCTAGCAAAATGTTATTGTGTTTATATTAATGTCATGTGGTTAATGGTGTGATAAAGTGAAGGAGCCACTATTGGATCCTCAAGCAGACAAGAAAGATCCCATTGCAAATAGTTGCATAAATACTAGGAATTTCTGTATCCTCTTCACATTACCTGTCATATTTTCTTATGTAGGCTAGTTATTGAAAGATATCTCATGCTTGTAGCTAAAATCCCAGGATTTTACAGCAGCCAAATAAGAATCATTCAGCAGTAAATTTTATAAAGACAGGTTTGCAGAGAAAAAGAAAAGTCATAGTTACCTGTGTGTATCCCATAGCCAGATAAAATAGCTTCTCCCATTTAGTCTGCTGCCCAACTAACAGGCTTTCAGATGCTTAGGAACTATGTAGTCAGGGATCCAGTTCTCAGATAATTTTTTTACATATTTGCATTTCTAGTCACTGAACGAGAATCCAAGGAGCTCAGAGGAGCAGGTTGGGGGTATAGGGAACAGAAGGAGGTCTAATGCCTTGTGTCATTTCCAGAAATGGAAGGCAACGCGATGTCTTGAGCAGTCAGTTCGTTCTGAAGCCAGGAGGGCTGTCACGATAAATGCTTACTTCTGCCTATATTTGATGGTCTCTTAGGGTTTGGTTTCTGTAAAAATGTCCTGCTATAACTGCTAATGTACTTCTGCCTGCAGTTATCCTTGCTGCCCACCAAGAACATAAGGAAAGTACACAGGAACTAGAGCTCTAGTGGTGCTTTAGGCAGAGAGAGACCTAAAGCTACATTTGGAAAACATTTTTGGTATCCATACAAACATGAAGTGCCTATAAATATGGTGTTGATTTTCCCAGTAAAAAGTGTTTGCACAAAATGTTTATGTGGCATGCAGCACAGTTTATTTTCATGTGCTTTCTTGCTGAAAGGGCTACTTCTGTTTTTTGAGCAATGAAGTTGTTATGACCAGATCCTCTCCAGATCCTCTATTTGTTCCTCTGTTGTGAACTATTCTTTCTGTTATTGCTTTCCATTTATACAACCTGATGTCTCTCTGGGTTTTGCATTAACCTATGAAACGCCTTTCCTCTTTAGCCATTCAAATACATAAGTTGTCTCTCTTTAGTACCTGTGCCATGCTTTCAAACTGCATTAAATAATTGCCTAATAATTAAAGTTACTAATGTATAAATTCAAAGTAAAGCATGGAAAGCATAATTTAAAATGACAGATGGTATGAGTTTAAAAGGCTGCATGATTTCTATTCTGTAAATATTTATAAATGGTAGCTGAAGGGAGGTAATGCTTTCTATATTTGCTTCTTCAGTAAAGAGTTAGGTTTTTCTGTGTTCACCTATTTGTTCAGTTGCTGTCTTTTCAACAGAGTCCTCACCAGGAAATTGCCTTACCACCTGGGCGGAACTAACGTGATGCAGGTTTGTGCTTACAAAAAGGTTGCTTACAGTCCTCTAAAAGTTTTTAAATACTTCTGCATAGTTTCCTTGGAATAATTGTTTTCATTGTGCTTTAGGTGGATTTAGTAGTAACTTGTCACACTGATGTTGGCTCAGGCATTTTAGATGCTTGTCTAATTCCTCTTTTTATGTTTCTCGCTTGAATTAAAATGTTCTTAAATGCAGTGAGTAGATCTCAAGTCATGCTAAGACAGATTTTTAGAGGATGATGTGGAGCAAGATCTTCTGGAGGCCTCAGATACTTTATGTTCTTTCTCTGCTGGACTGGTGCATGCTAAATTTTCATTAAAAAGTGATCAGAGATAGTTGTATTTAAACACATCCAGATTTTTCTTGGAGACGAGTAAAATGTATGTACATTACAGAGTTACAGGGGCAATTATGCCAGGAACAGAAGATTATCTTGTGCTCAAAGTATTTTAGGTAGATGGCAGCTATTAACTTATTATTGTGGGAGGAAGGAATCAAAGTCATAATCAGAGAGAATGATGTTTGCCATGCAATTATCTAACCTGTGCTGTGCACTATTATGTGCATACGAAGAACCAGTAAAGCCATGTGCTCTTGGTAAGAGAAAATCCTTCAGTCATGTAGTGGGACAGGTGGTTCAGAAGCTTTGATAGCAAAGAAAAGATGATGGTGAAGAAGGAGCAATTACTTGAATAGCCTGACTGATTTAAAAAAAAAAAGTCTGCTGAATAATGTCATTCATACATTCATATAAACTGAATCACAATGCAGACTTGAAGATTTAAATAAGGTCTTTGCAGAGCTAAATAAGAGATATTATCAGGAAACTGGAAGTCAAATACTACAGGTGTAGGAAAAATGTGTTCTCTTGGTTTTAAATCGCTTCAAAAACAGAGAAGCATAGATAATCATCAATATAGATGAAGCCTGCAGTAAGCACAAGGAATAAAGAAGTGTATGTAATGATAATAATGTATACCCATTTGTGAGCGGTACAAAGATGGGAACCAGATTTAGACCTAGATCCGGAATCAGAAGGCTTCTCCAGTTCTGTACAGAAATATGGAGCATGGACATGTCCTAAAAAGGGGGCGGCAGTATTTTGGTCACAGTTATGTGCTGTGCGTAGGAGTCAAGGATGGGGAGGGTAAGAAGAGAGAAAGATTTTAACAGCTGAGTAGGAATTGAAGATGTGAATGGAAGTTATCAGCAGAGATGCAAGTTGATCTTCAAGGAAAAAAGCCTACACTCTGGCTGTGGCAGCTGCCATTTTCTGCTGGTATTTGAGGGTGAATCAGGGATCTCAAAGGCTGAGACTCTATGGTGTGGCTGGAAATTACCGTCTGTCTCCTGGCCCAATAAATAGCCTCCCTTCCTGAAGCGTGGTCTTTGAGTCACTAGGATGGCTGCATGGGGTGTGCTGCCTGTTTCTATGGGAAATGCACAGATAGCCAGGGCCCTAAACCCCACATGCCTCCACTCAGAGCCCCACGAAACAAACACTTTTCTTTGTAATGGCATTTTACACAACACTGACTGGGCAAAGGCACAAAATTAATCATGCCAAAACCTCTGAAGGCCTCAACATGGAGCTTAACACTAGGAGCAGAATAGTAAGTGCTTCATTTCACAGCTCAGGATGCTGGCAAAAAAGCTTGTGGGAAAAACAAATGAAACTTGGAGTTGGAC
The DNA here is from genome assembly GCA_013397895.1 of Origma solitaria. Taxonomy (NCBI): domain Eukaryota; kingdom Metazoa; phylum Chordata; class Aves; order Passeriformes; family Acanthizidae; genus Origma; species Origma solitaria. The sequence goes on from VZRL01005605.1 coordinate 192,389, forward strand.
AGGCCCAGATAGATAATGCTATTCTGACTGAGAAATGTTTTGTGTGACCTGTGTGCAGAGAATTAGTGTCACACCAATTTTAAATTCCAGTTTCATCAGAGCAACCCACTGCAGCAAGACTTCCTGGCTGTAAGGCAATGCATTCGCAGAAAGTGAAGTGGCACTCAAGTGAGCTGTTTGTCAATATATTTGGAGTATTTCCTTTAAAAAATAAAAAGTTCTTTCATCTTGAATATAAGGCCTGTGCGACAGAATACATGGCCATTGTCTCTATTAAGCTGCATTGTTTTCAAATAATATTCATATAAATGGGCTTTATTTTTATTGGTTGGTTGGTTTTAAGTAGGAATACAATTGTGTTGCAGGTAGATGCATCCAAGAGTAGGTCAAGTTTATTTAGGGAAGACTAGCGGAAGTTTCCACTGTCATATGACACCCCGCCACCCCCTTAGGAAGGCAAAAGTGCACTAGTGCAAAGTAGCTAGTCTTAATTATGAAGGGATTAAGGGGTGAAGCAGGTGGTGCTTAAAAAATGGGGGGCAGGGAGGGAGGAGGACACAACACACAAGACACGTCTCCTCTGAGGAGTGTGTTGATTCACTGCCTCGTCTTGGCAGCCATGGGCTTTTACATAATCTAACATAAAAAATCAAGAAAAACTCTGGGAAAAGGAACCTTTCTCCCATCTTAGGGAGTGATGTCAGCTCTGAGGCCTCCAGCTTAAGGAAGACATAGAGGTCCATAGAGATAACGAGAGAGCTGGAGCACGTCTCCTGTGAAAACAGGTTGAGAGAGTTGGTGTTGTTCCGTTTGGAGAAAAGGCTTTGAGGAGACCTTACAGCACCTTCCAGTACCTGAAGGGGTCTACAAGAGAACTGGAGAGGGACTTGTTACGAGGGCATGTAGTGGCAGGACAAGGGGAAATGGCTTTAAACTGACACAGAGTAGGTTTAAATTACATACTAAGAAGAAATTATTTACAGTGAGGGTGGTGAGGCACTGGCACAGGCTGCCCAGAGAAGTTGTGGGTGCCTTGTCCTTGAAAGTGCTCAAGGCCAGGCTGGATGGGGCTTTGAGCAGCCTGGTCTGATGGAAGGTGTCCCTGTCTGTATCAGGGTGGTTGGAACTAGGTGATTTTTTAGGTCCCTTCCAACTCAAACTGTTCTATGATTTTTTTCTTGCTGATTTATAGTGATGCTGCCTACAAAGCTTAGTCACAGATCATGGATATTTTGTGCCAAACAGTATGAAAAAAGGCAGTCCTGGTCCTTTACAACTGTCATCTTTACTCTCCCAGTATGATAGATTGATCATGGAGGGGAAGGATAATTTGTCCCTCTCTCCCAGCATTCCTAAATGTGTACTTTAGTATATGTAACAATGTAGAGACATTTAATCTGTATTAAAGCAATGGGAGTAATGAATTTGAGCCTGAAGAGAGTAAAGAATCTATCATGTACCCAATTATAATTGTTTCCTGTGTATTTTCCCTGGTACATGTACAGGACCTAAAGTGACATATCTGCCTTACATGTTGAAATAGCTGAATGGGGGTGTGGGGAAAGCAAGCAACCTGCTGGCTGCAACACGATCTTGCTCATTTTTAAATTACACTGTTGAAGATCGTGTTAGTTATGTGTTTTGTGATCAAAAGGACACAAAATAATGACTACTTGAAGAATTTATTTTTTAATTTAGAATATAATTTTATTACTTCTTGCAGTATAGATACGTTGTTGGAATTTAATTGAGGAGGCTTGTGAGTGTAATTATACTGCAGTTAGATTGCTATCTAATTATATTCTTTTGCACCTGGCTTTAGAAAAGTACAATAAACTGATTCATTCTTGGGAGAGAAAGGTTATTAAATTCTGCCATTAAGTTTCAGTGATTTTGATTCAGTGAAGCAGATGCGTGATCTTAATTATACAATTGATGGGATTGCCATCACTTCTACCAGCTGAGGATGGGACCCCAGGAGCCTCTGTATTCCGAGATGAGAAAAATATACTTTCATGTATTTTTAGTAGGAAAGGGTGGGTTTAAGAAATGTGACTGACAACTTCCACCTCTGACTGCCATCATTTCCATGTCATAGCTCTTATCTTCCCCTACATTGCTTTTTCTCTAGTTTGATTATATATGCATTATTCTTTCATTTGTTTTATGCTGTGTTACAATTTCTAGAGTACCTTATTTGTAGAGAACAAATCCCTTTTGTGATGCAGTGTCATCCACTTTCTCATTCCCTATTATTCCATTGTGACTTCATTTTTTTCCCATTTTTCCCCTCTTTTCTTCATAAAGAAAGAGAAAGAGATAACTCCTCCACTTGAGGCATTTTTTTCTTACCATTGACCTCACAGGAAATTGTGCAGCATGATCAATAGAAAGCGCAGAAAGTGGTACAGTGCTGTCATTACTTTAAGTTTGACATAATAGAAGGAACCTTCTACTGTCTTTAAACTGTTACATTTCACAGCAATTGCTTTGTTTTTCCATAGCTACAGCTTGAAAATGTCACCCTTGTCTTGCCCAGGCATGCAGGATTATTATTCTATTCAAAGAGAGCTTGCTTGCTATTGGGTAAATTCTGTAAGATCATCCTTGCATTCCCGGACATTTCAGATAATTATTTTGCTTGGAAGATCAGTTCCCAGGTTGAAATCTTAGATTGAAGTGAGTGATATGTTTGGTTGTTTTTAACCATTATGACTATTCTCACTTTTATCCATCTTGCATTTCCATCTTTGGGACGATTATCAAACTCCTTATCAATGTGTATGGCTTCTCAGTGCAGTGGTCAAGCTGTCGAATCTTTTTTGCAAGTTACGTGTGTGTAGATTGTCTCTTTTCACCGGCATAGATTGGCGGCTGTGTCAGCGATTTCTGGGGGGGGAAATAAGGTAGAGACATCCTCAAGGTATGATTAATTTCTTTTTATTAAACTTAAACAGAGAAAAGAATCAGCACAGTATGACTGGCTGTTTATCCAGGAGTTTCAAATAAAAGTGTTCCTTTGTTCAGAAACCAGCCAATCAATCTCATAGCTATGGATAAATTTTTTTAGTGCTTGGTTTGCAGGGGTTAAGAGATAGAAGGGAAAGCCTTAATTAAGTCAGTAATAAGCTGCTCCAGGATGTCTGGGGACACCTACTCTGAGATTTTGGACTACATCCTAGAACTTTTGAACACCCAAAAGCTGTGCTCCCTCCCTCTCCTTGACACTACCCCCAACTCAAAGCACAGTAGAGAAAGGAAATGAAGACGCTTGCCCATCCATCTCTCTCTTCCAAGGAGCATACTCAGAGCAAAAAGAAGACTGAGCCCATATGGTTGGAGAAAAGTAGAATCTACACTTTTCCATAATGTTTTACGTTTTTGATCTACATCATCCTTGCAACTTTTGATAGCTTTTTCTGATCAATTTAGTTATTTAGTACATGCTTCTAGTCCCCCTTCTCCCCCCCCCCCCCCCTTAATCTCTATATCTGGCATTAAGACTACACTATAAAGAAGATCAAAGACGCTAATGCAGTGTCTGGACAGTTCCTTTGTTCTACTTACCATTTCATCCCTTTGAAGAATTAATTGCAATTTAAATTTGCAAACAAGTGTTTTCCGTATTTGAATAAGAAATTCTAATGACATGGCAAAAGAAGCTGTAACAAGTAATTTTCCTTACTAGAAGGGTTATATAATTTGTTTTCTCACTATTTGATATGAGTGATAGATAACAAGGTATGCTATTTTTAATTGGTTGGGAAACAAAAAAGCAAAGCAGTAAAAGCACTTCAATTCTTAAGTGTTTTGTTAAAATAAAGGATCATCTAAATATTTTCCTGTGTGGATGTCAGAAAATGTACACAAACAGAAATTTGACGTTCTTTAATTTTGCTGTCATTATGGTTAATTCAACAAATATCAGCACTCATAATGTGAGCTTTTTCTTTTGTTGGGTTTTCTGGGGGGTTTTGGGTTGTTTTGTCTTTTTTTAACAGTCAACGTACATGAATTAGTCTGATACATACTTCTCCAGAGCACAGGCCTGAGATGAATGCAGAGAAAACACATAAACAACAGTCATTAAAACATCTTTATGTTGTTCATCTTTCAATACTTGAGTAGGTCTAAAAATCTGTCATGGATTTCGTTATTGTATTATTTGGTTATTTTAAATTTGTAGAACAGTTACAGATCCGCTAGATCCTAAGTGGCTTATTTAATTTGTCATCCCTACAATTCTACGATATCAGGAAAATGCAGGTATTGATCAATGCTGAAAGAGTTTCTTGCATTAAATCAGATTTAACAGCAGAATGTAGAATTGGGGTCACTAGTCTTAGCCACAGCTACCATGAACTTTGGGAGAAAACTCAAAAATACCCATTTCAGCACACTGGAACTCCTTGTACGGTTGTTGTATCATCTTGTCATATGAATCTTTCAGAAGAACACAATGAATGTGTTCCCTCATCTATCCACCTCCTACTTCTTTCTGTATAAATCTCCTAATACAAAGGGTTTTCTTCTCTATTGTTTTAACTTAGATCCTTCTGTATGACTTGCAGTTCCTGATATTCAGTGTATAATTACTGATAATCCCACACTTTTAATGTTTCATTCATATTTTATCTAATTATATGTAACAGTAAATACTGAAACATTTTTAAAGCAGAAGCCAAACAGCTTTTTGCACTGATTTGAACCTACTATATGCTTTACACACGTCATGGTTTGTTTCTTTTGTTATTTTGAAGAAACATATGTACAGAGAATCACTAATTTGCCTGTTTGTGGAGGATAAATGAGTTACACATGAGTATATTATTAGTGTAATTTGCTGTAGCAATAAGAGGGCCATATATGAGACCATAGGGGCTTGCAGTCTTGTCTCCAGCAATCCTACACCACAAGAAGAGGGGCTGTCTGGAAGAGATGAACAAGGGAGGTGGGCTGGGTCTTGCATCTGTCTCTGGGCAGAATCCTGTGACAGCATATGCCAGAGCTAACTGTTGATTGATTGATTGATTAAACTCTGGACTGAGCTTCATTGCAAATGGAAGAAGTGGAGAAAAATGGGGATGGGTAATGAGGACTCCTTAACTGACCATGGAAAACAAGGGAAGTTAAAGGAATAGGTTCTAAGATAGCTTCTGCTCCATTGATGCCTCTTGTGTTAATTTTTTTTTTTTTTTCAGTGCAATAGAATTGCTGGGCACCAGGCACAGCAACTGAAATTAAATTCAGGAGAAACAGAATTAACTTAATATGTATAAGACATAGTAGGAGAAGAAAACAGGTATTAGTAAGTGTCTGGGCTCTATTCTCGTACCCTACCTGTTAATGGCTTGCTCAAACGAAACTTGGAAAATTGGTGCTTTAGATGAGTTTGTGATAGTCTGCTGTTAGTAAAGGACATAAGAGATACAGGACATCACCAATGCTACAGGCTCTTGTAAATGGCTGGTAATCTATTGGATGAGCTCCTAATTCATTCAGAGGAAGCTTGTAACACCTATACTACAAGGTGAAGCAGAAGTTATTCACCCACCCATCAGCTGAATTGCTGTTCTAAATGGGCGGAAAGTTAATTCCCAGTTCCACACTTGGATATTGGTATAATTCTGAAGTAATAGCAGCTCTACGTCTGAACGATTTAATTGCCATCAGAATTCCAGTTTTTCCAGATTTGACCATGCTGGAAACAAGGCATGATCTTCAGTATTTCTGGGAGGAGTGGGTAAGAGGAGAGGGAATGCAACTTGAATGCGAATTTTTTTTCTGCTACCAGAAAAATTTTTTTTCTACTACTTTTGTTAGTCTTGAAAACAGCTCAGCTGCCTGTACAACTCCCTTCCCAGAGTGATCAGGTCTTCATGGCTCATAACTAATGCCTGTGCATCTTTAGGTAAAAGGACTCTTTCCCCGGAGCAATTACCTGTGTGTGGTCAGGTTATGTCACTGGGCAGGATAGGAAAATTCCTCAGTCTTCTTCAAGACTGAGAGGAGACCTCGTAGCAGTATACAACTTCCTCATGAGGGAAAGTCTAGCGGAAGACACTGATCTCCTCTCTCTGGTTACCAGAGACAAGACCTGAGGGAACAGCATGAAGATGTGTCAGAGGAGGTTTAGATTGGATATCAGGAAAATGTTCTTCACCCAGAGGGTGATTTGGCACTGAACAGGTTCCCCAGGGAAGCAGTCACAGCATCAAGCCTGACAGAGTACATTAAGTGCTTGGACAGTCATCTCAGACACATGGTGTGATTCTTGCGGTTGGCCTATGCAGGGCCAGAAGCTGGACTTCGATGATCTTTGTGGGTCCCTTCCAACTCAGGATGTTCTCTGATTCTGTGCTTCTATTTTATGCCCAGCCAGGATTTTGAGATGGTAGGTACAAGAGCAGACTTACATGACATCCCTTCAATTGTACTGGAGGGTGCTAGGCTGCTTCTTGGACACCTGCCCTTAAAGGCTGTCTCCTGCATGGTCAGGGAATCGCAGAACTTCCTTCAGTCTGGAGACTAAAGTGTGAGAGATGGCAGTATCTAGAGAGAGAAATCAGCGACTGGAAGAAATGTTCTGCTGGCTTTGCAGTGTTGCACAGTGCAGAGACACCCACAAATCCCGAGCAAGGCGTACACCTGTGATCCAAAGCATCAGTCCTTACTCAAGGCTCCAAAGCCCTGTGTTATGTTATCAGCTCACCTGGGCTGATGAGCTCTGTAACTTCAGTGGCAAACTAGCAGCATACGAGTCTGAGCTGATGGACGCTGACCTCTGCTGTGCTGCATTTAAAGTATTGTGTCCTAATTGTAACCACTCTGCTTATTGTTGCTGCTGGGGTATAAATATTCTCACATGAAGAAGTTTCAGAACTCATATTGGCCTGAAGAAGGCTGTGACCCACAGTATACTGGAGAGATGTTCAGACTGAAACTGAGCTGACCAAAGTGAAACATTTGTGGAGGGACAGTGACAATTAAGATGGACTCTGGTGGCTTGAACAAGAAAGTAGAGACTGAAAGATCAGACTAGATTTTAGAGGACTTAAACAGGAAGCAAAGGACAAAAATTGGGAGAGGAACTGGATGAGTTTGCAAAGGATCATAGAGAAGATTGACATGTGCTTCCTGTTTTGGAATGGATTGTAATTTCAGTCCAGTCTTGAAGTTTAAACTCTGCCATTGGGCCTACTGTTAAGTGTTATTCAGTTGTTTCTGGTGTTCTTGTCCATATTGCATTCCATCTCTTACCTAGCCTAGCCATTCCCAAACTAATGCTGACCCTTGAGCACAGATCTGCCTTCTTTTTGGCTTAAGGATCAGTAGTTCCAAGATCACCTCAGTTCACATCTACTCAAGGCTTCCCTTAAGGGTTTTCAACTGTCTTGCCCCTGAGATCTCTCCCGGCATTTCCAACAGCTGCCCTGTACCACTGCCCCTCCATCCATGAAAAAAAGAAACTGCTTTCAAGACTGTGAAGACTAAGTTTAGCATGATTCCCATAGCAACACTATTAATCCTCAAATAAATACCAAACAACAATTGTGTTTAGAGATGTAGGGGTATTAATAAAGGTGATTTGGGAGTATTCCTACTGAATAAATGTGCTTTTCTTTTGTTGTGACTTCAGCAATCTAGGTTTTCCTGGCAAGCTGCTTTTTGGTAATAGCTAAGATATCAACTACTTCTATATGCTTTCATGTTTTTAAAAAGGTTTTATGCATAAGGGTGGTGATTTATTTCTGCATACGGTGCCAGGCAGGGGTTCGGCACCTGTGTTGCTGCTCTTTATCTTCCCACTCAGGGAGGATTGTAATTAACAAGGCTGAGTTCACTTCATTGTGTTCTGCAGTGAAGCTGATGGTATGAATTGAATCAGTTCTGTTCAGTTAAATAGAAGGAAATCCAGGTATACTGGGGGACTCTAGGTGAGGGAAATGGCAGAAGGCTGGAAGGAATTTAGTTTTCCGCATGAAAATGTAAAGTACTCAATTTCAACAGACTTGCTCCTTTTAACCTCTCTTCTTTAATGCCAAAACTTAGCTAAGTTGTATTTTAATCTCTGTGTCATAGAGAATACGTGCCTCTGTAGAGCTGTGAAAGGAATTGTTTTCTTCTGTATTAAGCAGTATACAGGTGTCAGGAATCAGCAGTGATGGCTGATTACCCCACTAGGGAACTGAAATAAAAGGAAAAGTGCTGTCCCAGGTGTAACCTGGATGAGACTTTTCTTCCACAACAGAAGATCTAGAATTTTTCAATGAGTACCAAAGTAACAGGAATGTTTTCTCTTACCTCATGGTTTCCACTGTTTTCTCTGCAGACCATAAAGAATGAGAAGCTCTTAGTGGCTGGAGCCCCAGCAACTGCTCCTCACTGACTGACTGGGAGATAGGAAATATTTGTTTCGTCGATACATATTATACCAGGCAGGCCCAGGTCTTGCAAACATTTATGTGTGCACTTATCTTGCTTGTTATACATACTGACCCTGGTCTTGGGCATGCAGAAGAAGAAAGTAACTGGAGGTCCAGTGTATTTGTCCCTCCTTCACAGGCTTAGATTGAGTAATCAGTGCTTCTCACTAATATTCAGAAAATTCGAACAGTACATGTGGCGTTTGCTTCTGCAAACTGTGTGCATCTGTAAGGTTTCAAATTGCTGCAATCAGAGGTACTCTTAGAGAAAACTTGGCTCAGTAATATACTTCTTTATTATTCAGTGTACTATTGCTACTCTTCACATCAGTGATCCACATTAGCGAGCTTTCTTATTTTGAAGAAAAAGCTTTATTTTTTTCTTCTGTATTGTTAGGAGCAAGAAAATGCCTTATCAGGGATTAGTGGGGTCAAAGGTGATTGATTTCTGGGAATAATTGGTGCTTACACATATTAAATTGCTTCTGTGCAGACATTACCTTCTGATATTTTGAATAGCTTTTCAGAAGCAAAGAGGAGCAGAATGCAAATTATTGTATCAGGAGAAGTTTGGTTTTTTGTTGGGTTTTTTTTTTCCTAATGGGTGAATATTACATCATTCTTAGATTTTAGGGGAGGATGATACCATAACTGAAATAATTAATCATGGTTGTCTTGACCTTTTAACTTTTTCAGGCCTGCTGGAAACTCAGTCGTTGCATGAAGCAGATGAAGATGTGGTCACTGATGTTGATTTCACCACTATGATTTCTGAAGAAGAGAAAGAAGAGTTGAAGATTGAGCTGGCCAAGGTAAGAAATTTGCTGTTTCTACTTCCTTAAATTGGAAGCTAATAATTGTAGGATGAAGTACATGTCATAAAGGTATGTTCTTCCTTTTTGGTAAAATTATTCTAGGCTACAATAATGTGAAGCAATTAATTTTCTTGTATCTATTTTTTGAAGGTTAAATATCTTCTACTTGATGATTGATGATTGTACAGTGAAAGTCAAATGAACCTTCCCATCTTAGTCAAGATGTGTCTTAATTTATAAGCCATCCTTAATAAAGGATGAAAGGTGTTCTCGTTAGATCTGTGGTGGCGTTGTTACAGTGGTTGTGCCACCTGATAGAAAAGATTCTTTTTTTGGTGCTCAGAGGAAAAGGTATTGATGATGCTTACAGAAGAGGCTGATGATGACAAGCACAGTAATGTTATCACGTATTTGTTTCCTTTGGCACTGATGTGTTTGGAGAAGGTAATACCTGTTTTCAGGAGTCTGGGCACTGTGAAGAGGCTTAAAAATAATGAGATGGGAGGAAAAAGGTGTGAACTATGTTTTTTCTTTATTACAAAGATTAAAGAGATTTTCTAGATTTGGTCTACAATGGAAGGATGGATTCAGTTTTAATTTACTTATTTGCTGCTTACTTGCTGCTGAATACCACAGAAACAGAAGTGAAATTCTGAATGGAAAATGAGACAATGGGGGAAACTGTGGGTTTATTTTAAATATAAGTCAAATAACAGAAATCACAGCAATATGAAGGTGAAGAGTTGGTTTTCCCTTAATTGAAAAACTTAAATTGATATTAAGTTAAGAAGTAACATTCTTAATAACTCTTAAGTAATTTACCTGCAGTACTGATTTAGGATTTTCAAGTGAAATAGAAGACTGTTTTTTCACGTTAATATTTTATCAATCCTTGTGTTTCTGAGTTACTAGTTAATTTTTACTTCTTTGCTGATCCTGTCACATCTGTAAACAATCAGAAGTAAGCTGAAAGTTTACATGTTTGGTTTATCACATAAGTTAGGAGTTGGGATATTCATTACTGGCTTTTCATCAGGATGAGAGGCAATGAGCACACACTGAAACACAGGAGGTTCCCCCTGAACATCAGGAAACATGTTTTTAATGTTTCTGTGACTGAGCAGTATATCCCAAGAGGTTTTGGAGTTTCCATCCTTGAAGGTATTTAAAAGCTGTCTGGGTACAGTCCTGGGAAACATGTTCTAGGTAGGGGTTGAACCGGATGTCCTTCAGTGGTCCTTTCCAGCCTCAGCCATTCTGTGATTCTCTTCTCTGGTGAAGGGGACTTCATAGGCAGATAGAAACAAAGAAGAAAAAAAGCCAGAATTTCCTGCAATCATCTGAGAATAATATGCCTCTCTTAAAAGAATTAGTCTCAAGAGTTTCTGGGTGTCCTTTCTGCTTATGATTCCCCTAGGAGAGAGAATTCTCAGCATCTGATGCTGGAAATGCTTTAATTCATGTACTAACATGCAAGTGAGATTGCCTTTCAAATATTATTATCTTGACTGACCGAGGAATTGTTTTCTGAATTCCTCGCAGCAATTTACTGGCATGCAGCTGATGCTTGAAAACAAAATAAAACTGATAATTATGCTAAGGTTTGGAAAACTTGCATTTAGAGTGAACAAAGTCTGAAGTTAAATGAGGCTTATGACTCTTAGAAAAGACTGCAAAAAATGTGTGACCTTGCCTCCTTCAGAAAGAAAAATTTGCTAATGTGGGAATTGGATAATGTTTCCTTTTGAAAAGCTGTCAGTCTTTACTTACAAGCCCTTTCTGGTCCACTGATGATAGTTTTGTTTTCTTCCACCTCTCTATGTGCTACATAATACCTTTTCGAGCCTGTAGGAACAAGCACCTCTCTTACTGTTGTGAGAGCTAGAAATCACATTTAATCCTGCTATCAATAGCTGATATAATGGGGATCTGTTGTGAGCACCTGTTGTGCATTTATTTAGGCAGAAAGTATATGTTCCATCTCTGTATTGTGTATCTGCTGTGTATATTCTTCGTCTTCTTCCTTCTTCCCATTCCAACATTAGGAGGGGCAAGCACTGCTGGTTTTTTGGCAGGATTTTTTTGTATCCTCTATTTCTATTCTCCTGCTAGTAGTCTCTTTTTCCTCGAAGCTTCTCAGAGCATGGACTTACTCTGTTCTTGGATTTGTAGCCTGGCTAACACAGCAGGGCTCTGACTCTAATCAAGCCTTGGGATTTCTACAATACAACTGAAATGAGTAACTCTTACTGAAACTTCTAAGAGTCATTTGAATTTACAGAGGTCAGTCTGACTTTTCAGAATAATAGCAGGAAATTGTAGCCCAAAAGCTTTACATAAGGCCTGAAGATTGTTAGCAGAGCAGATTCCCCCCTCCCCCTTCCTCCCTCACTGTGAGGAGCATTGTATGATGACTCTTGAGTCATGCTGGGGGCTGAGGTTTTGAGCTACCTTGCTCAGTGCTGTCAGTTGTCCTTCCGTTACACTCATCAAAGTCGTCATTTACTCCTTGGTGTCTTCCCCCTCCCACGCCTTCACAAAAGCATCTCTCTGGTTTGATCTAGCTGATGCACAGGTGCTAAGCTCAGCAGAGTGTGCTGCTGCATGTTTGTTCCCATTTTTAGGAAAGATCCTAATATCTTTTTCTGCAAACTTACAGGAGAAGGGAGCTTTCTCCCTCTATGATGCATCTGTATTCTTCAGGCTCAGTTGCACTTTGAAAGAAGGAAAGCATGAGAAATAGAAGCTTGTATTTCTGTTGACTTAAGCCCAGTTTTTTAATAGAGTCTACATTTATGTAAGTGGACTTCTAAAAAATGCCTGAGCTTGTGATGTCTGACTTCCATAAGACTTAGGTATGTTAAATGCTTTTCAAGATCCCACTGTAAGCCCCTAATCCTTTCTACCTACTTCAGAGTCTTCAGTCACTGATATTTGAGCACTTGAGGGCGGCTTTGTATCTGTCATTATTTCAAAATGATGGAAGTTGAGGAGGATTTTGTCAATTCAAAACTGATTGCTGTGTTATAAATAATAAATTACTTTTCCTTAGTCAAAGATGTCACTCATACTTGCGCCATTGAGCACATGGGTAATGCTTGTCTATTCAATGGAACAGATGGAAATTCTGTTAATTTTAACAGAAACCCTGAAATGTTTACATATCCAAGTAGCTAATGACCAGCCTAGTGCTGGTCCATAAGTGTCCTGGCATCATTTTAAGTTAAGTTCTCTAGCAGTGTTGCACGGGCAGTCCTGTGCTAAGGGACTGGTGGGAAACTAAAAGGAGTTCTGAACTGCTGCCTGAGGAATGCTGACATTTGTGATTTTTTTCTATAAGCATTTAACCAGTTATCCTCTCAGAAGAGAGACTCTTGACAGCTGCCTCTTGACAGTATTCCATCTGCAGGTTAGGAATGCAATGGTGCACAAAGGACATGGGGAGGAATTTGGATTGTTGTGTATTTTACTGGTGAAGTGTTGGCATCACAGGTATTGGTGAATACTGATATCTGCTTCACTCAGGTCATTATTTTGCTTTGTGTTCGTAGTCTTGCTCCTTAATTCCTGAGCTGCTCGAATACTTAGATAGCAGGTAGTTACAGAAGAAGCTGATAGCTGGGGGATTCAAGGATGAAACTTTTCTAAGAACAATGAGCTTGTGGCCGGTTTTACAGTGAAACAGAATGCATGAATGTGTAAAATAAAAATGATGCTGGTACTGATGTCCTAAATATAGCCTTGGAGGTCAGCACTGTTTCAGCTGGTGCTTGCATCATTCCCTGAAGCCTATGGAGCTAAATCACAGGGAGACTGTGGTTCTAGGGAACTTAGCATATGATAATCAGATACACTGCCATATGTTACCCTACTAACATATGGAAGGAAGAACACAGTTGGTAAGGGAATTTCTAAACCTGAAGTGAAAGGCAGCTGCTCTGGTGTCACTTGCCCTTGTTAGCTTCAGTATCTCTGCATGCTGCTTGTATAGATTGGCGTGGTAGGCTTCCAGGTGAAGAATGTAAACCCCTGCTCATTTGCAGGACTGCTGCTCAAGGAGCAGGATTCTGAGCCAGTGGCAGGACAATTCTGCAGTCCCTCTTCTCACAGTCCTGTGTTCTGGTTCTTGCCTTGCTAAAACATTGGCTTTGTTTAAATGTTTTTAAAAAAATGTCTACCCTGGGGAGAATTATATTCCTGTGTTTGGGCTGGATGGCATCTTTACAACTTGAAATTGCAGTTTGGTTAAATACTATGATCTCTGGAAAGGCTAATCTGCCGTGTCTTCTAAGTGCTTTTATGCTTTGGGTACTGATCGCTCATGTTACTAGTTCATCTATAAATTTTTATGTTACTATTTTGAAAAAGTAGGGCCTAAAATATGTAAATAAAACTTATATGACAAGGTTATAACATTTTACAGTATTCTCGAGTCATATATAATCATACAAATTTTCTATTTTTTTAACTTGCTTCTAAGAGTTTGCATCTGGTTTTTTCAGGACCAGAAGACTAAAAGTCTGAAAATATGCAGTTAAAAGCCTGCGCATTCAAAGAGGCATATTTGCTTGAATTTTCCAGTCTTCTCTTGTCCTGTCCATTCCCATTTTAGTAGTGAATGAAAAGATGGTGTTTGAGACTCCTAATGCCCTAAGGCAAATCTTGGTGAAGTCACTTCCTTACTGGATAATTCTCTCTCTTATCAGATGCATGTGTGCGATGGTGCACATAGGTGACACAGTTTGAGGCATTAATTTAATGTCATGTCAACTCTGTTCTGGGCATGCCTTTGTGGTCTCCACAAGCACTCTGTCTCTCTAGTTGCCTATGAAAAGCACAATTTTGTGAGATTCATTTAGCCTCTTAACATCGTATGTGTTTATCATTCTGTGGGAGCAGGCTAACACCTTTCTCCTTTCTCCTTGTTTCCCTCAGCTAGAGGATGAAATTTCAACTTTGCGGCAAGTGTTAGCGGCCAAAGAGAAGCACCTGGTTGAAATTAAACAAAAACTTGGCATAAGTCTGATGAATGAACTGAAGCAGAACTTTAGCAAAAGCTGGCACGATATGCAGACAACTTCTGCGTGAGTACTGATCTTTATACTTACACATATGAACATACCATGTTTTTCTAAAACTTTTTGGGCTGAATTAATAGCAACATTGATAGAAAGAACCACCCACCTTTCATCAAGTGCTGTCTGAAAAGTCACTTGATTTTTTTTTTTTTCTCTTCATTTGACAACTGAATTTGACACTTAAGGAGAAGCAAAAGTGAGCTGCTCCACAACTGAACTGAGCTGGGAGTTGACAGCAAGATAGGCAGGGCAGTGGTATCACCCATGAAGGTTCATCCACAATATCTGAAGAAAGAGAGCAGAGCAGCCCAATGACAGTGAAGAGGGTCAAGCCAAAGGTTCAGATCTCTGGGTGTATCTGTACTGTTGAGCCAGGTCCTAGGTCAAGCCAGGGAGTCAAATCTGTGAGTTTTAGATCAATGAGGTGCCTGGCCAGATACAGGCATACCAGTAATACGACTTGGCCTTAAATTCAGTCTAGGCTTTAGTATAGCTCTCAAGTGAAGAGGTGCTTAGGTTCTCCCAACTCTTGCACAACATTTTTGTCACAGTCTTACCCAAGGTTTCACAGCTGTGCAGTACCAGAACTAGCCTTGAGCAGCCAGACTCGGGGGAGTTGAGGGAAAAGCATTTGCAGTTTCTCTTGGTGCATTCAAGACGCTGACAGAAACTTGGCAAAAATGTGTTAAAATGTACATTTTTGCATTAAAAGAACTATCATCTGTATTTTCATGAGAAGTTAAATAAGGCATAAACTCCTTAATAAAAAATAGTTTGTATGTCTCCAATATCTAACTGCTGGACAGTTTCTCATCTAGGTCTCATGACATGTCCTTAGCAGGGGTATGAGTGTTGGCTTGGTGAGGGTGTCTGGCATGTACTAGGAGAGAATGGTCTAGAGACACTAAGCTTTGTAAGAGAGGAGAGGCGCAAGATGTCTGAACTAGAATTACTGGGAGAGACTAGCAAAATTTTGAAACAAAAACTTTAATTCTTACTTGAAATTTGGTAGCAAGTTCCCAGATAGTTTTCATTTTTCCTTAACAACACTGACTTTTTCCCCAAAGACCGAGAGACTTAGGAGACTTTTTCAGTGTGGTAGCTGCCACTTTCTATTTAAGGTGAGTTTCAGAAACTACAACCCATAAGGTGGTAAGTGTCCAGAAATAGTTACATGGAACTGAGCAGCAGGAGACCCATTTGTGCCCCTGAAAATTCTCACGCTTATGGTCCAACTGCTGTATAACTCTGCTCGACACTCATGCCAGAATACCAGTGCTGGTACAAATCATGGTAATCCAGCATTCTCAAGAATGGATGTGTTGAGTAATAGAGGTGATTCATTGTTGCTGTACCAAAATAGCAGTGGGACAGCATTATTCACCAAGATTCTCTGATTTAGGAGGGATGAAAAGCCTGTTATAAAAAATAGAAGTTCAAAATATTTACATGCCTGTACTTTAGGTTTCTAAATCCACAATTACTCATTTTAAATTTTAAAATGACCTGGTTTTAAGAGGACAAATTTTGTTTCACTTAGCCGCTGTGCTTTCCCGTAAGTTAAAACGACTTTTCTTTTTAACAGGGAACTTTTCAAAGCCACAGAGCACCAAAATTTTTGTCCACTTATTGTTAATCTTTTTAAGTTCTCCATTTAGAGGTGCATTCTTAGGGTTAGAGTGGACTTAGAGGAAGAGGGATGGACTTCTCTCAGAAACAGTCTTGTAAAGTGTGTTTGGCCACTAGTTAAGAGTCATGACCTAACTCACAGGATGCATGTCACCTCTACTGACTAAATTTAAACTCGAGATTCTGAATATTTTAAAGCATTTACATTTTAAATGGTTGGCCACAAGTTCCTTGTTAATTTCCTCTGCTTTTCAGTCCACTGAGTATAATCTATGTGTTGAGAGAGGCAGGGGGTTCTGCTATAGAGGACATCAATAACTAGAGAGCAAATGATTGCCTTGAGTCTGGTTTGATTTCATGGTGGTAAGGCATTCAACTGGAATGACCTCCCACACACACCTTTTTAATGATTGGGTTTTCAGTGAATAGAGGTGGGTGGATATTCAACTTCTAGCAATGCAAGTTTTTTTATATTTTAAAAATAGATATTCATTCTTATTTAGGTACTAGGAGCAGGGTCATGTTGGCAGATTTTGAGGTTATTTATTAGCTTAAGAAATCATTAAAAATGTCTTTAGATGGATATTTATAAAGACCATAATAGAGTTTTTCTAATTAATGTTTTGCTACAAAGGAAAGTTTTTACGTAACCTGAATGCAGTGTGTTTATTTAGTTGAAGCTGCTTGGTGGTGCTTCTATAAAGTTCCCACAGGTCTCTCTAACCTTCCATACTTCAGATTTTCACTGTATAGTGGATTAAGGTAAAAAACAGCATCTATGAAGATTGACCTGGTTTTATACAGAATCACAGAATAGTTGAGGTGTTGACAGCAATGTCAGGAGATTGTTTAGTCCAACTGCTTCTTTAGGCAGGGCCAGCTAAAGCAGGTGTTCATGACTGTGATCAGTCAGGTTTTGAATATCTCCAAGGATGGAGATTCTACAGCCTCTCTGGACAACCTGTTCCACTTTTCAATTACCCTTGCTATGAAAAACATTTTTCTTCTGTTAAAATATTTCTTGCATTGAGTTTGTTTTTGCTGCCTCTTGCATTTTCACTAGATAACACTGAAAAGGGCTTGCCTCTATTTTCTCTTCTCCTTTCATTAGGTTGTTTATACACATTGATGAGATGCTTCCATGAGCCTTCTCTAAGATGACCAGCCCGAGCTTTCCCAGCCTCCTCATATGAGGCTGTCCTTTACCATTTTTATGGACCTTTGCTGGACTTGTTCCAGTTTGTCCATGTCTTTCTTGTACTGAGAAGTGCAGAACAGGACCCTGCACTCCAGGTGTGGCCATAACCAGGGCTGAGAGGGGAAGGGTCATTTCACTCAACCTGTAATAACTTTTCCTAACACAGCCCAGGATACTGTTGGCCACCTTCGCTGCAAGGGCACATTGCTGACTCATGTCCAGTTTGTTCTCTATCAGGATTTCAGGTCTTTTTCTGCAAGGCTGGTGATTGATCCTGTCGTGGGTTTGACCCTGGCTAAATGCCAGGCACCTACGACGTTTGCTTTCTATGCTCTCTCCTGCTGCAGCTATGCAGAGGAGAGGAAAAACTAACACAAAACACTGGACTTATGAGTTGAGATAAGATCACTGATAAGGGACGCACAAGATTTAGGGCAAAAGCAGGTGGGAAACTTAAAGTTGCAAAAAAGGTGATTTATTAATCTAACAGAGTCAGAGGATAAATTGGAGATAAAAATAAGCTCTTAAGACACCGTTTCTTCACAGACCCCCCTTTCCCTCTTAAGGCACCGCTTCCCAGCTCACCCTCTCCCTCCTTTCCAACTATCCAACAACTCCTGGGCAGGGGCAGGGTGTAGGTTTTTTTTCTTAAGTCAGTCCATCACAATTCTTCTACTGCAGACACTGTTTCTATATTCGCCCCCTCTCTCCATCCAAGCAACAGATCTGGGCTAGGGCAAGGCATGTGGCTTTTCTTAATCAATCAATCCAAGGCCACAATTCTTCTGCTCCAAACACTGTTTCTCTACGCACCCCTCTCCCTATTAAGACCATTTCTCAGCTCACCCCCTCCCTCCTTCCTTCTAACCAACAGCTCTGGGGTGGGGGCAGGGTGTGGGGGTTTCCTTTGGTCAGGGTCAGTCCATCAGGGGGAAGAATCCTCTACTTAGCCATGGGGGTCCCTCCCACCAGAGACAGTCCTGTGCGAACTTCTTTGGCGTGGGTCCAATGTCACGAGCAGCCCCGCCCGATTGCTGCTGTCCGAGATTCTCTCCAGGCTGCAGAATTGCAAGCCGAGGCCAGGCTGGTTCCATCCCGGGAGCAAGGCCTTTCTCTCTCTTGCAAGGCCTTTGCAACTCTCAGTCTCTGGGACTCCCACTGGATCACAGCTTCCTGCAGGCATCATCTGCTCCGCTGGTGTGGGCACCTCCCCACAGGCTCTGGGGGTTGCTCTGCATCCCCTGGACTCCATGGGCTACAGGGGGACCACCTGCTCCCCCATGGTCTTCACCACGGCTGGCAGAGGGTTTTCAGCTCCGGCACCTGGAGCACCTCCCTCCCCCACGTTTTCCACTGACCTTGGTGCCTCCATGTTGTTCTCCCTCACATATTTTTACCTCCTCCTCCTCCTTCCCTGGCTAAAAAGAAGTGCGTGCTCACATTGTTTTGATTTCTTCTTAAATATGTTTTCACAGAGGCGTAACTAACATCTCTAATTGGCCCAGTTTGGCCAGCAGCATGTCCATCATTTTCAGAGCCATCAGAGACTGGCTCTGCTGGACATGGTGGAAAATTTCCAGAATCTTTACTCAGGACATGCAGGAGCCATCTTTGTACCCCACCCTGTTCACTGGCAAAAACTGGGCCAGGCAAAACTACCACAGATCCCCAGCCTCTACTGGGTTATTAATCCCAAACTGCAGGATTCTGCATTGTCCTTTGTTGAACTTGCTGAGACTCCTGTTACCTCATTTTTTCCAGATAATTCCCAAGTAATTGTATTCTTCAATGCATTTGCAGAATTGCATTTCTTTATATATGAAGGTTACAAGGGTTACTTTATCCTTTCACTAGTTCCTCACATTAAGCACTAAAGACATAGATCTACAAGAGGTCTTGCCCTTTGCTGAACATATATGTTGTAACCATGCTCAGCTTTGCTGCTCAGCTTTTAATTTGATGCTCCTCTATAGTTCTTTGGAAAAAAACCATAAGGCATTGTAGTCCTGTTCTCTTGGGAGACATTTCAGTACTATTGAGTTTCTAAGGGGCAGTTGTATCTGTAAAATTACCCACCAATAAACTATTCCAGCCTAATAGCTCCCACAAACTCTTTTGTCATCCTTCCTTGAAATTTTATCAACTGTTGTAAGACATAATCCTTCTCTGTTTTAAATGGTTACCTTTCAATCCGTGGTTGGAATAATAACTGTGGAGAGAGCTTCTAGGGAGATGAAAATGGTTGGTTTGCTACTAAACCTCTCCAAAAAAGAAATACTCCAGACATTCAGACCACTGTAAGCAACAGTTCTGCCATGGCAAATAGATTATTAGAATAGCTAAAAAATTAAAGAAAAGCCATTTGCTCTTCAAGGGCTGTAGTAGTGAAATGAAGTGAAATGTCTCAAAGCCCATATGCTTAGTGATTCCAACTGGGGGGCAGGCCTTTGATGTGATGGAAAGTGGACCCATGCAAGACCAACATTTAGGATGGGAATCTGACAAAGCTCTGTTTTCAAAATAGCTTTTCATCTTTTGCCTTCAGACAAAAATTTTCACTTGTAGAAAGGGAAAAGCTTATGAATTAGAAGCCAAAATCAAGAGAACTGCAAATGCTGTCTCCAAACAGTATGTCTCCTAGACAGGGCCCTGGGCTTTCTCGTGTGGTCGCTGTCTTTTCAAGCCTTTTAGGAAGGTTTCAATGTTGCTCTGTTCTTGCATGTGATATTTAATTAAGATTTGGGACAAGAACATTAAACATGGGCTTGGCCTTTGCCTCCAGAGATAGAATAAAGATCTGTTCGTTGACTACTGGTTGAACAATGTAAGCAAGCTTAGCTCTGCTGATAGGGAGCCTGAAGACAATTGCATGGATTTCAACAACTATTGGGAACCTAATGTTTTATAGTTCAGATTTCTGCCAGGTGATAAGAAAATAGGAGGTAATCGTTGCTCTGCATGTGTTTAAGACTTGCAATCTATGGTACATGCAGTCCTTGTTAGTATAATTTTAAATATATAGTAATGTGTTCCAAAGTTTCAGAATTTTTTCAGTAAATCAGATATAATTTGTGGACAGCCACAGTCCCGCTGTGACTTCTACAAATTAAGTAAACTGTGTTCCTACACACATACTTCTTATGACTGGTAGTAAAAGCAATGTGGGTGTTTCTGTTCATTGCAATGTGTAATCGCCTTTTGGCATTTTCTTCCCTAAATTTGCAAGTAAATGTAGCAGTTGTGTAAGCAAAGAAATTGTGTGTTGGCTTTAGCAAGTACCTAGTCTGTGTGTGTGTCTGTGCTATATGAAAGTAAAAGGAGCCTCTCCTTTCCACTGACTTTGCTTCCTTTGGGTCAGATCAGACAACATTCATGCTGTTTTCAAAGATAATTATTTTGCTACTTTTCCACATATGTCTCTGGCCTTGTATTTGGAAGGGTGGAGTAATAAGGAGAAAGGACTTCACTAAGTTTATTGTTCCTTTTCCAAAAGATGTATGTCCATTTGTTTGCAACAGAATCTTCAGCTAACAGAAACTCCACAGTAAGGTCAGGTGATCTGTTCCAGATGTTCTCTTCTCAGGGAAAAACCCACTGTAATTATCATGGGGCACCAGAAAATATATACATGTGTATTACAGTTATCTTTATGTGTGCATGTCTAACTGTAAGGATGGGAAGGGAGGCCTGAATGCTTATTGGGATCTCTGAAATGACAAGGATTAAAAATACCCAGGAAAGCGTCAGTGGAAATAGGGGAAAGGAATGGAAGGGAAAGGGAAGGGAAAGGAAAGGGAGAAATGGAAGGAAAAAGAAAAACAAATGCATGAAAAGGAAAGAGAAAGAGAAGGAAAAGGGAATCAAAGGTAGGAAAAGGAGAAAAGTTGGGGAAGAAAGGAAAAGAGAGTCTGGGATATGTTTAATCTGCGTAATTTTGTTAATCTAGTGTACAGTACAGAGCCCACAGGCAGTGTTACTGATACAGCTAAGGTGTGATGAACTGTCAGGTTTTGGCCTATAATGTCTTAAAATCATATGTGCTTCAGGAAACATATTCTGCCTTTTCTACCTGGAGAGTAACTGTAGCACACTTCCCCCTCCCCACCCCTTCTAGAATGCATTTCACAAATAATGCATTTCAAACAACTGTACCCCAAATTTTTCCCACATGTTTGGGAAGACTACAGTGCAGGGCAGCACAGAACATTTGTCACTTTTGTCTGACACCTTTCCTGACCTGTGACTCTCTCCAGCCTATTGAACAGTCACCTTCCATGTGCTGCACGCAGATTTCTGGCTGCAGCCTGCAGAGGTTCAGTTCTCTCAATTCTGCCCTTCCTCCTCTGCTCTGTGGGAGAGGAACTACCTGGGGCATACTTCCTTAGATTTAGGCATATGTACCCATCCAAATGCCAGCAGTTTCAGTTAATTCTTAATGTTCCTGGCAATGGGAAGGCTGTCAAAAAAAGTATGTCTGTCATTTGGTTTTGAAATTGGAATGAATTTCAGGAGAGTACTAAAAAAAAACCAAACAAACCAAAAGAAACCCCCAAAATAATACACGACAGCTTTGAGTTCATTTGTGGCAAAAATGACAAGAAGAATGCTCCTAGAAAATGTTTTATATACATTTTATCTGTCATTCATAAATGCATTTAACTCATTTGATCACTAGCAAAATTTATTTAATGCGGAGCCCTGTTTCTCCTAGAAAATCAACAGGAAAATAGTTTTTTAGCTGAGAGTTTCTCAGAGATCCAGATGCTTTAGATCGATTCCAGAAAAGTCATTCTTAAGCTGACTAATGGTTTGAAAACTGAAAAGAAGCAAGCTCCATAGGGCATGGCTTGTGCTACCAGGCTCTGCTCTACTGTATGCTTTTGTTGTTAATTGTTTGCATTCTGTTACATCTTCTGTAAGCCTTATCACAGGCGAGGGTTTCTCAAATGGATTAATTTTGCCAGCAAGCATTGATAGAGAGGCACAATGCAGGATGAAGATGTACTAATTAGCAGATGTACTAATTTTACGGAAGCTGAATTAAAATTCTTTTTCATTTACTGCAGTAGATCAAATCTGCAGCTTAACATGCAAAGTATAAATATTATATGTGTAGCCTACTTCTGTCAGCAGGCCATGTATTGCACCTGTAAAGGAAGATTACATTTAATTCTGCCATGTGAAGGGCAATTCTGTACTGAGATGAGTATGATTGTCCTGTCTTATCCTGCAGATGATGTTGGCCATTTAAATGTCTAGTTCTCTCTATAGGGCTGCTATAGAGAGGCTGCTGCCTGGCTACACTCTCTATAAAGCATAATTTTCTTCACATGTTGTGTTTTATGAAACAGAGTCTCTTTGTATTTGCTTTCAGTGGCTGTAAAAGTCACCTCACAAAACCTGGTTGTCACAGGATAGCATAACCTAAATGTAGTATATGAAAATGTCAAGTGAAAATGCAATCAAAATATGTTGCAAATATACTCTATCTAAATAGTATGCTACAGCACTGGAGATGTGAGTTATTTTTAAAGCCTCTTTTAAATGTGTTGAGCATGTCATCACAATATAGCTGCAATATCAGCATATTTTGTGATAACCTCTGATAATCAGTTTTATAAATAATTGCTTCTGTTAAAGAAATACCCTATTTTAAAAACAAAATTATAATTAGAAGTTGATGGATAAAATTCCTAGGTTAATGTCATATATAAAGGTAATATTCAAATGTTCACAGGTGAGTGTTATTTACAAGTTTACAATTGAGACAGCAGTTGATATAACTTATTTGTTTAATCCTTCTTGTCTATGAAATACATTATAAATATTTACTGTTAAATGCTAAATGAAACCATGGAATATGATTCTTGTTAACCATTACCAGCAATTCTGTGCTGTGGAGTATTTTCAGATGCCACAAAAATCAAAGCAGGCACTCCTACCCTAACTGAATAAATCAAGTAGCCTGGTTTTGCTAATGCTACTGGGTACCTGGTGTATTGCTGATGATGCTTTTGTATTAGTGTAAAGATGTATTTGTGTAAAAATGCACACCATGGCTTGGATGGGAGACTCTACTTCTTGAATCCCTGTATCCTAAATTTTCTGAGTTTGTTTTTGCTGGAGCATTTCTGCCTGTAAGTTTTGGGGTCGCTGGTCTAACCTGAGCTGCTGGCTGCCTGACAGCTGAGATGCTGTCACCAGTCCCGATGAGCTGGTGGTCAGCATTCTCCTAAGGATTGCCTGCAGTGGCTGCTCAAAGGATAAGAGTGCACAGGTGTTGATGATTTAGTACGCAGAGCACTTGGTAGTGTAAGGAGGACTTAAACCATACATAGGGCACTTTCTCCAATTAATAAATGTTTGTAGCTCTTACCTGGAATATCCAAATTTATTTCTTCTGGTGAACATTTCTGAAGATTATGTAAGCTGTTCAGTGTATTAAAACAAAAGTACAAACTGTTGTGAGTTACATGAGATGATGAAAACTGCTTGCTCAGATGATTTATGCGAAATACAACTGAAAAGATTCCCAGAGGTCAGAGAGAATATGTTGAAGAGATCGTTGTTACCAGAGTGCTTGGCAAAATATCAAATGGATGCTGTAAATATGACATAACTACGAGGATAAAAATATCTGAGCCAAAATACTGTGCATCATATATCAAAATATCAACACGGAGCATAACTAACTACAGTGAGGCAATGTGCTCTCTGGAAAGATTATGACGAAGGCATATTGATACTTGTAATGATGGAGAGGCGGGAATGGAGGGGGCTTGATTTTTAAGCTATCAGTGTGCTCTGCTGAGATACAAATTAACGTTTCTTGTCTCTGCTGACAGGTATTGCATGTTGTACTCCATTTTCACCGTTTTTATTTTGTAATTCCTTTATGCTCGTCTTCAGCATTGCTAAAGGGAGGAGGGGACATGTCATAGGTCATTTTTGCTGAAGTTGGTGCTGAAAAAAGACTAGTTGTGTAACAGTTTTAGCTGGATTTATGCTCTTATGTAATGTCAAAAGTATTAGGAACACAAATGCAGTCTCCATGCCTTCCTTGCTAGTGGAAATACTGGAGGATGCTTGGTTTATGGGATTTACAGAGAAAACACAATATTGTTGGAAAGTCAAAATCAATGTCATTTCAGCCACTTCCAGAAGATGTGTTCTGACCAATGTAATGTTCAGAAATACGTAGGGGACTGTAATGTTCCTCAGTGAAATTTGGGTCTGTCTGCTCTGTGGGCCCTTTTATACCGTTCTCTCAATAGTTTTGCATGGTGTGAAGAGCTTGTAATGAAAAGGTAAGACATGGAGATATTTTACCATAAAGTTAAATATGCCTGTGAATTAAATTAACTCCAAGGTTTCATTTCAAAAATTCTGCTCAGGGGGATATCTGAAAAGTATTTTACTCTGTACACTCAACCTGTACATAAATAGGCTGTGCTATGAAGGACCTTTTAGACTTAAAAGTCAAGTCTTGGCCTTCAGTTTGTCATCAGCAAAATTCCACTTGTGCTGAATGGTTTAGGAAGCTTCTCTGTTAGCAAACTCTCTATGACTTGTATGCCACAGGCAATAGAATGTTTGGTTTCCTTCTTTTTCATGGGCAACTCTTATCAAAAAGCTGCGTGCTCATAGTTTGACTGTAGCATCCTTATTTTAGGGTGTCATCCCATTCTAGTTTACATGAGAATATCTACTGTCAACAAGAGAATGACAGAGCTACCAGACTAGTTAAGCTAGAAGAAGAAGAAGCCTCAATGAAATAAGAATATTGCATTCTTGCTGTGTCCAAGGACAGACTGGCTAGGGAGAGAGGAGATCTGGTAAAAACCAATCTTTTCCATATTTTTTCTATTGTACCAGAATAAATAAAACAGACATAACCAGTGGTCCTTCCCTTCTAATTATAATTTGTGTTCCTTCTGTAGTGTTGCAGTGTTTTAGCCCTTGTTCAACATTGTGCGTGTGTTTGGTTCAGCTTACCTAACAGGAGGCTCCCAGAGATTTGGTACCTTAGTCTTCAGTTGCTCCCTGTGGATTGCCTTCACTGTGAGTCAGTGAAAACAGACAAGCACCTTCATAGAAGGAGGCCTTTCACTTGGCAGTTTGTCCTATCATTATGCCACCCCAGGACACAGTTTAAGAACTTGTTAGGTCAGTAGGATGTTGTGGCTTAGGAACATGAAATCCAAGTATATTGTCTGAAAGAACAGAGCATTATGTTACATCTGCCATCAAACCTATGGTTTGTGAAACAGTCCTGAACAGAGGACTTTCAGCAATAGGTACTTCTGGGGCTAAAAGGACGTGACATAAAATGTGATGTGTTGTACTGCAAATATTACTCTTATTTCCCCTCCTACCTCCACGAAGGTATTGCTTTCACATATATAATAATAAGGAGAAAATATTCTGTTGTAAGGACTTAGGCAGTGGGATTCCTTTTTATCAATTGCCAGGGTATTTTGGTACATGCTTGCAATCCTACAGTTTTTGTTCCAAGGAGAATGAGAACCAGTGGAATTTTATTTCTGAATTTTTCATGATAATTTCTTCAGTTCTTGTCTGCCAACGCACACCACAGGATACAAGACTGATTATAGTGTGCTCTCCTTTTGTTACTAGGTCAGTACTTCTAATTCTGAGCTTGTCTGCGTCACTGGGAGTATCAGATCATTTACTCAGAAGGAAGCCTCTGACTTGCTGAGAATTAGTTTAGTCAGCAGAAAATCATCTGTGCAGAAAAGCTTATTGATTACTCTGAGAGTGCAAGTTAACTGTACTGAAGGGTCTGTATGGGTCAGAGCACGTATTCTGGATCAGTAAATTAAGATGATTCTGTGTTTGAATATGTTTGCTATAAGTGAAATTAGTGACATCTTAAAAAAATTCAGTCCTACTAAGAATATGCATTCACTGTCTAGGTTTCTTCTTCTTTCTTTCTCTGTCCTATCCAAACCTTCTTCCTTTGAAGAAATTTTTAAAAGTAAAAAAAAAAAGGAAAATTGTGGCATATGGAAACAGATTTGATAACTTTTTTCTATTTTAAATATCACAGAATAATTTTGAAGTGTATCTGTTAAATATACCTAATATATATATGCTTGAAAAAGCGGAGTTGTATTTGTCCGGATTCTTTTCCATGCTTCAGACAGCAGATTTTGCCACAAGGTCAGTGTCTGCTGGAAGAATACTTACTAGATATAAATACGATATTCTGTAAACAAAACTTGTATCAAACAGGTATTCAACAGATCACTGCCTTCTGCTTTTAAACAGCACGCACTGGCCTAGCTGGGGAATGTTATTTGCAAGGGGAAAGAGAGGATTGCTAAGCAAAGGATTGCTCTGGAGAACCCTGCACTTAGGAAGCTGTGCAGAATGGGCATCCTCACCATTTGTTTCGAGCTACCTTTCCTATGTTTCTTAACATTTCAGTGGTTGGGACTTTGAGGGAAATTAATTGCAGGGATTCTAGTCTCTCTTTTTTAATATTTATCGCTATTTCTGTTCTATTTTTTGTTTCCAGTTACAAGAAAACACACGAGACCTTGAGCCATGCGGGGCAAAAAGCAACAGCAGCTATCAGCAATGTAGGAACAGCTATCAGCAAGAAGTTCGGAGATATGAGGTATTAGCATCTGCTGCTTCTCTGGTCTTATTTAGAGGACAAAATGTATAAACCATTTGTCAGCTCTTCTTTTCCTTCTACATTAGTGTTTTAAAGGTTCAAGTAGTTTGTAGTTAGAGTATTTAAGAATATTCACGTTTTTAACTGAAAAGAAGACATAATGATGACCAAAGATATAATTTTATATGAGTCCTGTTTTTTTTTAAAGTACAGTCAGAAGTCTTTCTGGAATAACTTTGCAAACTCAATGAAATGTACAAGTAAAATGGAACAAAAAGTGCTGATAGATCTTTATTAACCTGCTTTTATTCATATGTGGATGATGGAAAAAAAATCATCTGAAGGAAGCAAACCTACCTAGGAACTGCTTGTGATAAGACAAAAAATATTTCAGGCTATTTAAAATTGTTTTTTTCAATATGTACTGCAAAGTTTTGTTCTGCAGCTGTATAAAAATAGGTGTGATGAAAGTAACAGGAGTTGAGGTCAGTAGAACTATCACTTAAATGCAGCTTCAGTGTCAGGCTTTATATGTTGATGTATCTTTTAAAGTGTTGGCCTTAAAGTTCCTCAGTATGAAAGCAGAAGTTGTGTACTGTAAACCAGCATTCTAGTTTTCACTAGGTAGTAGGATTACAGAACTTCTTGAGCGTTTGAAGGCTTTGATTTTCTGTGATGAAAGAAATGGACATGGATAACTCTGCAATATACTGTTTGACCTGCGGAATTAGGGTCTCCTTTATTAATATTGCCTATTATCACATTGGTATGTACCCACTTTTTTTTTTGTGGTAACCATTTTGTGTTATTTATAAGGTAACCATATCCTAAGATCTGTGTGTGCTGCAACTGGCTGAAGCTTAGTTCATGGCAGCTAAAACTTTTTTTTCCACTTTTTATTTTTATTCTGGATCTTAAATCTTTAGAGTCCCCCCTTAATACTGACCTTTTACATATAGCTTAATAAATCCTCTGCAGAAGTACTAATGCTTTTCTAGGTGAAACTAAAAAAGGAAAATCTTCATAACTGTATCATCTGCTTTACAGTGTCTTTTTCCACATTGCAGTTCAAAATGGAAACTTAGTGACTGACTTGCAACCAGGGTATGAATGTAACTTAGAATTTTTGACTTGATACAGTTAAACATTCATGAGTAGCGTATGCCTATCAAAAGATAGTAGAATAAGCAGGCATGCAATTATATTTTCCTAGTACATTTTTTTGGCATTCAGAAATCTGAGAGCTGGCAACTTTCGAAAACAGAAATTTGAGCCTTCATTTTAAAGTTTCTTGAGGGTTTTTCTTCATGAATTTATCTTTGTTTAGAATTTATTTTAACTTATATGAGTTTTTGAAATTCATAACACCTCATGTCTCCTCAGATGAATAGAAATTTATATGGTAAAGTCTGTGGTTTATTTGTTCGTTCATTCATCATTCCCTATTTGGAGTCTCCCTGGTCCTTCCTTTGGTGCCTTCTTGGCTCTTCCATTGTGAGACACAGTGAGTGAGTTCTTCTGACCTTCATTTCACTCATTATTTCTTGTGGTTTTATTATATTTCACTTCAGTTCCCTCTTTCCGGGCTCCAGTTGGATGAGTCAGTTTCACAAGCCTTTTTGCTACCTTTGTTAATTCTTTCTGCCTTCCCTGCGTTTGTAGTTGTATTCCTTATTTTTGGGAAATGTATAAGATGTGTGTGATGCACATGGCACCAGCATATTCCCTGTTTCATTTTATGTTCTTTCTTAACACTTTCTCTTGTAAAAAAGACAAGCCCACAGCTCAGCAAACAGGTCCTGTTGCTGTTTCCACGCTTTAGTTCCTACAGCAGCGGCCAGAATTTCTGTGTGAATACCTTGAGCGCTGGCTCATGATCATAGAGGGAAGGATGACTTCATAGTTCAGGATGTCTCAGGTCCTATTACGTGCTTTGCACATGGTGTGAGATTAACTGCAAAGGCAGAAATGTCTTCACTGAAATAGAGGATGCTTATCCTTTAATATTTCCCTTAATTAATCACTGTTACCAAATGCCTTTGTCTTACCCATCAATATCAGCTCTCACGCCCATGGCAGTCATGCCTGGGACATGGCAGATGGGAGGTATTTATCCCATTAGCCCTTTAGCCAAGGGCTCAAAGCACAGGCTGAGTCCATAAGCATTTTGAGAGATCAAAAAGCTGGTTGCCTGTAGGTTTCTTTGATTGCAATTATTACCTTGAACCCGGTTGGGAATTTTTCAGGAAAATATGAACTACCAGAGCTGGATACTTGCTGTTTTCTTTTTGTGGATACTTGCTGTTTTCAGTTAAGTTCTCATGAGAGTTTTCTTGATGCTTGATGATGAAGCAGCAAGTGGTCTAGCCAGGTTCCCATAGTTATAGAGAGCATGGCATGACTTGGGCCTTCTGCATCTGCTGCACATCCTAAATCTGCAGTGATGGGCAGAATGTTTCCCTCAGCAACAAAGCTGGCCTAAATTCTTGGTTCAGCTTGGGCAGGTGCAGTTCTGTGTGGGGTCATGCTGCAAACCTTATCATTTAAATAACCTGGTTTTAAAAATCTTCCCCCTCCCTTTCCAATCCCAGTTGTGTTTAGGAGAGTAAACTGTAAAGAGGTAGGAATTTCCTGCGGTTTTGTTGGCTTGCTTTTTTTCCTAATCCAAATAATTTTATTTCACTGATCTAGTGTATGGATTATCACCCCCCCCCCCCCCCCAATAATGCTGTTTTAAACAAACATCAGACTCTAGCTTAATTCTCTTGGTGAGGCATTAAGGCTGATAGTCACCAATGACATCCAGATGCAAATCCCTGTTCTGCTTTCATTCAGAGCAGACACTTGAAACTGATTTCTAAAATCCAGATGTCATCATAATTCCCAGTATGTTCAGCAGCCGTACTTCCTCCCTGTGGTGATGGTGATTTTGAAAGGGTTTGTAGTCAGACTGACTAAATACTGAAGCCTGCCCTCTTTATGAAACAAAATTCTGTCTTCTATGGTGCCTGCTATGTCAACTGTACAGAGCACTACGTGAAACACACATTTCTGTTCTGAAGTGCTGGGTCCTAATTTTCACCTTGTTTTATCTCTAAAAATATTATTAAAATATCATATAACAACAACAGGTGAGATAGATTCCCCCAAATGTGCTATTTTGCTGTGGTGGCATTCAAGAAGATAAAATCTATAAGAAAGAAAAATGACAAATTTCTGTGCATCTGAAAGAACAGAGATGCCACCTTTTGGGGACCAAGTGCTTTTCATGCAGCTGCTGTGCTTCTCTTTCATCCCCACCCCATCTTCCCAGTGTTATTACTCTAATTAATTTTGTGCATGAATAATCACTAACATTTTACATTTTCTGAATTTTGTATTAATTAATAGTGCTTGTAAGGTGTCTTTACAGTCACAATGCATCCTATTTAATATTGTGTTACTAGAAATATCAGAAATGCATATAAAAACAGTGTACAGATACTTTTGCTTTAGGATACAAACCAAACATTAGCAAAATAGCTAAGTTAATAGAGTCTTCATTAATAGGTCTTGTGATTAATTATATGCCATCAAGATTTTTTTTTTTTTTTTGCTCCTCCAGCTCATATTGTCTCCTTTAATATTTCTCTGGCATGGAAGGTGAAGGGGAAGAGGGTAGTCCCAGGTCACTCACAGGGCAGTACTGGAGGCTCAGATGTTTCACTGTTAGAGATTGCCCTGACATTTTAATCTGGCTCTTGCTATGAAGAGTACAGATGTGGTAGAGTTGAGGAGTTCTCCTTTGCTTTCTGCTAAACTTTGGATTTTTTCATGCTATACTGCCGGTCTACTCCGCAGCTGTCTGTATAGATCTATGTTTCATCCCTGCTGATGACCTTTTAAGAAACAAGTTGTGATGCCAAGTGAGAGATTCCTGAGTTTTGGGTTGCTTTAAGAAAAAAAGAGGGAAGAAAGAAAAAATAAACTACTTACACTACACTACTATATGCACACTACCACATACATTGCTGCTACTCAAGTAAATGTATTTAAAGATTAAGCTAACAAAGGCATGCATGCAAATTAGGATGTCAGCAGTTACATTTTGTATAGCTCCTTCATTCAGCTGTCTGGTACGTTTTCTTTAATTACATGATCACACAGACCCCTTTCAAATTCAGTGCCTGGGATGAGCCAGCTCTCAAGATGAATGAAGGTACTATAATGCCTCATTCCTCACAGGTGGAAGGCACACGTGGAAAGACACAAAAGACTGCAGGGAGGGAGTGCCTGGGGGCATGACTGTGGCAGTTGAATATGTACCTCAGAGATCAGCACAGAAGGTATAGAAGGCCCCAGAGGGGTGGAGGAAGGCAAAGTTTATTCCTCTTCAGAGGGTCAAGGGAAGTTTTGGGAGCTACAAAGCAGATATTGGAGGAATGCATTAACTTGTTATTTTCTAAGAATCTAGAAGATAGCAAAAATGATGATGGCAAAAATGTAAAAGGGTTTGTCAAGAACAATTATCTTGAACTGACAGCACCTGTCATAGAGGATAGATGGGAGGTAGGAGATGTGATAGAGCTTGACTTTGATAAGGCTGTCTGTACTGTTTTTGCAGAACTAGAGAAATACAGCTTAGGTGTTACTGCTTTAGCAGCACGAGAGCATAGGGAATTGAAAATTATATCCAAAGAATAGGTCTCGGTAGCCGACCATAACGCAGGATTTTGCAGGCATCTGTCCTGAGTCTGTTACTCATCAGCATTTTCCTTGCTGGGTTAGATGAAGGTGTCACAATGGCATCACTTAGAATTCCCATATGACTGAAGTGGCAGGGTATGCAATCACTTTAGGCACCAGGATTAGAATTCCAATTATTTTAAATTATAAAATTCAGTGTAGGAAAGTATAAGGTGCTTTATGAACAAATGGAAAAAAAATTCAAAAGCAGAGATGGAGAGCGCTGACCAGGCAGCTTTGCTGAGAAAGGCTAGCAGGTCTTGCCTTGTGGCTCATGAGTGCAGCTGAACAGGGGTTATTTCTGACGGCTATGAAATCTCTCTCATTTAAAGTTTTTAGAAGGAGGTTGGGCCAAAATCTTTTGGGGATGGTTCAGGTATAAGTAATCTGCTTTACCACTTTGGGAGTTGATTTTTGCTCTGCCTTTATTGTTGTGCCTTTTGGGTTTTTTGTTGTTGTTTGCAGTGATGATGGGGGTTTTGCACAGGCTTTTAGGATTTCTGTGATCTAGGGATGTTCTGGGCACTTAAAAACTGTTGTCAGATCTGAATTCCTTCAGATGCTGTAGCTGTCATGCCTGAAACTACCCTTCTCAAACCTTTCTGTCTTTTGATACCCCTATAAAGGAAATAGCAATACTACCTTGCTTCAGAACGTAATTTCATAAACATTTTTTTTGCTGATGGGTGAAGCAGTTGTTTTCTCTCACTTCCACTGACATTTATGCCTTCATTTGTGCTGGTTTTTAGAGGTCTGCAGTAACAGAGATTTCCTTACCATATGGCTGTGCAAATATCTGTATTGGCATGGAGAAGGCGGTGGCTGTTTCTGGGAGCCAGCAGGTAGTAAAAGGAGGGCAACAATATTACTTAAACTGGCCTAAGCAGAAATGTGTTGTGAAGATAAATCCATGAATGTTTGAGAAGCACAAGTATACATGATGATGTGTTTAACCCTGTAAATAAACCTGAAGAAATCAATGCTTTTCTTTGGAGCAAAGTATGAACATTGTGCAGTAAATAATGCATCACACCACACATTGAGAAAGGATTTGAAAAGTAAGTATTGAAGAGATGTTCATTAAGTGTGCACCATCTATCTGGCTCGCTGTGTGAGGCAGGTGTTCCCTTGAAGTGGTCTGTAATTAAAGAGTACATCAGTAACAAAGATAAAGGAGAAGCTTGTCTGCCTCATCATTTCTTGACTTTGGAATGTTAATGACATCCCTTGAATATTGTATATCAATGCGCCTCTCCCAGTTCTGCCCTAATTAATTTCTTGTGAGCTGGAACACAGTGTCAAAGTGTTTCAAGTATTGTTTTCAACAAGGAACAAGTATTTTAGAAAACATTGTTGTAGGAATTAAAAGCTCCTTATTTTTTCCATGATTAAGAGATGATTAAGGAATTCAGAGGGAAAAAAATTACATTTGCTCTTATGTACATGTACAATTCCAGTTCACCTATACTTTAATGATGCTAAGGGAGGCTATGAGGAGGGAAACCAGTTAGCATTGTATAAATCTGTTCTAATGAAGAGAACACAAAATTTAGTAGACAAAACGTCTGTTCTTCAATGCGTACGGAAGAGGTGACTGCATAGTGAAGGACTGTGTGAAAATCTTTGCTTTGGAGGGATGTGAACTGATTCACATTCAACTGTGAATTCAAGCATCAAGATCTGAATGCAAATTATTTTCTTTTTCTCCTTGGGCAGTTGGACATGCTACAGATGTATATGCCTGTTTTTGTTACTTTTTCCTAATACTGTTAACTCTTGCTTTTCTTTCCTTGTGCATCCGCCCCAGATCACATTCAATTGGGTAAGATACATTACTCTCTTTGAATACTGCCTCTGTGTTTGACAGGATCTGTTTTATGGACTATAATGCAGTAACATCTTTCCTTTCAGCATCATTATATAAAATAAAACCATGCGCTACTTAAACTGTTATGCTATTTTTACAGAGTGTAACAAGAAAAGGATTGGACTAAGTGTTTTCCTTGAGTAGATTAGTCTCAAATTCAAATAATGAACGCTTTCAAAAGACGTTGGTCTTGGGAAAACTTACTTATATGTAATCCCATTCCCTCAACCAAATTTTTTTGTCAGAAGTTGGAACATAAGCAACAAACAGTAAAAATTCTATTCAGCTGAGTTTTGTAAAGATTATATGAAGTATTTAATTACCTCCTCTTCAACAGAGCGAAAGTATCTTAGTCATGATTCTTTAAAAGTCTTGCGTCCTGGGGAAATTTCCAAGTTCTGAAGATGATAAAGGAGTTATTTAGATTTAGATTTTGAATTTATTGATTCTGTAAAGCACTTGAATATATGATGAATTAGAAAACAATTTCATGTGTACTCAAAGATTCTAGAAACAGTCTGGCTTTACGTCAGTTCACCCTGAAGAGAGGCTGAACAGCCCTGAATGCCCTGCCAGTCCCCCTGGCCTTGTAGTATCTTCAGTGCACAGAAAAGCTCAAGAACATTTTTTCCATTCAGCTAAGTTATCCTAACAAGGACTCTTTCTTCACTGCATAAACTTCAAAGTACAGCATAGATTGACCTTCTTAACTCACTCTGACATGAAACCAAACCATAATATTTAGTGACCTCTGTCATGAAGGATCTCTGTTCTCTGCACTGATCACCATCACAGACATGTATGTCTTTTAAAAAAGCTTAATGTTTTAGGCTTCTACTAAAGGAAGATATTTGCACCGTTTCTATAACTTGCATTCTTACTTCTTTAGAGAAATTAAAAGATGAACTCAAAAAAATATGCACTTAATATTTGGATTGTCTGTCAAGTGCCATCTCTCAGCGGTGTGAATTTAATCATCTGATTTAAACCTTTATATTTGGAATATTTTGCTATTAGAAGAGGAGCAGTCTATGCCAAAATACTTCCAAACTCTATTTTTGCCTATTTGTTGTGTGTTATAAGACTAAAATGGCAAGGATGCTTGCTTAATTTAACTAGGATTGCTAAAGATTTGTTGCACTTGTGAAATGTTTGGGCTAATCTTTCATAAGTCTTAAAAATTATGTGAAAAATTGAACATGAAACATTTGCATTGTCTGCTGTCAGTTCTTGTCTATCTGATCTTAGCAGAAGCCTTAAAATATACACAACAGCAAACAGTTTATATTAGATCTCACTGTTCCACCTGCTTGCCAAATAGCTCTGCCCTCCCTTCCCAACCCCCATTTCTGAATCTTTAATCTGGAAAAAAAAAATCTGTGTATAGACTCAGCGCTGCTCTGATTTTGTATAGTTTAAAACAAACACATGTGCTGTTTGTATGAGAGCTTTCATTTTTTAATGCTATAATCATGCTTTGCTTGCAGCCAAGTGCTGGTGACCCTTATAGTAAAGCTCTCCCTGTTCTCAATCAGACCAGACTGCAGCTGTCAGTTGACACTGAAAGTAGCAATGCAGGGATTTTTGGGAAAAGACATACTCTCACAGCACCCTTTTACTTAAAGTGCTCAGGTCTAAACGTGCTTATGGAAAGTTCTTAAACTTCAAATAAAGATTCTTATTTGGACCAGGCTTGATACTTCCCAGCAGCAGGGAACAGCTGTGAAAGCAGAGTTGGTGGCTCAGGTGGCAGAATTTGGCTCATGTTAGTCAAGCAGTCAGTGTAGGTGGCATCTGAAGGTCTAAAGGTGTGCAGCATGATTTGGGGATCTTTGAGTAATGCAGAGGTGCCATCCTCTGCTTGCAGCCTTCCAATACTCCTGCTGCTGGGAAGTCTGAGGAGGGAAGTGTCACAAGGAGAGCTGGATGAGAGCTGTGGAAAATAGCTGCCTACCTTTGGTAAAACTGAGGAGTGAAGGAGTAGGTGAAATGTCCTGGAGAGGTGGGGATGAGTGAGAGTGCTGCCTCTCTGGTTGAATAAACCTCTTGTTTAGGTAGCCATTTGTGCAGGAGCCTTTTGAGCCTGGGAGTCAGCTGAACCAGCTCAGCTGATGTGCATGAACCTGGACTGTATCCCTCCCACCCAACACAGAGCTCATCCTCTGTCACTGCGGGACACAGAGGTGGCTCTCTGTGCCCCACTCACGTGCCTCTGTAGAGAGCAGGGGTCTGTGCCACTTAAATGGATTTTGCCAGGAAGTGTTTTTGCATCATTCTTTTGAGCCCCATTGCTGGTCAGCTGACACAAGAATGTGGTTGTAAGATCTTTAGTGCCAAGAGTAAGCTGAAGTATCACAAGCCCTTTCCATCAAGAGAGGAAGAATACCAGCACTCCTGGAAATACATATATGTACATTTAAAGCTAAGTTTAAAAAATATATTATAATCATATTGCAAATTGGATTTGACCGGTTTTTTTCTTATTTTTTGCTTTCATCCCACAGCTACTCTATTCGCCATTCCATAAGCATGCCTGCAATGAGGTAATGTGCTACCCACGTTCTATTTGCTATGGTGATGTTCAACAGAGTAATGAGGGGGGATTTTCATGCTTTGATCCTGATCCTGCAGTTTTTAGTTGGATGAGTAGTCTCACTTCAATCAATTAAGGGTATTCATGTAGATGAGGACTGCAGGACAGGCTATCTGTGGGGTTTTTTTTCATTTTAATTGTATTAACTGCTTAATCTATTGTACAAGCCTTTGAGTAAATGAAGCAGTTCTGAGATGTATTTGGGTAGCTGATTGTTATCAGGTTTGTATTACTGAATCTGAAATTCAGTTGTTTTGCTGTCTCTAGAACATCATCCAAAGCTCATTAACGTCAGAGATGCTTTCCACTCCAACAGGCTTTGGATCATGCTCCTATGGAGGGATTTTACATGAGTGCTTTCATATTTTAATGGCTATAATCACGCTTTACTTGACTGTAGCCAAATATTGACGTCTGTTCAAGTAAAGCTCTGACTGTTTTCAATAAAATTAGTATCCAGCTTTGTTTTTACTCCCTTGGCCTCTAAATACATGAATACCCCCACTCTCTGCCAAGCATGTGAGAAAAACAAATCTCCTAACTATATGATGGATGCTAATTCATTCAACTTCAGCAGGTGTGTAGTTTAAGACCAGCATTCCCCAATGTGACCTGTGGGTCAAATACAAGTTATAAAACTCCATTTCTCTCTCCTTTTGACCCTTCTTGCCCTATGAAAAATACTGTCATCTAAATAACAGAAACTGAATTTTCATATTTTTCCAACTGGCTTCTGTTTGCCCTTCTTTTAAATTAGAGTCATTTTAACTTAGCCTGATTAGGGACATGATGTAAATGTCTTTACAGAACCAAGAACTGTGCTGGACAACAGTGCCTGAGCTTCAGTGTCTTCACTAATTATGAAGCACAACACATGCTGTAATTGAGCTCTCAGGTGTCAAGCAAGGAGCAGAGAACCAGAAGAAGGTCCCCTTTACCGACTGTAGGTTTGCTCAAGTCTTTTGTGCTGAGTGAGCGCACAGAAAAGCTTAGCTTAGTCAAAGAGGCACCTTAGGAACACAGTCTCCCTAAAGCCTTTGTCTTTGAAAGCAGCAGGATACATCTGCAGTCACAGAATCACAGAGTGGGGGGACAGGATTACTCAAAGGCATTTGGGACCCACTTCCCATGTAGTTCTAATCTCCTTCTTCCCAGCCTTAGGACACGAAGCCTGGCATCTTTTTAATAATGTACGTTATGAACTTGCTCAACAGCTGAAAAGAGTGTTTACCACAACAATACAGATGGATAAAGCCATAGAAAAGCATCAGTACAGGCAGCATTGTCTGGTTGTTCCTCTGAGAATATGATAAATGTATCACAGAGTAGGCAGGCCAGTTATCATTTGGTTTCAATTACTAGGCAAGTTGTGCTTTTGAAAATTTGTAGCAAAAAAATGCTCATCCGATTACCATAATTGGATTTGACTGACAGCACAAGTGAGTGTTCATAGCCTGTGCTGCCAGCCAGCCTTCAATCCTGTCCTGGCAGTGTTGCCTGGTAAGAACTGATCAAATTGTGGAGTTATCCCATGAAGTTTGCAACTGACTTTTTCCTCCCTTCAACTTTTTTTTTTCCTCCTAGGAATTCTCCAACTTTCAAATCATTTGAGGAGAAGGTTGAAACCACTGTCACAAGCCTTAAGGTAAAGGTTAGGGGCAGAGTTGCGTGGCTGTGTGTGTTAAAGTGTGACGGCTTAGTTTTTCCTATCATTTGTACAGGAGACTGAATTTGTTGTTCCATCAAAAATTTCAAGGTAGCGCAAGAGCACTAATGGAAAATTAAGGTGATGTGCAAAGAAATATTTCTGCTGCCTGCCAAAGTAAGCAAGTGGTCTGAGAAATACCAAAAATAGTGGTGGTAAGGGGTGCTTGTTCCCAGGCACCTCAATGTGTCATTCAGAAATAGAAGAATTTTACTCAAACTGCGCAGCTCTGAAGTCTAATTCCTCTCACAGTGATCTGTTTCAGGAGCCTGATCTTAGTTTGTTGATTAAGCAAAGGTGTTCTAGAGGAGACTGTTTGTCATGCCAGCTCAGCCTGTTGTGTTCAGAGTGCTCTTAGATCATCCTTTAAGAAATCTGTAATTAAGCAGGACAATATAGTAAGATTTGAGTTCAGAATAATCCTCCACATCTCATGAAACCTTCATTGTCCAACTTTATTGGCAAACTCACTGGCGTTTTCTGAAATATTTCCTTTCTGTATTCTCTTTCTTTCTTGCATTTCCTTGTGCAAATGGGGAAGGGAAGCTGGAGTTATGGATCTAGGGTGCTACCAGTGTAGACTGTGGACAAATGGGAATGTCTCAGCATTGCTCCTCCTTTTTCCTGCCTCCGTTCCAAGGCTTGCAAGATTAGGGAGACCAGGAGATGTGGGGGAGAAATCATGGAATTAACCTTCAATTCTAGGATTGAGTTATAGTCTCGAATAGTGGAGAACTACCCAGAGAGGCCTCGAAAAAAAACCGGCAGTAGTCTTATCATCTTCCTCCCAGCCCCCGTATTAGTTACAGATCTTCAGTGATCCTACAATGTTCTGCAGTCAGCCAAAACTGATGTTCAGGTTTCATAACATTTAGAAGTCAAATTTCAAATTAGATTTTCTTTGCTCTTGGAGTTTGGACTTTGGGTTTCAGCTTTCTTGGGAGAGTATATTAGCTCATTTTCCCCTGGAAATCAAACAGGACTAGGGTGCCTCATTCCTTTCAACTTTTCTGAAAATCTGAACTCTGGTGAATTAAATGTTTTATTGGACTTTCAAGCTAGGTAAGCTGCTGTGCTAGCTAAAGAAACAGGATTACATAGGATTAACCCTTTGGAAACTTAGAACACAAAGTTCATTTAATTAAAATAATCTTCCTAAGTATTCAGTGGCTGAGAGGCTGAAAAAATGTTAGCTTGTCTTTGAGTTCTGCTACAATTCTAGGATGGAGTAAAAAGTTTTGCCATGTTTTCAGGCTTGAATCAACTTGGACCAGGCATATCAGCAAGCCAAGCCACAGAAGAATGTTCTCTTACCAGCACAACCTAGTCACAACAGCTTTGTCTCTTTGTCACTTAGTCTTGATCATTTCCAAATGTTTAGATACAGCTCCATTTTTGTTAGGAAAATTCTTTTTCAAATATTTAGTCTTACTGATTTTTATTTTTAATACTTATTACAAATTCAGTGACCTGAAGCATTTTGGAAGTAGATGTGCAAGCCCATTTGCTATGTTTCATTAATGTATTTTGATATCTCGTCCCTGCCTTCCCCCATGAAAATGTTGCTGGCAGTTTTATATACCAGTATGTAGGTAGCTACAGGTGCCTGAAGGGATTCAAGCTGCTGGGTTTGTAGGTTACTACATTCCTTCTGCTGTCCAAAATCCCACTAAGGTTTATGTATTTTGCGAGCAACTGTGTTGCCGTTGCTGGCATGTGGGCCACTTTACTCAGCAAATGAACCAGTTCATTTTAATATCCATTTCTTATCCAGCCTGAAAATTGGGAAAAACCAGTGAAACCAGTGTGAGCTACTCAGGTGAACAACCACATTGGGTTTACTGCAAGGGTCTAGGATCCTGCCTGGGATCTACTTAGGGACCGGTTCCTTTAAGCATACGAGACATGCCACTGGCGGATTTTATGATGGCAGCCAAGTTTAGAAATTGTGGAGTAAAGAAGTTGCTTTATTTGACTGTTTGTTCTTAGGAAAAAGAACAATATAGCTGTTGTTCTTAGGAAAAACCCATCCCTACGTGTTCTCTGCCTGAACAGTTCCCTGCCCTCCATGGCCATGGGGTGGAATGGAAATGGGACTTGCTTCAGTGTGAGCTGAGGAACTTGCTTTTCTCTCTTTGCCTTATTTCAGACCAAGGTTGGGGGGACAGGCCACACAGGAGGCAGTTTTGAAGAAGTTCTCAGCTCTACAGCCCATGCCAGCGCTCAGAGCTCCCTTGCTGGCACCCGACTCCCTGAGAGTGAAGAAGAGCTTCAGTGTTAAGCAGCAGGCCCTCCTGAGTCCCACATGCCTCTCTTCAGAGACTTGCGCAGAGAGTGATATCCAGCCCTCCCTCACCACACAACTTGTGCAGCAAGGTTTTGTCAGCTTTGGAAAATTGCCATCCTGGCCTTGTGTTGGAGAAATGCTTCCTCTCCTATTTCTATTTTAGATGGGCCGTTTTATCACCAGGTACTTTGTACATCATCAAAACCACACACAAGTCATTGGCTATAATGCACTAAATTCTGTGTTAAGTGACTAAAATAGTTTTCAGTTACATGTGGCCTCCCTCTACCAATCTCCCAGTCTCTGTTTCTTATTTATTTTGGTTTACTCTTTTCTATCTGTTGGTTTCTGGCTTCCCTCTCAGTGCCACATCAGACAGATGGACCTATAGCTGTGCAAAGCGTTCAGCTGCCAGAAGTAGCCCATACACCAGCTGTCTACCATCCATACCAGGTGCCCTTTGCTCAGGGGTGTCTGTACATCATCTATTTCCTAACAGAATTAAAATCACTTACTGTCACAGAAAGTTGTTTCTCCTCCACTGGTAACAGTCTGGCATTGCCCTCCACCTGTTAGTCAGCAGAGTTAAGGAGGGCAGGAAGAGACCCAGTTATTCATACAGAAACTGAACCTATCACAGCAGATTTCTGATGCTCATTGTGGCTGGAAAAGTTTCAGTTTCAAAATATGCACCATTGCTTGCTCTCTTTGGTTTGGTTAAACTTGGCAGTGTAAATTAATTAGAAAATTAAGTGGAGTGGAGGGAACTACTAACATTTTTGCCTCTGTATCTTCCCCTCAAAACCAAGGGAAGGTATATTCTTGAGCCTCAGTCAAGATACAGCCTTAAGGGAAAGAATACAAACCCAACGTTTGGCTTCAGACGTGCCATAGGTTAGAGAGCGCATGCCTTCAGAGCTGCTAGCATAGACCCTGTTACCTGACAATACACAGGATGAGTAAGAACTTCACTTTCGGTGTCAAATTTTTTTGTGCTTTGCTCCAGGACGTAATTCCACCAACAGCATTATCTCTGCTCAACCACCTAGAGCCAGACATCTCTCAGCTTTGATTCAGCATGTTTTCTGAATTGCATTCTTTTAACATTTTTTCTAGGGAAAGAGCAGCACATTTGTGACACTATCTTGCTGTCTAGTGAGCACGTGTCAGTACGCATGTTGCGTTGCTCAGCTCCCCAGACACTGAGGTGAGCACAATATTATCAGTAAATAGGATGGAAAAGAGCCTGGCTACTTTGAAAATGGATGCATTTTTTGAGCATACGCCAAAGCTTCAAATCAGTGTTAGCAAGTTTGACATTACAGACTGCTTAAAATTTTGTGAGAAAATGTGGCTTTAAGTGATTTTTTTGTGGCTTTTGTTAGTTTTTACAAAGTTGAGAGTCCTTTTGTAATGTTCTACTGGATATAAGTTAACTTTGGACCTTTACAGTACATGCCTCTTTAGTGTGATTTTTAGCATGGAAGCAAATCTAATTGTTTTTCTAGTATTCTTGTGACAATTTTCTAGCTTATTTTACATGGTTTTGTGCATAAATGTGAATTTATTTAAAGTGTTAGATATTAATGGACAACTTAGTTTGTGTAAATGAAGTTCTTGATACTCCTATTAAAAATAAATTACTCTCTTACTCTTTTACCCTTTATGATGTTTGAATTGTGTTCACCAATACTACTGAGCAACCTGGTCTAGTGGAAGGGATCCCTGCCCACAACAAGGGGGTTGGAATTAGATGATCTTTAAGATCCCTTCCAACTCAAGCCATTCTATGCTTATTGTTCATGGGTTTCCATGCTCTGTCCCCTCGATCCCCTGCAAGATGGGGAAGGCTCCTGCTGCATTGCAGGAATGGGCTGGTCCTGCTTAGCTTAGTGCTTGCACTGAGTCTGTTTCTAGCAAGCATCTCTGCAAGGCCACTTTTCTGGTTTGTCAAGAATGTTTTCAGTTCTGCCTTTTGATGCATCTGTAGCTCTGTCACTCTCACCCTTCAATGCAAACGAAGGGAGACTGTGATTTGTGTTCATCTTGGTGGAATAAAAACGCTGACAAAAGCGTGGTGGGCCCCACTCCATCCCCCTTTGCAGTAAGACAATCTGTTGCCAACAACCACTAAGCAGCTCAGCAAAGCGCAACCTGTTCTTCCAGGATTTCCACAGGGGACAACTGCTGCCTGGGGCTTTCCTGAGCAGAGCAGGAATCTCACATCTCCTCTGAACCAGACCAATATGCTCTGCAGATTTTGTGCACTGTGCCAGCCACTGAGGCAAGAGCTCCCAGCAGCTCTGC
Organism: Origma solitaria; assembly: GCA_013397895.1. Classification (NCBI taxonomy): domain Eukaryota; kingdom Metazoa; phylum Chordata; class Aves; order Passeriformes; family Acanthizidae; genus Origma; species Origma solitaria. The sequence goes on from VZRL01005605.1 coordinate 234,662, forward strand.
ACAGTGCTCTGCGCTCTAGGAAAGGTACCCACTGCAGAATGCTTTGTGCACTTCAGTCAGGCCCCTAAGGTTTGCATAAAGGAAGAATTTCCTGAGTCAAGTTTCCTGAAAATGTGTGTTCAGCTACATTAGCTACCTTTAAAAGGTATGACAATTGAATTTAGCTTTATGCTGCTTCATTTGACATGAGGCAGAAGATGGAAAACTCCAGATCTCTACCCTGTCATTTTTCCAGGTGAAAATTTTGCTTATTAGGTAATCATGGCATTGCCCTCATTTCCAGGTGCACACAACTGAAGAGCTGGGTGTGCAGACACTGGCGTCATTATGGCATTTAGCACTCTACAGCCTTACTGCACAATCATTCTGTACTTCTACATTAGTGTTATTAATTCTGCTAGAAACTCATTTACAGCAGAACTGGTACCAGTGTGTGACAGCCAGAAGGGAGCCAGCTTTACATGGCTGTACAGGCTTCTGCATTAGACTGCACAAACTCCAAAGGCCCCTCCCAAGCTCAGGTATTCTGTGATTATCAATTACCTGTGCAGGAGTCTGTAAAACTGCCAGTCTGGGATGAGGGGCAGTCAGGAATACAGACCTTATGGAAATACTGGCACTATTCCCTAACACAACACATGAACAGGGGGAAAGTTGTATGAAACAATGAAGATATTGAGAAAATGCAATTAATGAGATTACCAGTTTTATCCACCATCACTTAAGGCTTATGCACTCCAAAGAAATCTCATCTCTAAGCTGAGTCAAGAGCTTCTACAGAAACATGCTCGCTGGTCTCACTTCTATGTAGCACTGAGTAAATATTAACCCATTTTGAAGGTACTTAAATTCATACATATTTAGAAGTAACAGAACAAGACCACCTGCCTCACACAGTGCATTACATGAACAGATTATATTGCAATCAACTAATTTTTAAATGTACCTGAATTTCCCCAGTGGAGAATCAATTTGTAACTGAGACTGCATTAATCAGAGTCTGATTAAAAATAAGGAAAAACCCAAACATAGTAATTCTAAGTATTTGTTCCCTGACACAACCTCTGAGCTGGGAGGCAAACACACTACCTGCTCCAGTCTAAGTGGTCCTGGAATTTTCAGCAGTGAATGCACAGGAAAAAAATATGCTGGTAGAATCAGCTGATGTTATAGGAGAAAAAATAACACCCAGAGTATAAAACAAAGTATTTATTATAGCTACAGCATTTAGGAACACCTCAGGAATGTGGATGAGATGTAGAAGCTATATTTTTCTTCCTTTCTCTGTTAATCAGAGATACAAGTTGGAGTATTTCTGGGTGAACAAACTTTCCTGCAAAACAAAAGAAAGGGAAGGTTAATGAAAAATGCTCACAGTTTGCCATGTGTGAAAGGCTGGCATTGGAACGATAGTACTGTCATTTTAGGCTCAGAATGAATGTCAAATTATTCTTTTAAGAAAGTGAATGCTCCCAGTTCAATCCAACTATGGAGTAAGAGTAGGTACAGCCTTGTACAGCCTTTCTTCCCAAAAAGCTTATATTTTGTGCTCTATTAAGAGACTTAAGAGCTGAAAAAGGGATGCACCCTGACCAAGATAGTCTGATACTATGTGTCATGCTACAGGAAGCTACTCCAATTACAGGTGCACTTAGGGTATATGCTGTTGGCTCCACTCAGACACCAGCTCAAATCAAACTGTTGAATTCTGCTAGGGGACCAAAGATGTCAGTTAGAAAATAAAGCATTCCAGCTTCATTCACGTTGTCCTTTTTTCTTCCTTCTTCGCTAATCAAAGTATTACATTTTTCAGAGAGCTTATTATTTCCCTGATGTGTCACCAAAGTATAAATGGGACTTGGCAGGGACTCTGGTGTCTACTGGTCATCTCTGCTGCTAGTTTGCCTATCCCTATTTTTTTCCCCAGGACAGGGTGAGTTAGTCACAGTCCTCCTCTGGTGTTCAACTCCCTTGCTAAAATTATAAAGATTATTATTTTACCTATTTCTCCTTTCAACTATCAAAGGACAAAAAGCGGTGGATAGAATAAAAAGTAACACAGTTGCACTAAACCATTTCACTGAGCTGATTCTCACATGAACATCAGGCTGGTCACACAGCTCAGGCAGGGATAACAAATTCTACTTCACTGATTCCTGAAACACTGACAGAGTAGAAACAAGCTGCTGTCAGAGCATCAGAGAAGACTGAAGACTCCTTTACACTCCCTCTGATGTTTCAGGGAGATCCTTAAACACACACAAGTGTAATGAAAGCTGGGCTTCTCTCTAGGTAAAAAGTGGTGTAAAAGGAATTTGGCATAAATAAAATTCAGGCTTAATACCTACAGATAAATGTCAGGTATTTTCACACTGCCTTAAGTTTCCCCAGAAATATTAGGGCACTTGAGCAATGAGTAAAATAACTAGCTCTCACTTGCTCTGAATGTCTGTCAGGAAAAAAAAGCAATTTATATATTTCATTTTTAAAAGAGGGGAAAAAAATAGTCCAAATGTGATACCAGCAGTTGAATCAAAAAAATCCTGCAGTCTGCCAGGTGTGTTTTCCAACTCTTCATACTCAAATGCTTGCAGTATCATCTCACACTGATCCAACTGCTTTACAAACTTGGCTTCCGCAGTAGACTGGTTTTCATATTCCTGAAAAGATTTGCAATTACAAGAAGATAATTTTGTTACTCTGAAACAGAATAGTAAAATCTTTTTACATATCTAGCATTTTCTTCATTAGTACAAGCCACTCCAGAAACATTCAGCACAGTTTCATCTTTCACTTTGTTTTTACAAACACACACTGGTCAGCAAAACACTTGAAATATGTGTCAATTTTATATTAAATGCAGTGGGACTTAGAACACAATTTTTTTGCATAATCTAACTCTAAACATACCAATTGTTTTGGCTGAATCAGGGATATTATGGAGGCAACTCTGCATGACATACAAGTTAAAGAATAGGTTCCATTTAACAATATTTTATGTATAACGATCATTTCAGGCCTGGCTAAGTCTATGAATTACCACAGTGTGTGCCTATGCATTGTCACCACCTATTTTTAAGACTTATTTTGCACTTTTCTCACCACTTGCTGTTTCTATATGGAGTTGCTCTTTACATTTCTCCTGTCATTCCTACCTAATCTTTTTGGTCTAATCTGTCTGAGCTGCTTATGTCCTTATGTCTCTCCTAGGAGATAGGAAAGGGAGTGGTTGAGGGGTTTCCTCCCCTTCAGACTTTAAGTCCTTTAATCTCTCTGCTATCTTTTCCCTCTCTAGTCATCATCAGGATGTATTTGTGAGCCATTCATATTTCTAGGCAACTTGAACAATTTTGCTGTCATTTGCTTCCAGTGACGGCTGCAGACAGGTTTGGCATTTCATTTTTTCTTTTCCAAATCTATTGCATTGCATGTGATGTCTCATCAGCTGGTCTTCTCTTGACTTCCAAAACCAACCCCAGAAAAAAGAGGTTTTTTCTGTGCAGGTTGCCATTACCTTGATGCCTTTGGCAGGTCTCACCCCATTCATCATCACCACTACTATTAATCAGACCAAAGCCTTAAGTACACACCCGGCCCATCAGTGCTCCCAGATCCACAGAACCTGTGGATCACAGCAGTGCTGCAGAGAGGAACACAAGCACAGGAAGAGGTTTTCCTACTGACCACAGAACATGACATTGCTTTCTGCATCCTAAGACAAGTGTGGTGTGAGTAGCATTCACAGTAGCAAGATCCTGGCTTTGTAATTCCAGCACAGTGATGCTCAGGTAAGTGTGACAGTAATTTCCTTGTCTTGCATTTCCTTGTCTTAGGAACCTGTTCTTAGGCTTATTGTTTTACCTTTGAAGTCAGAAATCCTGCTTTCAATAGCTATGATTGATTCATTGACTATTCTATTTGGATTTCAATGGTACTTTTGAGTTTTCTGCTACATTTTCATCATTATTTTAGTAATAAATTTCATTTCAGTGCTTTTATCTTCTTTTTCTCTTTTCAACCTGAGCTTTGCCTCATGTTTAAATTGTTTAAATACTACTTATTTTTTAAAATCTATTTACTTCTATACTATTTTTTTATAATTTTTTTGGGGGGGGAAGGGGAGGAGGGTCCACCAAAGACAACAAGTTCTTGGCAGCATTACAAAGGAGAACTTTAGAAAAAGAAGTAGGGCTGTTTGCCTGTAGATGTCAGTCCCACCTCCACCAATTAAGTAGGAGTATCAGTCTGTTGCCAACTTCTTTGTGCCATACAACCCACCAGATGTTATTCACACCTCAGCTCACGCTGCCCTCAAGAAACATCAGCTATTACATGTGCAACTGTAATGCTGAAACAAACATTTACTGTTTCCTTCCCACAGGTGGTTAACACTCTGATATAACAGTACACTTTGGAAAAACACTAATTGATCTCTCCAACACCACAGCCATCTTTTAAAAATTATTTTCGTGCTTTTGCACCTGAGAATAAAAAAGCAGGACAGAGCTGAAATGTGCTGACTCATTTATTTTAATGTTTTTTCAAACATATTCGGGATTAAGTTATAAAGTGAAAATATACCTGAGGCATCTTTCTGCTGCCTCTCTGCCCTACACTACACCATCCAAAGCAGCACTCCTTGCAAAGCTGGAAGGCAAAGGGAGGCAGAGACAAGGGCAGAGCAGTGCAGGAAGGACTTGCTAAAAGTGTCAACACATCTTGTCCTATTCAGCACTGTTCAGCTCTGGTCCATAACTTTCTTCACTCACCAAAAAAAAAAAAA
>VZRL01005605.1:245086-280829 GCA_013397895.1 Origma solitaria
CCCCGCGCCCACCTTGAGCTGCCCCAGCAGCCGCAGGAAGGGCAGCAGCCCAGCCCCACCAGCCGCCGCCATCGCCGCCGGCAGCACCGCCTCGGCCCCGGCTCCTCCTTCTCCTGCTCCTCCTCCTCCTCCTGTGTCCGCCCTGCGCCAGGGCCCGGCTGCGGACGGGGTGGGGAGAGGTGTGTGCCGAAAGGTGTCTGTGGAGCGTGGTAGTACATCTCCAAAGCTGTGGCTCCGCGAGGATTCATTAACCACAAAAAAGAACGGCACGGATCGCGACTGCAAGGGGAAAAGCAGCAAGCCAAGCCGGGCTACTCGCGGCCATGAGCGCTGCGGGGTGGAGAGAGGAAGGGAAGGGAAGGTGGCAGGCGTGTGCGCTCCTCCGCTGGGGTACAGCAGGGAGGAGGGAAAGGCGGCCTCGAAGGCGGGAATAGCTCATACTTCAGTCAAAACTGAGAATCTCGGTGACCTTTACCACGTCGGAAAAAAAGTAGTGCAAACTCATGTTATTGTTCAGAGAAGAGCAGATAGTTATCAGGGTTGCTGAGGAGTTTTAAATGATTCTGGGGACTCCCGGCACCTTGCTACAAGCACGTTCATCACTTTTATGAGTTGAATAAATAGCACAGTGACTCACCTGACAACTGGTGGATTTTCAAAATACACTGCATGTCTTTGCTACTTTCATATTGCCAACGGAAATAACAGATAATGGTTTAAATGTGGTGATGAAATAGTCTGTTTTCAGGAAAGAAATATCTGCAGTTTTGCCAACTATCAACAGATGGCAGAGTATTTTTAATTTTTGTTTGTGCATGTATTCAAACTCCTAAATTAATAATAAAGCCCAGACAACATATTAGTGACCATTTTAAGGCTGTCTTCCCACAATAAACTAGAATCCTAGACCAGGAAAGTCATCACCTTTACACCTGTGTACACAATCATAAACACATCGGGCGTTGCAGTACAGCATCCTTGGTTGAAGTGAATCACATCTGTTGCAGATTTATTTTGACAGCTCTTGAAACCATCCAAAATAAAAATTTCTTCCTTTGTCCATGCCGTCCATCTTCCACATAAATAGTTTGTTTCATAATGTGCTCTTTGGACCTCCTTGTTCCCATAATTTCCTGTAGTATTGCATGCCACTCCCAAGGGAAGTTTAGCTCCATCCTATTTGTAATCCCCCTTCAAGCAGGCTGCTGTTGTTTGGGCCCTTATGCTCTCCAACAGGCAAGGCCAGTCCAGGATAGCTCAACACCTCCTTCAAGGTGCTGTGTGGTTTAGATCCCAGTTGTCTGGTAGCCTTCACTGGAGGAGCCCTGTCTTGATAAGAGAAGGCACCAAAGTGAGCCAGTGCTTCACCACCACCAGGCAAAGGGGGACAGGAACTTTCCTCAGTCTGCTGGGTGATGTAGGCTACTGTGTTATATCCCTGTCTTTGGGATCAGAGCACGCTATGGGCTTGTGTTGGACTTGGCTTTCACATAACCCCAGGTCCTTTCTGACAAAGCTGCTAGCCAGCCAGTTTTGTCACAGTTGGTACAAATAGAAGGACTTATTTGGCCTTAGGTCCAAAATTGAGCATTTATCTTTGTGTTTCTCTGTGTTAAACATGTTGAAACTTCTGCCAGCCCAGTCCAGAAGCTTCCTAAAGTCCCTCACAAATTAAGCTCTACTGTTTTGTATGTCAGCCATCCCTCCTAACTTAGCATTATCTTAAAACAGCCTGAGAGTGCATCCTGTCCCAGGGTCCAAGTTTCTGATAAGGCAGTGCTCTATATGGACCCTAATATCAACTCCTAGAGTGCCCAACTTGTTATGGACCTTCAGGCACATTGCCCAGCCACCCACTGAGACTGTCAGCCTAGGCAGTTTTCAATGCATCTGTTAAACATCTTGTGCATGCCATAGTGATTCAGTTTGTGAGAGAAAGTGCTGCAGGAAATAATTTCAACCACCATAATGAAGTCAAGATCTGCTGTGTCCACTGCTCCAGCCTTATTCATGATAGCTAGCCATTTCATTAGAGGATGAAGTCAGGTTAGCCAAGTGTGATTTGTTGTTCCTGAATCAATGCCAGCTGTTCTTGACTACTTTCTTCTCTTCCTTTTTAGTTCATGAAAGGAAATGAAATCCCAAATTCAGAGAAAAAGTGTAACAAGCACTGGAGACGGGAGATATGATAAAATAAAAGGCGAGTGGAACAAAACCAGAAAATTTGGAAATGGAGTGAATACAAGGCAATGGATTGGGATGAAATGAGGCACAGTAAAAAGGAGCGAAAGTTGCCCAAATTGTAGGGATTGAATTTTTGAAATCAGAAAAGCAAGTGAAAAGGGGAGCCAGGAGAAGAAAGTGAGGAAAGGCTAAAAAAAAAAGGCTCTTTCTAATAGAGCTCCATCCACTTTCTTTCTGTATCTTGCAGTCTCTGTGACTGCAAACTGAATTTTTCTGGCTTCCTGAATGATTGAGAAAATACCTTCTGAACACTATCATAAAAATTGTAGAGAATAATTTAAGAAATTGCATTTTGAATAAGGTACTATATCTGGTTCAAAAATGCTATTCGTACAGCTGATAACAGATGCTTTGTCTTTTAACCCTTCCTGAATTTATCTATTCCATGTACATGTTTAGTTTTTATAGCACTTTAGATACAGTAATCAATTTGCTCTTGCAAATTCATTAATAATTCTTTAATATGGATAGTTCTTATACCTAGTACATGTATGGAGGAGGAATGATTTTCAGTTTTATTGTCTGACAAATTCTTTGCCACTGATGTCATTTAAGGTACGTTTTTAGAATTAACTACTTAATGATAATAATGAGGCTGGACTCACAGGCACTGGCGTCAGTGTAATTTTTGTAATATTTGTCAATTTTTTAACATTTGTATGGATATAATTCTTCTGCATGTGCTGTGTGTGCTGATTTTTCATTTTGCTTATTTTCACTGGTTTTCCACCCAGTCATTCTGCAACAGGACTTAGAGGTATCATGAGCTTTTCCAAGTACCTGTCAAATACGTCATGTAATATTAAATGCATAGACTCTCTGTAGGCTGGAGGACTCTAACATAGTAAAAATATTAGCTCTGTCATGATTTTATTCTTGACTAAGTAGCCTGAAAACAGAAACAAATTTGGGATGCTCAGCTGGGTGCTATTTTAAGCAGCTTTTTTTATTTAATTCAGAAACTTCAGCAAGGATTAGCAAAGTCTCCCTACAGAGTATTAAGGTAGTGCTAAGTCTTACGTTTCAATCTTTCCTCAGTCTCAGCTGACTTTTTTCTCCATCTTCTGCCAGAATAGATGGCAATTCCAAAAAAGAAATCCCAAATTATTTGGTAAACACAGAGTAATTATAATATAGCATCTGGAGATGGCGCTCTCTGCCCACAGATTTCTGCTTCAACCTCATTTGCTGCTGCCCAGTGCCAGACTGAAACTTTGAGAAATAGTGCTGTGGGAGAGGAGATGCTTTGCACACTTGATGCAGTAATGTGAAAATCATCTAGATGCCAGCTGGCTGGGAGCAGACCCGATAACTACTCCTGGGGTGGATCATAATCAGTTCATGGTTTATATAACGTAGCAACAATGATAATACAACAGGTTTTGAAAACCCATATGTGCTGTGCCAACATGGGCGCAGTAAACCTTGTATTGGCAAAATATCTTCAGGAACAGCAATTAATCAACGGAATTCATTCGTTACTGTCTGGCAGGAAAAGAAAAAAAGAAAAAGTTGTGTAGTTCAGTGGACATGGCAAAACGCTTTCGTGTCACTGACCCATCAGGAAGGAATAACAGCCTTGATACCTTTCTCAATAGCAAAAAGATTGATGAGCACCTGCCAGACACTGTAAATGGTCAGTTTAGTTCTCCAGACTATGATATCTTTCTTTATCTGAGGCAACCTTAGCAACAATGTAGAGTTGGCTAGTGAAAATTTGTTGCAAGAATTCTTCAGTGAGGGTACAGAAGAGCAAACCTCTGGAGTGACAGGTACACCTGTGCCATGTGGCTCCCTTCACCCTGCCATGCACCTCCCAGTGCTGGACTGTGTGTCCTTGTGCCCAGGGAGCTGCATACCTCCCTACGTGGGCTGTCAAAGCAGGTGAGAGGCACCTGAGAGAGACACTAATGGCTGTGCTGAGGGCTGGACATCTTCTGCTGAGACTTCATGGGATCACAGAATGGTTTGGGGTGGAAAAACCTTAAAGATCATGTAGTTCCACCCCCCTGCCGTGGCTGGGGACACCTTCTGTTAGACAAGGCTGCTCAAAGCCCCATCCAACCTGGCCTTGAATGCTTTCAGGGGTGGGACATCCACAACTTCTCACCACACTCACAGGAAAGCATTTTTCTTAATATCTAATTTAAACTTACTCTCTTCCAGTTTAAAGCCATTCCATCTTGTCCTGTCACTACGTGTCCTTGTAAAACATCCCTCTCCATATCAGAAGGCTGAGGAGAACATGCACTTATGGGAGCCTCCCAACACTCAGCAATAACTGCCCAGAGTGTCCCTGTTCAGTGTAGCTAACCTGTGGCATCATTACCAGAAAGAAAAGTGTTCTTCTTGCTGCTGTTGCATAACATCTTGGGCTTTCTGTGATTAATAAGAGGTTTTCTGTCAGAACCCTTAGGGTTAACCTATCTAAACCTTCAAAATGCAGAAAAAGTGATTTTACCTTATATGTGTAACAGATATGCAGAGCCAAGAGTAGAACTTTAGAATAGCACATTTGGAAAAAAAAAGTCAATTTAAGAGCAAGTCAATCTTACATGAGCAGAACGTTTCTAATGTAAAAAGGCAGCTGAATTAGAGGATTAGGTCACACTGCCTGATTAACATCATTTGATCTTCTGCTATTGAAAAGCCACTGGCCTTCTCAGAGAATGGAAGCATTCAAACTTTAAATGAAACCACAAGCCTAGCTTAGAAAAAAACCTGCTAAACTGAAAACAACTTGCCTCACTTCAGTAATTGTTGGTTTGTCTCTGCTGTGGGGGGATGCATCCAAATTAGGATTTAGAAATCCCTCACATTTTGCTATAACAAAGAAGGACTGCAAACCTGAATGAGGGCATTTTGGGCGCTATGTGGGAGAGGCTTACAGCATGTGAATCTTGCCTTGCTTTGCTATATCATATTTATTTCTTGTGTAAAGGTGGAAGACATGCTCAAATATGTTTGATGTTCATTTTCTTTATTACGCATTCCCTGTTGGTTTTGCCTTTTTAACTTTCGCAGGGGTAGGAGGTAGCAAACAAAAAAAGAGAAGCTCACTTTGGACCACAGAGCCTGCTCAGGATCTGAGAGGTACCCACTGATGACATTTGATAAGAGAGCAAGAGACTGAGTTCTAGTTATAGGTTTTTGGTTTTTTTTTTTTAACTGAATTTATTTTAACTACAGAACATGATTAAACAAAGAAACTTTTCTTAAAATTTTAACTCCTGCTTGTGAGCCTCAAAGCAAAATTGTAACAGATCAGCCTTGGTCTTCTGAAATTTTCTAAGGTAAAGTGAGAATGAAGGAACAATTCTATGATATAATTAAGCCTTTTGTCACTGGAAGCACCAAGAAAAAGAATAAATCCCATGTAAAAAATCCTCTGGCTACCTTTCATATTTTTCTGTCAAAAAGTTTATATTGTTTTCACTTAATTGTACTTAAATGAGTTTTAAAGGGATTTTAACAGTCCCCTGCCACTGTCAGCACTTAGTGAAGTAAATAGCAAGCAGACAGAAATCAAAGAATTCATTTCCTATCACTAATGATCTGATGATCTGTTTGCTCAAAGGATTTTTCTGTGCTTTTTGGTAAGTACTAACCAATATTCACAAGCAGTGTGTTTTTATTATTTGAAAACAATGCTCATTTAATATTCATGTTGTTCTTTTCAGTCATAGTGTTATTTCAGTTGCTAGAGATGGAGAAAATCAGTATTTTAAGATATAGAAAAGCTGTGAATATTCTTGTCATTCCCCCAGTCATGCTCTTAGGCACTGAGCCTTCATATAATGAGCACACGGATCCTGCTCAGACTCCTGCTTTTCAGCAGTCTCCCAAATGTCAGCCAAGTCAGACCCTGCTTCACTTCCAAAATCAGATGTGATCGGGCATGTAACAATGTAAAGAAAAATAAACCCTGAAAGGCACTCTGAATTATAATGTACTTTTTTTTTTCCTGACATGCAAGAAAGAACAAAATGGAAGTTTTATCACAACTCTGCTTCCTTTTGAGTGCCCCCACCCACCCTTATTACTGTGAGCAACGTTTTCTCAAAATAAAGGCACACTGATTTGTTTGTTATTTTAGGCTCCGAGAAGCAGGTCAGACTGGAACCCTGTCCAAATATATGCCTCTAGTCCCATTAAGGACCTATAAACGTACTTATCTTCATCCGTTGCAAACCAATGCATTGTCTTCCTGAGAGAGCTCCTGGTACTACACAACTCTGTCTTTCACTTTATAGCTGTGCGTGCCCTCGCATCCTGGCGGGATCTGAAGCCGCTTCAGCCCTGTCGGTTCTCACACAGAGAGAGATGCACGTAATTAGCTGCATTAGCCTCCTGGCCCCCCACTGCTCGGCTATTATTTTGACGGCTGGTGACAGGGCTGTGGAGCCTCCCTTCCCCTCTGTCACCCTGCCTGGCAGCCACAGCTGGCAGCCTGATTTGTGCCCTGCCAGCCCCGGAGCGAGGGGGGAGCCGGGGGGAGCACCCTGAGGCCACAGAGCTTCGCTGCAGGGGCTTCGTGGGGTCTTCTAAGGGCAGGGTCGCTGGCCACAGCTGGGGGCTGCACTCCCTCCTCTCTCATGCGGCTGATACAGCTCCTACACTAATAAAAAAATTCTGTCTTGCTATTTTTGTCCAAATATTTGAGCCCTTCAGACATCACTGAACACAACACACCAGCCACAGGCATGCTTTTGCTAATCCAAGGGAACCTTTTGCATGGGCCTCTGTTTTCTAACCTGAGATTGGCTTTAATTATCCATTATTTTGCCTTCCTCCCTGTGAGCCTCTTGCTGAATGCATTGTGCCACCCAGCATATTAGTCAATCATCGCAGCTTACGGAGCGCTATACTTTACATCTTGGCTTCGGTGTCATTCATGTGCACTGAGTGGAGACAGCAACCAGTTTTAAGACGCTGGATAGATTTAAGCATGCTTGGGCCTGTCTGTCCCTATAGTAAATAGCTTTGCTGACATTTAAGCTGCACATGGCTTGATGTTAGGTCAAACAAAAATGTCACACTATAATCACTGCTTAAATAGCTGTTTCCGGCTCAGTTAGTACTGTATAGTTCCAGAAGAGAAAGCACTTACAAGCTGACAGACAGAAAGGGGAACTGTCTGTATAGGATGTTTGCCTAATCCCATCCCTGCCCTTGCCTGTCAGGCTTGGAGGCTTTGTTTGTTTAAAAAAAAAAAAATAATTGCGTATACAATTTAATGCCACTGTACTTTTCAGCTGAGCAGACTAAAGAAAACTCATGAATAATTTCTGGGAAGAACTCTCGGCTTTGATGTAGCTGTGAGGGGGTTGGGTGGCCCAGGGGGCACCCAGCCCTCAGCAGTTTTTGGGGCCAATACTGTGTCTTGTGGCACTATAATGCTGAGAAGCTATTGCTGCGAGAAGGCATGTAGGTAAAATCCTGATGAGCTCTGACAGCAGAAAATGTGAGGGTTTTCGTGTTCCCTGATACCGCCCCTTAAATTTGTCTCTGCCTCTGAACCAGCCTGTGAAGGACATGGACCATGGGGAAGCCATGCCAGACTTGCTTCCTCTCTCAGGTGCCTCAGTTTGGTGTGTCTCCATATAGAATCACAGAATCATTTAGGTTGGAAAAGACCTTGACACGGTTTCACTGAGGCTCTGGCATCCTGCCCTACCCTAAGGAGGAACTAGCATTCCCATGGGGCACAGCAATGACTTGCCAGAGAGCACAGCAGTATTCCCCAGCTCCTGGTCCCCCATCAACACAGACAGGCAGTGGGTCAGAACGCCCCATGATGAGGTTGAAGTGTTGTATGTCTTTACTTTCCACCCCAAATAAATGTCTGAAGGGAATAGTTGCATCCTTCTTACCTCTCCCACCTGCCCAAAATCAGCTACATGTGCAATGCTGCCCACCTGCAGTTTTGTCTTTGCCCCACAAGCCCTCCTGGGGATTATCAGCAGTTTCTTTTGTGGTGAGGGACAGCTGTAATCAGAAGGTGGATCAGTGGATCGTGAAGCACTTGTAGAAGGAAACGCATGAGAGATCGACAAAGACAAATGAGATCTTTTGGTTGGTGATCTTTTGTCAAGGAAGAACAGAAACCCATGATGAGGGAATAACGCAGTTTGCCATCAGTGGTTTAGCAGGAAGGAGGAGACCAGCTTTCTTGGCTTCCACTGTAAAATTCATCTTGATTTGATCTCTGGCTTTATTATTTCTAACAAACTGGCAGTCTGAGAAGGTGCAGTAAGATTTGACTAAATGCCACCATGAGAACTGAGCCCAAGCCTTGAACACCCCTGGCTGCTGCTTCACACAGGCTGCTGACCCCTGCTTGTAGGTCTGTTGTAAGTCATTTCCTTTCCTGATTAGGTCAGAACAGTGGCACTAACCTGAGTGTGTCAACATGGGGATTTCCTGCTATGTTGATTTTCCTCTCTTCTGAAGCAAGCTGTATGCTATATTTTTTAAGTTGAAAAGCAAGTTTATTCCTGTAGGAGATATATTCCAAGCTGCATTTAGACAGTAAGTGGTAAATCTTCACACAATTCCTCATTTCACATCATAGCTACAGCAGGTGGTGGCTACTATCTAATCCCATAATAATGAACACAATAGATAAACAAATCTCTTCCACATTCAGACTGTGGAAGATAAAATTTTGCCAAATTCAGTTGTAAACTATGGAGCACTATGAAGGGGGTGTTGGGAAAAATATTACAGTCTCCAAGAGGTAGGACAAGTTAACATTTTGTTTACAATCAGCCAACATTTCTTAACCCAGAAGCGAATTTTGTTACACCTCAAATTTGTATCAGCAACCCTTTTTCTTTTAGGCACAGTTTGCTGGGAATGACAGTGCTTTTTCTCAACCACTGATGTGAAGGAGAGTGGTTGCCATTGCTTGCAGGCTGTTGGGAGCCACTTTGGGGCTGTTGGAGAGTTCCTTCTGGCCAGGAGATGGGCAAGGAAGAAACAGAGGGATGGGGTACATACAGTGCACAGTAAATTTAGTAAGAATCACCATACATTCAAAATCCAGACAATTCTCTCTGTTTTACACTCTTTGCCAGTACAAAGACTCTAACAGGACTAGAGCAGCCAAGAGTGGCTGAGCGTTCCCGAGAAAGCATAAAAAATGGCATGTACTGAAAAACAAATGCTGTTATTTGTGATCTTATGCAGATTCACTGGCCAAGGGGACTCAGGCTAGGGAAAAGGAAAGGCACCACTGATTGAGGTAGAAGCTTCCTAAACACGAGTTTATATCCTTGTGCTGTGGAGTTCTTCCTCAAAAAAATGTAAAGAGCAAAATAGGGGTGGGCAATGGCAGTTTTGTTACCTGTTACATGTCAGATCTTGTATGCCATGATGAACCATGTATTAAATGCAATGTTTAGAGCTGTAAGCTACTACCCTTTGTTTTGTCTGCTCATTATCAAATAAAGACTTAGAGAGCTCAGGCAAGAGAAAATGTTCTTCAGTCTTACAGCATTTTAAATGCATTCAGGCATTCAGCTGAAAGACACTTCGTAGGAAATCAAAATTTAATTAGTAAGTATTCTTTAAACTACTCCAGTTATCTCTTTGGTGTTTTTTTCTTGTTAAAAATACTTGGCTTTCTTTCTATCGTACATCACACGCACAATATTCAGTTGTAAGTGATTAGTGGCACATTCTTGCAACATCACATATCATTCTGGTTAGTGAAGATCACAGAATCACAGAATGGTTGAGGTTGGAAGGGACCTCTGGAGATCATCTGGTCTGACCACCCTACCCAAGCAGGATCAGTGAGGACAGGTGATCCAAGACCATGTCCATAGAGCTTTTGACTGTCTCCATGGGTGAAGACTCTGCAACCTCTCTCTGTCATTTTCAGTGACAAAATATCATCCCTTTGTGCCACTCTTAAGAGGAGAACTCCCCATCTGCAGCCATTTAAGTGGAAAAAAAGGACACACTAATATGAGAACTAAAAAGATGTTAACATTTCCACTTTTTGCTTTGCTGACTCC
Source organism: Origma solitaria (assembly GCA_013397895.1). Lineage (NCBI taxonomy): Eukaryota > Metazoa > Chordata > Aves > Passeriformes > Acanthizidae > Origma > Origma solitaria. Next base: position 255,355 of record VZRL01005605.1, read on the forward strand.
ACATTCTTTACTTATATGTAAAAATTTATGCAAGGATTTTATTAAGTGATTTTTTACACCCACAATTTTACTGTCTCTTTGCAAGTGGATCATAAATCCCCAACAATTTTTAAAGCTAAAACCTGCAGCCATGTACCATTGAAATTCCCAAGGATTTTTCAATATTACAAATTGTCTTCTGAGGTACCACAGCTTTTCATATCCTGTATTTTTCATATGGGAAAACTACTACTGTAATATCAACCTGAATTTCTTCTGTGCAGAAAAATACTGATTTTAACTTACCTGCCTTTTAAATCAAGATTCTTTAGATGAGACTAATATTTAGAGAATAACTTTTCTGTGTTTTTAAAAATTACTGAATTTGGACACTTGGTCTTGAATATATTTTATGTTTTAATGCAATTTTTTAATCGATTTGCAGGTTGTGTGGACATATCTAAATAGAAGATATGCATTTTTATGAAGTCTGTATCTCAGTTAGGCTTTTGGCCAACTGCACAGGGAGATGTCATCCATGTTTGCCTTTCTAGGCGCAGTTGTGTATTTGCTCTGTGACAATTATGTATTTTGTTTTTAATTGTTTTGCTAAGAGTAAAACTAGTGAATGTTTTCACAAGCCGAGGAGTGAGATCCCTGCCAGAGAGTTCTCTGAGTGTGGGAGTAGCACAGCAGGCATATGAAGACTCAAGAAAGCATTTCAAGACCGCTGGAAGTTGCAACACCCCCGTGCAAGACACCCTGACAAACTGCTGTGCAGAAGTGTTCCAGCGCAGGGCACTGGCAGGTCGATGCAGTGACATTAGGAGGATGACAGAGATGCTTGAATGATGATTCCATGTGAAAAATATTCACTGCTTTTGACTATTTGTAGGGCCATTCAAATTAATGAGACAAAAGAAGCGCATTAGAAAATCATTGGGGCGAACTTTGTGATTGTCTTGGATAATGTAGGTGGCTGGCCTTTGTAAACTGGTTAGTGAGCAATTCACAATTCACAGCAAAAGCTACCCCAATAAAATGTTTGTCTACTGGCTTCTTTGTCTAGCTGCCTTTTTTCTTTTGTTGTTTTTTTCTTTTTTTTTTTTGTTAAAAGGTTTGATTTTTACAAAGCTTGTCAGTAAGACTCTTGATCTCTCTAAGTTCTGTATTTTCTTTTTCTATGTGAGCATTTCAATCAAACCAAATATGACAACTTAAAGACATGCAGACGGCTTTTGAGCTGGAGAGAACTGGTTGTCTAAATTAACTGGTAGAAAGGGGAGTCTTCTACCTGGTTGACTGAAGTTTGGCTCTGTTAATTTAGTAACGACTTTTTGCTCAGCCTTTGTTCATGTCTAAAGTTTTTTACCTTTCCTAATATGGATCATGACTCTACTAATGGTAAGTATTTATTTTCTTTTTTTTTTAAAGTCAGGGGATAAGTATAAATCCTTCCCAAATACCCAATTTCATAAATATTTTTGAGGGTTTTTTTACACTGGGATGTGTCCACTATTCATCATTGTTACTTGACTTTCTCTTGTGAACATTTTGGTATAAAAATTTTTAAAAATTAATAAGCATGTGCAGAAAGGTGAAAAAGAAATTCTTCCTTTCTCACAAAGCTTCTTTTCCATGATTGCAGATCTATTTGATTTTTTTTATTTCGATTTTCTTTTTTCTTCAGTTTCTTTTCTTTTGAAATATTTTTTCAATGTCCTATTCCCTCATAACTTAGCTCCTGACAGCTATGTTATAAGGTAAGTGGTTTAAGTAGACATTAATCTGAAATAAAAAAGTGTTTTGCTCAACAAAAGCTGCAAAACTCAGTTTGTTGGCAGAGGAAAAAGTGTTGGTCTCGCCCTTCCCTGTTCTTACTCAGGAATGTTTTAATGTCCAAATTAGAAGAAAGAACTATCACAAAATAATATTTCAGGTAATTGAATTTGGGTTTTGTGAGGTTTTTTGTGGTCATTGCTTGGTAATTAAGGGCTGGTCTTGGATTTTAACTTTTCATTTTTGAAATATGAACTCTTTTTCTTAGACAGATTAATCAGACATTTTGTGGCTGATGGCCAAGATGCTCAATTACAGATTTAGATATAAAGTTACAGCTCCATTCCGTGCAACTTTTTGCTTTGAATTTGTGACTTACCACACGCACGTTAAAAGGGAAGACCAGCAGTGAGCAGCTGCCACACGATCCCCTATTTCACAAGCAAGCCATGAAGTGTTTTTGCGGCACTGGGCATCATCCCTGCGGGAAGCCCATTCCTGTGCAGGGCGTCCTTGGAGCCAGCAAAATGTTTTCTTCACCTCTGAACACAGCTGTGAGCAGTAGGCTGTACTGTACCAAATACAGTTTGTTGGCGTCGGCTTGAACTTTATTCTGCTGGGGGTTTTTTTTTTCTCTTTTCTGCATGTAAACATTTCAGCAAACCTTTCTGTTGGCTTCTTGGCTGCAGTATCCCTAGAGAAAAAAAATATCATCTTTTGTGACCTACAAAACATGGAAATGGGAGTTTCAATTAACAGTTGGAAGCAGTGCTTACAAAATCTTGTTTGCAGGTGTTTTTCAGCCACCCAGCAGAGCACAGAAAATGCCACAGTTGCTGTCTGTGAGGAACACAGCTGAGATACAGACTGGACAACACTCTAAGCTTGTCTTTAACAGCCTCCTGGCCAAGAAATATTCTGCTAAAGAGGTCATGAGTAATGCTGAATATTAAATATTTTCATTCATTTAACTTTTTACAACAATAAAATACAAATGTGTCACTTTTAAAATACACTCATTAGAAATCCTTTTCAATTAAGCAACCTTGTCAAAAATAGCCTACCAAAATAATTATGAAAAGCACTTTTATTTAGGGAATGACATTCACTGCTCCAGTATCACATATTGTCAAAAAAAGTTGTAAAAAAGGATCCCAAGCCAAAATCTTCAGGATGCTTCCAATCCCACTGGAGTTGTGTGAGTTTAGTCCAGTGCTGTTTTATTATCATAGTCAATATATTTTTGACAAGCAAAATAAAGCATTTAAATGTTTTATCCAAAGTATTTTGAAAAACAGGTAAATTCTTTATCTAAAGCGTTTTCATGTATTTTTCTTTGCTCATAGAATGCCTCTGTTTAAATTTCTCTCTCATTTGGTCCTTAAAACCTTCTTATGTTCAGGGGAGGATGAACATTGAAAGCATGTGCAATCAATTGCCATTATACTGAGTGGGAGAACTGGAAAAAAATATTTATTTTCAAGTCAACAGAGTAATCTGGACAAATCAGTTATTTGTTTTCATTTTTTAAATTGAAATAGAAGCACCAGGTCACAAACTATAATTCAAAATTTAAATAGATATTTTTAAAATTTTTTTCTCAATTTTATTTCTATTTTTTCATCCAAAACTATTTTCAAATTTGACATAAATTCTTGCATAGTTTCAACCTGTGTCTCCTTCTACTGACAGATAAACTACATAGGTAAAAAAAAATTACTTGCTCAAAAGGTACCACTTGCATATTGAATATGTGTGTGTTGCTTCAACAACAGCAATGGTTAAAATTATAATAAATGTATCATCCAGTCCTATAAGACAAAACCACATTATCTTTTTAAAGAAGAATATATATGTACATGTTCTGCTGTTTGCTTTTGAATCAGCCGTTGCTGCTACTTGATCACAGATTTGAATTATGGAGACAGTCTTCCAGGCCCTGCTGGTAATTAATCGCTGTAACTTGTGTGTGCCTTTGTGAATCCAGCAGTGTGGCTGCAGATAAACAACTAATTAGCACTTTTATACAAGTGAAATGGATTTCCAATTACTGCTATCTCCCCCCTCCCCCCATTCTTCCCATGCATTTTTCTTAGGCATTAGGGATGCCTCATGGCTTACCAAACCAGATAGTCTTGTCTTTCTCCCTTTCTCTCTCCACCATTCAGCAAGGGTTTAATCCAAGCCAGGCTGCTGAGCTGCTGTGCCTGCCCTCATGCTGCTATGCTGGTGAGAGAAGCCTTTTGAAGGTGAGAATGAACTTTTTAGAGAAAACAAGGAAATGTAAAAAGCATTTGGGCAAGAACAGTGGTAGTCGTTTATAATCAGATGCAGCACTGCCAGAGACTTGTACTGGGAAGAGGCTCTAGAATTATCCCAGGTCCCTAGATTAGCTCAGAGGACTAAAGGGAAAAAAATGTGACCAGCAGTATGTAGTGTATATGGGCACGAACTAGGAAATCCAGAGGAATCTGTAACACGGTGTATTACAAGCAGCACAGAGGTGCAAACTAGTCCTGTGACCTGCTTATCTGCAGAAAGCTGGGACTGGATCCAGCTACTTTGATCCTCGGAGAAAGGAGGGAATGCAGCATCATGTACAGCTAATTTGGTAGAGTTCATCTAGAGTACAGCTCCAGCCCTAACAGGGGCCAGATGGCGTGACCCCGTGCTGTGCTGCCTGCCCAAAGCACAGCACTTCCCTTTGGCAGACTACTGCCTTTCCACCATGAGGGATTTTTGTCTTCAGAGCTGCTTTAAGAAAAAAATAAATGCCTCACAATTCTTTTGCTCCAAAGATGGACCCACCTCTTGAGCACAGTAGTTCTCTGTTTCCACCAATGTATTTGGAAATCTTTACAGCATTCCACTGGAGCCAATGCAACTTTGATGCTTTATTTCTCAGAGGCAGAGCAAGTATGGAACGTATTAGCTTGCTGGGAAAATTCTGACCTGGATTATTGCTTTGTCACTTTCCAAGTGGCCTTCTCACTCTGTATCCGAAAGTGTCTCACAGGGTAATAAATTACATTACCCGCAACCAGTATGACCTCAGTAAGATCCACCTATGGCCAAGAATAGCTCCATGTTACTGACAGTTAATTAGTGGTGTCATTCGTTAACTGAGGAAGTGAGAGCCAGGAAGTGAGAGCCTTTACTCTTCATGGCCGGTGTCACGGCATGGCACAGAAGCCATCTAACCAGTCACCATCAGCTGGCTGAAGGGAGGTTAGATATCAACAACGAGTTTGCTCCCCTGGCGCATGGGAGAGGCATGGCTCACTTAGAGTCACCCTCATGTGCATGTCCCATGCTTGGCCATATTTGGGGTTATCATCCCATCTTCCTACAAGCAAGGCTTGAGCTGCTATCATCTTAAACTGTGTTCTGCTCTGACCTTAAACCTTAACCCTGTGCAATCTGATGGGGGTGGCTTCCCAATCCTGCAGACTGGTGCCCTCTACACTCAGGCTAAACTTGTTCCTCTGGTGTTCAGAGACTGGTGTCACACACAGTCTGTCACACCCACACTGATACAGCATTAGGGGAACCCAGTCAGGCTGCTTGCTGCCTCTCTGCAGCCATCCAGGGAGCCTTTCTGGGAACAAGGGTCAAAGATGTGGAGTGAAAAAGGCATCTCTGCTTCTGCACCCTGACGTGGTTAGTGCCCAGCTTTGATTTTTGCAAGCCAAAATGATAAACTGAGGCACAAGCTGATGGAGAGCTGGAGGAGCAGAACGCAGCTTCTGGTGCTCCAGAGGGAAAAGTCCATGCTGCCCTGCTAGCTGGAAATGCTGATGTGGGTGCTGCTGGCAGCATGCAGAGAGGTTGATGCTGCTCACAGTTCCCCACAAGGGCACAACCAGTGCCCAGCCCTGCCCTTTTCACAGAAGGCATTCTTCCCCTGCAAACAGAGATGGAGGTGAGGCATTAGGAGGATTTTGATCCACAGGAAAGGCAGGCAGAGAGCACTGCAGAGACGTGTATGAGCCTGAATGAATTTGTAGCCTCAAGATCTCAGAGATATGCAGATGTGCTATGATGGGCTTCACCCTGAATGCTGGCATTCTTGGTCTTTCTGCTCCTTCACAGACACCTCTCTGACAGCCTACAGAGCTCTTTGGTATCACTCCTTATTCCATTCAGCATTCATCCACCTCTCTTAACCCCCTTTACTCTGTCAGCAACCTTCCTCACCCTTCCACAGACAGCAGACACCCATTTTCCCCCGTAGAATTTTTTTTTCTTTTAACATATGAAAAATGCCTTCTTGCTTTTCCCTCTCCTCCTCTGCTCTACTCCACACCACATATTCTGGAAGTCACCTTCAGACCACACTGGAGTGTTACCTCTATTGCCCAGGGCTAGGATCATGTTACAGCTTTCCTCTTCTCACTAAAGATGTGTGCTCTGATTTGAACTTCACCAAAGTTCAGGGATGTTTGGAATCTGGACTTCTGGCTTGGACCCCTCTCAGCGCCTCGTGTCAGAATCTAGGAGCTGACAGAAGTTGTTTGCAGCTGAGGCAGCCAGGTCTGCAAGATGGAAGTGACCAGAAATAAAAGGAAGAAACCCTAGCCCTCTAATTAAAACCAGCCCCATGAGGAATTGGCTGGCCTCTGGAGACATACCAACATATCTTTCTTCCCACCCAAGCCCCAGGTCAGGCAGTGCTCACCTGGCTACTGGAAATCTCAACAAGCAAGGAGATTCCATGAGTCTAGGGTCACACACGCCAGCCTGGGTGGCACACACCTTCATACTCTTGTGTTCCCTTCAAGGGACTGGGCTAGGAGAAGGTGATGGAGAAGATCCTTGCAGATAGATAAACCCTTTTGGCACATGGCCACTTTCCCTTGGCAATAGCTTTGGGGGAGAAGAGGTGATGGGTAGAACAAGTGTTTTTTTGCTTTTTATTCAAGGAGGCATGGACAGCTTAGCTTTGCCTCCATAACAGGACTCAATGTGCAAAGACTGGTGGGAGAAAGATGAGACTTGTTTCAAAGTCCTTGTCGAAGTGTGGGCTGTGTTCCCCTCCTGATACCTCGCACCTGTGGGTTATGCCTGCTGCTGCTGCTGGGGGATGTGAGAGAGGCATTCCGAGCCTGTGCCCTCCGCATGCCCTCAGCCTGCCCCTCGGGGAGGGCATCTTGCAGCACCGGCCAGTCCAAGTGTCTGTGCAAGTCCAGGGGAGCCTGCCCAGTGTCAAAACAAACAGGGCTGTCATTTTCTCTTCTTCTGCCTACAGGAACCAAAAATTTCCTTCCTGCCCTTTCCTCCTGGCAGAAAATAGGCAGCTGAGAGACAGGCCAGAGAGGCCAGGGAGGACCAGTGGCCCCCACACTCCCGGGACAGGAGGGAGCTGATGCAGCCCAGGCTATTTTTAACCTGTTTTTGTTGCACTCTGGCGGTCGCGTCTCTCATTGCTTTCTTCCTTCTCTGTGTTTCTGTGTGTCTTTGTAGCTCCTTCCTGCTACCGTGAGATGTGTGAACTATATATGGCCTGGGAAATCTGCAGCAGCCAGTATTTTTAAACCAGGCCTCCTCTTTGCAGGCTGCTGTGACGCAGTTTATCCGCCTTTGCGAGTTTCTCATGGGAATGCAGGGTGCCCGGCAGCAGCCTGCGTTACTTGGCTGCTTAGCTTTTGGCCCGCGCCGTGCAACCCTTGGGGCCCAGGCTGACATCTTGAGACTTGGGAAGCAGCAGACCTTGTGTGTGTGCAGGGGAGGGTTCGAGCTTGGCTGTCATCAGAGCGCAGCTTTCTGGATGTCTGCTGCAGGTCTCCGAAGTGAGGTGACTTTTCCAGCTGGCCAAGTGTTGCCATCGAGCCTAGGGGACACAGGGCACAGGAGTGACCTCCCTAGGCACCTGCCCTGCTGCAGAGCACATGTCTCTGTTCAAAGTCCCTGTTCCCACCCTCTGTGGAAAGGGTATCACTTTTGTAGTGTTTGGAACAGGTTTACAGTGATGAAATGCTGGATAGTAGACATCCAGAGTAGAAAAGACTGAATAAAAATATGTGAAGATATATTTGGGAGCAAATCATTTGACCTGCTTCACATGCCCAACAAACCTTTTTTCTTGCCTCTTCTTCCACAGCTAAAATTCTGAGTGAAAAGGTGCTGCTGAGGACAAAAAGTTTCCTTATGAGTTTGTTTTTTTTTCTCATTGCTACTTTTAATTTCTGTTTTATATTCAACAGAGGGAAAGTAAAAAGTTGTTTTGAGACTCTTTGCTGGAAACATTCTGTCCAAAAACATTCTTTGAGCATTTTCACTGTGAGAAAAGGCAGGAGCCATACATATTGTCTAAGGCATGAACATCCATTTTTCTCATGGTACTAGTTTTTTACTGAAATTCTTGCAGAAGATAAAAGATATGTTTTAGTCACTCAGAACCCTGTAGATTAAAGATTCACTTAATCAGATTTTCTTCTGTTAGAAAATGGTTTCTTTCTTCTTCTTTTAATATTTTGATGCATATAGACTTCAATTAAATAACCACTATCTGAAGAGTCTTGTATATGACTCTACTGCTGTTGAAGAAAGAATCATAGAATCATAGAACTCTTTCGGTTGTAGAAGACTTCTAAGATCATTGAGTCCAACCCTTAACCCAACACTCCCAAGTCCACCACTAAATCATGTCTCTAAGTGCCACATCTACACACCTTTTTAATATCTCCTGGGATGGCCTGGGATGGTGACTCTACCAGTTCCCTGGGCAGCCTGTTCCAATGCTTGACAGCTCTAACAACTCTTTTGATGGAGAAATTTCTTCTAAAATCCAATATAAACCTCCCCTGGTGCAACTTGAGGCCATTTCCTCTTGTTGTATTGCTCATTACCTGGGTGAAGAGGCCAACCCCTAGGCAGCTACAGCCTCCTTTCAGGCAGCCATAGAGACTGATAAGGTCTCCCCAAAGCCTCCTTTTCTCCAGGCTAAACACCCCCAGCTCTCTCAGCCACTCCTCAGAGGACCTGTGCTCCAGAACCTTCACCAGCGTTGTTGCCCTTCTCTGGACTTGCTTCAGTGCCTCAATGCCTTTCTGGTAATGAAGGGTGGAAAATGGAACACAGGATTCAAGGCGTGGCCTCACCAGAACTGAAGAACAGGGGCATGGTCACTGCCCTGGTCCTTCTGGCCTCAGGATTTCTGACACATGCCAGCCTTTTCCACTTCAGCTAACTGGGCCCCTTTGTCATAGAAGAAGAGCAAGCTTCAAGCAGGACCTGACTTTCACAAATCCACGCTGGCTGGGCCTGATTCCCTGGTTGGCTTGCCTATGCCACAGGATGGCACTCAGTCTGATCTGCTCCATGACCTTCCCTGGCACCCAGTTCAGGCTGATAGATCTGTAGTTCCCTGGATCTTCCTTCTGACCCTTCTTAGAGATGGGCAAAATTCATGAACTTGCCTGCAAGCATATAATATATTTGCAAATATATTTGTGTTCCTATATAAATGCATGCTTTTATCCACTGCTGTTGTTTATATTGTTTTTCCTCAGTAAGAATCCTAACTTCAACAGTGAGGAAATTATGTCTTTGAGACACAGTGGATTTTTATAGATTTCACTGTGCTTTGGACAACACCCATCTAATTTTTTTTTTAAAATGCTTGATTCTAGGTTCATGAAAATACCTGTAATTTGTGAAGATTATCCTTTCAGACTTTAAGGATTTACACAGTTCAGGAAATACTGATCAGTGTTTATACTGTAATCATTTGTAATAATTACAAGTTTATACTGTAATAATTTGACCTTTGCACCACTCCAATTTATTTTAACTGCTAATAAGGCACAATGTTTCAGTTTGCCAAAAAGTGAATGATTGCAGATATTATCAGAAAACCACAGTGTTTGGTACCATGATATTAGGCAGTATTATGAAGAAGACTAATTTCTCAGGGCCAACTGAACCAGCGTAGGGAAGCCTCTGTGCCCAAGAAACTGTTTTTTCATGTATTGTTAACTTCTTGGATTTATAAACATTTAGGTAAAATAACGTGAAGGATGTGAGTTTAGGAGGATTACAAGAAAGCCTGAGATATGTTTTTCACTAATCGGTAAGACAAAGGAGACAGAAATCTCATGTCTCCACTAGTGATAACCACCCACTGGAATGATTTAGGAGCCCAGTAATGTTAGTAAAGATGCACTCCCATTTAGTAAAGAAAATGTGGGATAAAATTCTTTCCATGTGGAAGCAAGGAATTTTATCTTGCTTGGTGAGTTTTATCTTCCAAGTAGATGTTTGCTGATGAAAACAGGGTTTTCCTTAACATGGTGTTGTATCAAAACTTGGCTTTAATTGTCTTCTTTCTATCAGAAAAGGTCTTAGTTTAAGCACACACATTATTTTGGGATCAAAATGGTTTTATCATTCCAGAGATGCTTTCCAAAGTGTTCCCATGACATACACTGGTCAGTGGACTTTTAATTCTGCAGATGCCAATTAGAATCTAAGGTCTAAGAGGAAGTTCATTTCTGGGCAGTGAGAGCACATTGTGGGTGGTCATAGACGCCACAAAGCCTATGACTTCAGCCACCTGAGAAATTAAATAATGAACCCTGACTGAGGAAGCTTGCGAGCATTACATCATTTACACATAAAACCAAAAAATAGATTTATAGGGCACATGGGTGGCTGTGAGCCAGCAGCCACTCTAGAAGTCTCAGCTATATCCAACAGACTAATGCCCTTTCATACCATTCTTTGTAGAAAGGGATCCCACAAACCCACTCCTCCTCTACTTTGGGTTTCTGTTTCTCAGTTGTTGCTACAGATTGACTGCGACACTCAGATGTGTTGCCTAAGCTGCAGCTGTACAGTGTGTGCTTTGCATTGGAGGAATAGGATGTGTGCCAGGTGTTTTTCCAAACCAGTGTAGCCCTGGAGAGATGAACTGCTTCTGCAATTTTAACGGGGATTTGGAACCAATTTAAGGGGTTTCTAGAGATCTGATGTGTTTGAAATATTTTGCTATGGTGGTACTGACTGCTCAGAAGTGAGAATAGGGTTGTTCTATTTCAGAAATTATCCTAAAGGGTTACTAACAGTCTGAAAAACAATTTTTTGGGAAAAAATATTGCCTAATACCAAAGCTGTAACAGTAATAACTAACAGTAATAACTAACAATAACTAACAGTAGTAGCTAAGCAGCAACAGAGCTGCAGCCAGCAGTGTCAAAGGGCATAACTCTGGTGGTCTTTGTTGGGAACTGGGGAGAGGAGGTCCTAGGAGTGGCTTTAAATGAAGGAGGAACCACAGGAAGGATTGAATGATTTTGCAAAGAGAAGCGCAGTGAGGCCGATCAGCCATGGGAATAGCTCCTGGCAAAATGAGGAGACACACAGGAGGCAATGGTTATTCCTTGGAGTCTGGACCTTCACGTACACAAAGGCTGCTATAGGGTCTTTCGGAGTGTCATCGATCCCTGTTGCTTTAGGCTCCATAACTCCTCTCTCACCCCAAAACACACCCATCACCTCAGGGGGTGGATTGGATCACGACCAGCTCATATCCCTGAAAAAGCACCCTCCGCACACTGACCCTGGGCAATCTTGCTGAAAGCGTCTCTGAGCTTTCTTTAATTAAAACTTTGATTCGTGCTCAAGCAAGAGAAAACAAACATTGTCCGGTTCCAGTGTTCAGATTCCTCAATGGAAGCCAGATGTCCCAGCTGGTTCCTACAACTGCTCTCAGTGTGGCACTGTGGCCTCCTGCCTCACGCCACACAAGGGCAGCCGGCAGGGACAAGCCCAGTAGCTGCCCCAAGGTGTCTTGCTTTCATATTTACTCTCAAAGTATGTTCCCTGGACTTTATATTCTCACTCTTCTCTCTTTTTTTTCTTTTATCCTCGCTCTTCCCTCCCACCTTGAGACTTGGCACGTAGTGCGTTATCTGAGCAGCAAAATTGAGGAGAAAGCAGAAAGAAAAAGAAAGGTAGGAAGAAAGGACACAAGCCTATATCTCTTTGTTTGTCTCTAAGGCAACAGGTGGGAGCTGCAGAGCCCTGGCGCTCTCCCAGCTGCATGCCCGTGGTGCCAGGGCTGCTCAGTGCCCCACAGGCACTGGTGGGAAGCTGTCTGTCTGTCTGTCTGTCTGTCAGCAAGGGCACTGGGGAAATGGTGTTAAACAAATGAGTCTCGCTTGTGCTCCTGTATCAGCCCTTCGTGCAGGGCCGTCGCTGAGGCTGCCCTGTCCCTGGTTCCCCTTGGCGGGTGATGGGAGACCGATGAGCAGGTGAGAAACGTGATCTTGGGTGGCCTCGGATGACAGCCTAAAAGCTGAGATACATTTAAAACAACAGGGATGGAAATAAATTACTTCCTCCTCGCAGGGTTACAACCAGGTCATACAGGAAGGAGGACAGGATTATCACTTCAGGAAAGAGGAGATGCATTTGGCAGTTACAAATTTTACCAAAATAGATAAAAGAGAAGACTTTTTCATCTGTTTTCTTTCCTTTGGTCTCTGGACTTCCTTCACCTGCCTCCATCCATCGTAAGCAATCATCATGGGAGAACACATGAAGCTGGGGTCACAGTCCAGAAAGGAGGACACTCAGATCAAAATGAGTCGAAGATGAGCAATGCTGAATCCAGCTGAGCTGTGTAGGCACTACTGAAAGGTCCTGGAGACCCTCCAGAGCCTTGTGGGTGCAGTTAGGGGCATGGGTTAAAGCAGAAAGAGGTTTGTGGAGGGGTTGCATGACAGCAGCCTGCAGGCTGAATCCTGCCCCTGCCTCAGCAAGGGAGCAACCTGGACATTAAATCACTGTTGCAGTGGCTGGCAGCAATGCTTTTGCTGCCTTCCACCAGGTTAGAGCTAGGAAATGTTTTCATACAGATAGGTTGCTACTGGAAAATACAGAAACATGGCAGAGGAAGATAGAAATTGTGATCAAAATGTGACAGATGTGTCTGAGACAAGAGGAGATTTACCAGAGGCAGGCTGTAAGGGCTTGGCTCCTTCCCTGTCTTTCCTTCTTTTTCTGGTGGGGGGACATGCTCCTGCACTGCATGATGTGGACCCCAATCCTACAGACTGAGGATGACTTTGTAGTCTGTCTCACTGCCTATGACTTTGAAGCTCCAACCCTGACTTTGCCTGAATGTTTTTGAAGGCTGCATTTAACTTACTTGGAAAGGTTTCATTGAGCTGACCTGTCTCCATTTGCTCAAAAATACCAAAATTCAATTTTCCATTGTCTTCAAAACTAAGAAGACTTGCAGAAAGCTCTGCAGAATTTATTTCTGAGGTTTTCTGAAATATCAAGCAGCTGACCTGTCTTCCTAGCTGTTGCAGTAAATTTCAGACAAAGCCCAAGCAGTATCCTGGATACCTTTTAAAAATAAATTTAACTTCATCGGGCTTCAGTTAATGTCAGCTGAACCACTGGTACCTAAAAGAAACCTATGTTGCTTGCAGGATCCACAGAGAGTGCAGGAATAATATGCTCAGCAATAAATAATTGCAATTGCTGGGTAATCTACGACAAAAATTATGCCAGTGTTCAATATGCCAGTCTTTGTACTTTCAGAAGTGACAATAGGAGTTTCTCTGCAGGCAGGTATGTTGTAAAGCTAAAATTGTTGTCAGACAAATCCAGAGTGACCCCGTTGAAAAGAATGGCAATATTTCTTTCCTAGATTACGATGATTAAATTTAAATACGGGGCTAATAAATCACCTCTTGTTCAGTCTAGATGAGCCTTCCTTTTGTAGTAATGACTTTTCCAGGCAGGATGGGTTAGGTATTGGCAATGAATAGTGGTCTGTACATTCCCTACATCTGTATGCATGTGTGTGGCTGTGGCTGTATATCTGGAAGGTGTGAAGCATGTGTATGAATGCTGCAGGGGATGTTTAATGAAAGAAGTGGCAATAGCAGCAAGAAACAGAAATAGTCTCACTGTGATGGTTGCAGAGATCCACAGACGTAGCTGCACGTACCTCCTGTTCTAAGAATTGTCTGCCATGTACATCATACCCAGGCTAGATTAAAAAGATGGCTTTTTATCTATATACCAAAATAACCTTAAATGTATGGACAAAACCAGCAGGATTTCTTACTACACCTACTTACCATTTTTGATTCCTATGGGGTGGCTAATAAGTAATTTTTGGAGCAGTAAAACTTTGCTTGCTTTAAAAAGTTTTTCTTGTCTTAGAAACATAATGCCTTCTTTTTCTAAATTAACACTAAAAAGACATACTTAAAAAGGCATTTTGAAGGCCTCTTAGTTACCTGGTTTTAAAAATTCCGAGCGAATACACAACATGATTTAATTCAAGCTCCAGGCAGGGTTTAGGAAGCATCTTGAAAAAGATCACAGTCTAGAACTGCCATTCATTGGTATGCTAACATAAAATGTTTTGAGTTGGGTTTTTTGTGGTTGTTTCTTTTTTACATTTGGAAGTTAATGTGTACCAGATCTGTTGTACCTCATCTTTATTTATACCAAGTCATTTTTTTCTGTGCATCTTTTATTTTGTAGTGTGGCTCCTTTTGAAAGAAGAATGATAAAAGAGAAAATTGAATCATACCAAAAAAGTGTCTTGCAGCTTGTCAGAGGTAAAGAACTGTAGCTTTTATTTTACTATAGGGAGCATGATTACCTCAAAAACCACTTTATTTTACAGCACCAAGCTTTCTTATATTCTTTATCTCTCTGTTTTTCACTTTCTGTTACGGAATTTTTTCAAGATTTCTGTAAAAAAAATCTGCATATTGCAGACATGGAACTGCCTACTAATGAAAAAAATATCAAGATTATATTTTTACTTACAAATATTTCTGGGAGAGGTGTGATAAGTGATTAAAACATCATAACACCAGGAAGATATGATGTTTCACATGGTAAGAGATAAGCAAAACCATTGCCCTAAACAATACACACTAATGACACATGGGGAACCCCTGTGATTACAGCTCACTCACAGTTTAGGCAAAGAGGAATTCAGATCTGTGCCATCCCACATTTGAGAGACTCCAGCCTGATCTGAGCAGCACAGAGTTTATATTTTCCATGGCAGGAGGGGACACAATAACTGCCTGTATGACACCAAACTCAGGAAAATGATGAAGTATGTCCTATCTTAAGTGCTTGAATAATCACATTACATGTCAAATGTTCATATGGAACTATCTGGCTCCTAAAATTTGGTGTTTGACTGAATGCATAAATTAACAATAACTTCTCCTGGCTCTCCCAAAAGCACCAGGATTTTTCCATCAAAGGAAATACCATTTGTATATCACATATCCTTTGATTGCCCAAAAAGCCTGTACCCAGACATGCTGGCTCAAAATGGGGCTTCTTTTTCTCAAGCAAGGAGATCCTGGAGAGCTGCTTATGCATCCACTGTGCAAGCACCATTGCATTTAGGTCACTGCCTTTACAATGATTGTAATGGAAAAAGACTATTCCCCAAGGTTTGGGGGGAACAATTGCTTTCTAACACAATTCCCCTGCAAAGGCAGCTGGAGTGAAAACCTCTCTGCTGGTCTTTTTGAACCAACTGGGGGTGCTCAAAATTCTGTAACAGCAGCCCAGGAGGGGTTTGTAGCATCTCCGCTGCTTTGGGGGCTGGCATTAGGGTTAGTGATGAGGACCTTTTAGCATTGCACAGCTTAAGAGCCATTACTGACAGTGCTAGTTGTGATTCTGTGGAGACCCGATGGCCAGCATGAAGGTTAGCTCCCTAGGGGTGCTTTAGCTAAGGCTGGGAGTCCTGAGCAAACATGCCCAGATGGCAAACTCTTCTTCTTTTTTTTTCCTGGATAAGACAAGGCCTCTGAGGCACAGTGCAGCCTATTGTATCTGGGGATCCACCCCAAGAACATCATTGCCCTGAAAACTGAGTGGCCTTTGAACAAAATTAGTGCTTTTGACAGGAAACTCACTGGCAAGTACCTGAACGAGCAAACTGTTCCCGCACCGGTTGCTGGCAGAATGACAGCCCCTTCCTCCTGCCCCCTGCATGTCTTGCTTTAGGTAAAATAACAGTAACCTTTACATTCTTGTAAGAGTTTAAAAAAATTCCAGATCCTGAAAGATGTGGCGTTATCTGATGCTGACACCAGAGAACTGTAACTATGACTAATGCAGCAGCAGTGTTTCCTTTTTCTCCCTTTCTTGCGCTTGAGGATCCACCTGAAATGAAGGGAACAGCTTCAAACTAAAGCCCACTTTTGTTTCCACCACTGTTTACTGCCATCTGAAGAGATAGGAGGAAGGCAAAACTTCAGCTGGAATTGTACTTGTTACAGGGATTTTCAGAAACTTGAATGGCAGTTGCTTGATTTATAAACTACATCCCATTGCCAGCTTATAAATTATCAGCATTGTTGTACCTCTCCTTGCCTGCTGAAGAAGAAGATGGTGAAATAGGGGGGGGCACAAACACCATTTTCCAAGATCAGTTCTTATGTTCTCAGGATTTCGTGCCCAATAGCTTTCTAGTCAGTGAGGCATTGAAATGATGAGCTTTCAAGCCAGTAAATGGCAAAAATAATCTGCTGCTCCCCTCAGCGCAGAAAGAGATCTGTCCAGCTGGACTGTTTCTACATATGCTGTCAGTTAGAGAAAGATGTCCACCAATTGTCACCTCCTCCTTCGGCTTCTGAGGCGGCTCCACATAACTCACTGAGTGTGCCTAGATGTTGCTGGGACGCACCGCAGCGCCGGCAGCAGGGAAGAAAGCAGGAACTATCAGGGGGAGCAGAGCATAATGAGAGCACAGCTTAGCACCCTCCCACATATGTGTATGCACACACATATGTACACTCACATCGTGAAATATGAGAAAGAAGGGAGAAACTGGGGAGCAGTGAACTGTAGTGCGTGTCCAGGGAGAAGGGGCTTGACTGTTGTGGCTTCTTTTCAGCCGCAAGGATTTAATGCAACATTAATCTCTGGTGGTCTTGACATCCCTGATCACAGTCTTCTGATTTCATCTGAGTTGGCATTTCCAGCACAAATGTCTATTTTTTGTGGGAGTCTTGATTCCACATGAAAAAGGAGACCCTACATCTCAGCTGGATACTGATTTTTATTCTCCAATTAATTAAAATAGAAAACCCTTTCCACCTTCAATGATGTGAAAGCAAAGAAGCTCAGGGATCACTGAGGTTGTTTTTAATTCACTTAATTTCTGGCATTTAAGGGGAAACATGAAAGTGATCAACTTAATTATATTTGAGAAAAGACTTTATTTGAAAACAACTCAAAGATTTCAAGCGAATTATCAGCCAGGTGCCTGAGAATCAAATCCTTCACTGTTGATATCAGTGGCAAAGCTAATTTGGCCCAACAACAGCAGACAGCAATCTCTGCATATGGCCATAACCTGATACCTGGCACCAGGATTACATCTCATTCCCCCAGTTTACCCTGGGCTGTCTAGAGCCAACATTTAACAAAACCCACCAGTGACCCCTGGGGCTCCCCTCTCGCCTTGCCTGTCTCCACCAGCACTCAGCTTGAGCTCTCAGGGCTGTGTGTCAATGGAATTTGCACTAAGCACCGCTGCTTCTACTTCAGAAGAGAAACTGGGGCTCTTCTATCCTTGAAAACATGGGACAACTGTGGTGGCAGTTGCAAGGACAGTAGCTCAGAGTGTAACCAAAATAATATCCAGGCTTTTCGAATTGTTTTCCAAAGCAACAGTGTAGTTCTGGCTGCCATTGCCATTGAAATAAACAGATCACTGGGGTCTAATTTAAGAGTGGGCAATGAGTGGGTATGCTGAGCTGCCAGAGGAAGTGAGGGGGAATAGACTGCTATGGTTTTGTCTACCCAAAATGCTTTTTTCTGATTACTTTTCAGAAGGCTGTAAGGCAAGGGGGAGCTAAGTTTGTGGAAGTGATTTTGGAGCTTACATCTTTACCAAAGGATGTACTGCTCTTCTACCCTGTTATTTTGGGATTTCTTTGTGTTACATGGCTGCATACTCTTGGACAACCAAAAATTTTCTGCTCCATGGGAGAACCAATGAGCAAAGTGATGCTTCCTGTCATCTCGAAACCAAAATACCAATAAGGGGGAAATTTGTTGGGAATATTATGTGCTAATAACAAAATACTTATGCTCATCTAAGCTGCATGTCCTTCTTTAGCCCAAAACCTGTCAAATAAATATAGTCCATCTGTCAATACAGTTGTCATGCATGGTTGACAGTGGAAGTCCAACTGGTAGAAAACGTGCTCTGTGTATGCTAAGTGGCAGCTCTGTATATGGTGAAAGTTTAGCTAAAAAGAGTCAGGGAAAAAAAATGCTGAAATACAAGTTTATTATCCAAAAAACTATTTACAGTACAGTTTAAAGTAATTTTAACATAGCTCTGTGAATAGGATTCAAATCCACATGGAAAAAAGTTCAAACAAGACAAAAAATAGTGACTTTAGAGAATACATTGGGAGCGTAAAGTCATTTTTTCTCCCTTCAAGCTGTGGTTTCCCATGGCCTTCTGGAGCAAACTAGTAACCTGAAAGCTGAAAAACAATAATATGTGTACTTGAAACATGTATCTGAACACTTGGGGTAAGCTGTCTTTTGTGCCAAGATCTTTTTTCACATGTGCTGTATGAGAATTGATTGCCTTTGTGATTGTTATCCTAGCTGAAACAAATGCACATGTTGTTCTTATTTGTATGAATGGCTAATCCATTTTAATATGCTGTTTTGACACATGTACATGACTTTTGCAAGTTAATAGAGGTGATTCACATCTGTCATGCCTTCCCTTCTGTACATTTTCCTCTATATTGGCTTATATTAAAGATAATGGGGAAATATATCCTTGTGCCAATGATAATGACAAGAATTTTTTTAAGGCCTGATAGGCACCAACTTGGTACGGTACCAGTAACCCCAACTGGCTTCCCTTTTAGAATGACCGTCTACAAAATCACCAGTGGATGAAATTCCTTTAGGCATTTTGTCTCTCTTGCTCGGCTTGCTCCAAAATGCTTTCTTGCTGGAACACTCTGAGTGGGGGTTAGGATGAGGACAAGCTTTTGGTACAAGGAATAGTCACGGAGATTTGTGGTGGTTCCTTGGTATATTTTCTTACCAAAAGGCGGGGGTCAATCAGGCATAAAGTGGCAATGAGGAACAGTACTTTCCTGCTGCATTTGTACATGTTTAAACCATTTATCTGGATATTAATTGTTATCTCTGAAAACAAACAGATGCCTCAGCAAATTCCCACAAGTTAGCCCATTAGTCATCAGAAAGAACTAAAGGAAAGAATTCACTTGGCCTCACCTTATACACCTAATTTTGGTGTCACTGCCAGATTCAAAGTCAGAGTCTGAAGTGGGAGCTGTGAATCACTGGCTGGAGGAGCAGCTTTCATTCCACTGATTACAAGTGGAAGTCTATGGAGAGTCACTTTGGGCAAGAAATGGGTTTCCTCTCTAAAGAAGTCAACACTTCTATTGAATTTAAACCCAAACTCCAAAACTTGCAATCAGTCTCCTTCTTAGGAGAAGAGGATAATCTTTTGCCGTAACAGACTGGAGAACATCAAAATAAGAGTAATCAAACTCTAAGCTTTGAGGAAAAAAAGTAAATCTTCTAATGGAAACTGAATATTTTCCTGATTATTTCCATCTGCACTACACCCTGGATATCCCATGCGATTTTAACCGATTAGCAGGGAGGAAGAAAATAATTTTCCAGAAATATTTTGCTTCATTCATGCAATAAGTACATTCTGGTTCGCAATTACTTTGTGTGTGAAAAAAAGCCAGGTCCTTTTACAGTATGTGTATGAAAAGTATTATCTAAACAGGGGCTGTGTACATTGTAGCTGCCAGTGTGCTGACCACATGAATACCCTGTGACAGATTTGGCAAGAATGAGATTAACCTTGTTAACTTGGCCAAATTCCAAAATAAGGAGCAAAAGTTGGACAACCTAATTTTCTCTCAGTTTTAGCAGGAGATACTGAGTGTGATGCTGCTGCTTTATATTTAAGTGGTTGTTCTCTTCATACAGGGGGGATATAGAATATTGCCCTCTTGACATCACATTTACCCTGGCACTCCAGAAGTAGAAATGACAATCAATCATACTGGGAAATCACACCCCTTTTACTTCTAACCCTTTCCTAATGCTGCTTAATAACTTCTTCCTCTCAGTCAGATGAGGAGACATCCCTGTATCCTCAGGAGGTTTCAGTCTGTAACACTTTCTATTGACGTCAGTGAATTGTTTGTCCCAGGACCATTAAGTCAGAGAAGTAATGTGGAGTATACTGAAACTCACAACTTTATAACACACACTACTCGATCAGGGGTCTCCATTTAAATTTTCCTTGGTCTTGTTGGGAAGCATATGGCATCCTATCTTCTCTTTGCAGGTGAGTCCTGAAGCAAAGAACTAATGTCAAAAAGAGCTGAGTAGCTGTGACTGACAATAAGGCACTGCTGTTGTCATGGTAAAAACCCCTAGATGCCCACAAGAGAGATCTGGGGTCCTTTAGGGAAAAGGTCTGTTCTCAATGTACACTCTACACATGGAATTTGTGCAGGCAAAGACTTCATGCTCACAGCACATGCTATTGACACAGTTAGCTGCTTTAAGAGAGCTGCTGGATAAAGGGAGCTGGGCATGAACAAGGGAGAGAGACTCTGCGTTGGTCTCTGATTAAAATCAGTGCTTGAGACAATGCTGGTCTTGCAGAGAAGGCATTGGCATGGAGTTAGAATTCCTAGGAGATGGAAATGACTTTTTCTCCCAGGGCTAACACTCCCATTAACTGGAGACATGTGACCCCCCCTTGCTACAAATTTGACTTGATATCAGACCCATTACTCAAGTTTTCTTCATTCAGGCAGTGTGACAGGCAGCAGAATACTGGCCAAACATCAAACAGTGGGTATAGTACCCTGCAGCTGAGATCCAGAACTCACTAGTCAATGTCTGTATACAAAAATACTTCTAAGATATAGTATCTAAGATATAGTATGTTTGTTAAAAAGCTGTGTAAATGGCTGTACACATTTAAGATGTGTATGTAGTAGCCCCTGCTATGCAAAAATAGCTGACTACCAAAATATCCCCATCATTGCTGTTAAAGCTCTTCCTGCTTGCAGGCATTTCCAGCTAAAGTTACAGGTCTCTTTGGGCTAGCTAGGTTGCAGACCACTTGCTTTCACTGACCTGTCAACATCAACAGTACTTACATTATTCAGCATCTTTGCTTAATGCAGAGTTGATAGCAGCTGACGGGTTCCCTGCTGGAAGCCATGTACCATTTTCCTGAGCAGGAAAGCCCCAGTTTACATCCCAACTGGTGTTGTAATGAGTTGGGGGTTGTGTGTAAACAAAGCCTAGATGAAAACCCAAAGCTGTGCTATTTGAAGCCCGAGCTGCCATTTCATGCAGAGTTACAGCACAGCCTCATTGTGCCTGGCGTTGGCCGCTGCTCTCTGCCCTGGGGGAAGTGTGCCCATCTCAGGGCAGGTCAGCAATGGTTCTGCTGCCTCCTCCTGCTAAGCACTCCTGAAGGGAAGCTCCGTGCTCCTGCCAAGCTTCCCACGCAAAGCTTGCACCTGAACCTGAGAACGCTGCTGGCCAAGAGCCCATACCTGAGGGGAACTCTACAGCACCGTGCTGATGGGTACTCTGGGATCAGCAGATAAGCTGCAATCGTGCAAGAGTCACTGTTCTGAATGATTCAGTTAAGCTTCACGTTGACAAAGAACTTTTTGTAAAAAATTATGCCTAAGAAGAACAGTGGAACAAGTTTATGTAACCCAAGTGAAAGAAAAAAACGAGGTTCAGTTTTAGCATTAATGATGATGTGTCACAATTCAGCATGAAACATTCCTAAACTCCCTCTGACATGAAACTAGGTATTACAAAATAATCTGTATTTTAAATGCAGGTTTTAAAAACTTGGAAATTACTCTAAACCAGTATGTTATAGAGTATGTTATAGGCTTGCAGTAAAAATCTTCTGGTATTACTGTAGGCATTTCTTAATATTAATTCAGTCTAAACTCAGTTAAGGCTTTCACTGATATCAGTGGGAATTTTCCTGAAAAATGATTTTACAAAGCCTGTAAAGGCTGTTTTATGTGATTCATTTTAAATTACACTCTCCCCCCAAAAACTCTGTTAATTTCATCTTTGCTTCCATAAACCCTTAGTACTTATCAATGCTGTATAAACAGGGATCTAGATGAAAGTGCTTTGTGGAATATGGCTTTTGTTAGAGTTAGTAGAGCTGTTAAAATTGGATTCTTTCAGTTTTAAAAATGACATTTCTTTGCAGGCTAATACAAAGTACCAATATACACATGCAAGTACATGGGGAGAAAAAAAAGAAACAAGCCCCCAAAACTCAAACCAAAAAACAAAGCAGGGAAAATTAACTGGATTGCAGATTTGAAAAATGCCATGGAGTAGCCCTGTCAGTTAATGTCCATTTAATTTCCTATCCATTTTCATTCATGTAATTTATTTGTTGTTCAGGCTCTATCCACTTATTCTACTTAATTAAATAGAATATTTTCTTCCAAGATGTTCCATGTGCCAAAAACTAATGAAAGATGAAGTTTTCTCAGCTGTGGACAAAAGGACTCCATTTTCAATGAGACAAGTTCACCTTCTGTTGGAAAGCCATTATAGCAGCCTTCTGGTACTTAAAAGGGGGCCTACGGGAAAGATGGGAAGAGACTCTTTATCAGGGAGTGTAGTGATGAATGTCTTTAAGCTGAAAGAGGATAGATTTAGATTAGATACTAGGAAGAAATTCCTTCCTCTAAGGGTGGTGAGACACTGGTATAGGGTGCCCAGAGAAGCCCAGAGACGCCCCATCACTGAAGGGTTCAAGGCTAGGTTGGGTATGGGGCTTTGAACAACCTGGTCTAGGGGAAAGTGTCCCTGCCCATGGCAGGAGAGGTGGAACAAGAAGATCTTTCAATCCAAACCATTCTATTATTCAATTAAAGCACACTACACATAAATGTTGTGCTGCATTTATTGGTGAAATAAGTACCACCATTTTCCAAGATTTAGATATTTGCTTTGTTACTCTTTGACTCATGCAACATTTTATTGCAGCCATTGAAAACCCCAGCAGACTGCTGAGATGTATCTGCTGCCTTTTATTCTTCTTAACTATGAAATTATGCTTATTTTTAAGGCGTAGTTTCTTTATAAGAAAAGGCAACTCCAAGTGTTGAGGATCCCACTGAGGCTTCTGCTCATAACACTGAGCTGTCCAACCTCCCTCAGCCTCTCCTCCAAAGTCCTATGCTACAGCCCACAGCCAGTTTGGTGCCCT
Source organism: Origma solitaria (assembly GCA_013397895.1). Classification (NCBI taxonomy): domain Eukaryota; kingdom Metazoa; phylum Chordata; class Aves; order Passeriformes; family Acanthizidae; genus Origma; species Origma solitaria. The sequence continues at coordinate 278,429 of VZRL01005605.1, forward strand.
TTGCTGGGCTGGCTGCAGGGTATTCCTGTCTCTTAGGTAGAGGGGAGCCTGGAACTGGACCCAGTACTCATCAGTGCTGAGCAGAGGTGAAGGATCCCCTCCCCTGACCTGCTGGTGATGCTGCCTAAAGCACTTCTGCATGAGGTCAATACCTACATGGGCAATTATAGAAGGCAAAGCATCTTTTGTACTGTTTGCAGCACAGGTGAAATAACTAAGGAAGGGCAGAAAAGGCAAAGGTGAAAGATGACTTCAACAAGACACGACAGGATTTCTGGAAATAGGTGCAAAAATGCGTTTTCATAAAAAATGCATTTGGAATATAGCCACTTCCAAAAAAGAGTAGTGATGTGTAAGGGGGGTGGTGTGACAAGACTGAAGCATGTACTGATTTCTACACCAGGAGATGGAGGAGTGATACTGGAAGGAAACTGGGATCACAATCACTACAGCTGCAAAATTTGCCAATGTTTACATGGAAAATAGAGGCCAGCATCTGAGGGACCAAATTCAAAGCAAAAATGTATAAAGCAAATCTGAAAAATCAAGAAAAATATATTTTCTACATGCAAAAGAGAAACATGCACATCTTTTCTTGTGACTTTTACATGGATGTATCAGAAATTTTTCTTCTTCTTTCCTGCTTTCAGATAAAAACATCTTCTGGGTCATCCCAGTCAACTGTTTATGGAGTGTTTGCACTAAAGAGATGTTCATAATAAATAAATATACACGGTTAATTAAAATTCTCCTTCTCAAACTGCTGAGACTTTACTTAGAGAAACCTTACAATATTTATTCTCCATTCATGCAGATAAATCTTCAGGAAGAAAAATACAATAATGTGAAAAATTGACATAAGGATGGAAACATTTAACAAGCATTTTAATGTTGATTTAACTATTAAATTCTCTCTTTGCCTCAGACTACATAGAATAAAAGAAGATGACAAACCTATTCCTCTCACTACACAGTGATCACTTCCACAACTATCTTTCTGATGTCCTCCAAAAGAAGGCCAAATCCTATTTAGGCTTACATAACTGCAAATCAATTAGAAATGTATTGGAGTTATTGAAATTGCTGGTAGAATCACCACACAAAAAAAATTACAGGAACTGAGAGTCTTCCTAGGACAGCTTGCCTACTTTCCATGAGATTTAACACTTTAACCAACTGCCAGTGTCAATTATTTTCCATTGTACCAACATGAAACGCTGCAGGAACACTGCATGTGTGTAAGGCCACTGAGGGAAGTAAGGGCAGAAATTATATAGCAAGTACCCCTTATGAAGACAAAACCTCTGTAAAGAGAAGTGACTTGCTTGGGATTAGGTACAAAAAACAAGGACAGCCCAGCTTCACTGCTGTTTGGGCTTGTGTGCAAGCCTCAGACACATATTTCTTGCTGAAGCAGTTCCTCAGCCATGGTCTAGAGACTCTCACAGACTTTCTGATTCAACCAATATGGTTAATCATAACAATTTCATTAAAGTATTTCTGTACAGTCTTTTGCTTGTTAGGTTTTCCCCTGGTAGAAGTCTGTATGTTCTGTGCTCCACTCCTAAAACAAACAACATGCAGATAAATATGGTGCAAAGCACTTACCACAACTGAAAAATAAACTTCTAACCACAGTGAGGGAGAGGAAAAGAGCTCGGTATTCTGTGGTCCCCGAAGGAAATTGAAATCTGCTTTTTGGTGGAGACATGCTTCAAAAGATGAAACCAACCAAATGGGGAAAATGTCTCTTTTTCTCGGGTATGTGCGCAGCACATATTAATGGTTGCCAAAAGTTAAATGGGAAGCACTATTGATATTATTGTCTGTTTGCTATTAAATAAAAATCATTCAGGCTTTGTTCTCTTTTCCAGTGGATTAAAGAAAGACATCACCCTGAACCAAATCTGATCAAGTTTCCTTTTAGCATATCATGTTGTGCTGCAATACTCTTCAGGCAGTGGCTGCTGCAGAACATTTTGTTTAGTGCCTTGTTTATTATTGTTTTTCTAGTAGAAAAACGGTCCCAAACATATTTCTTTTTTAAAATTCCAATGGTCTGCTATACTTTAAAATAAAACAGATGATAAAGGCTTCCTTTAAATTTTTATGTTTTCTTTAAGTGACTTTGTAAGTAAATTCAAATTATTCTTTAAACAGAGAGAAAAAGAGAAGACAGGAGGAAAGACAGAAAGAATGAGCAAAAGAAAGAATGACAGGAAGGAAGGAAGGGAGGAAGGAAGAAAGGGAGGAAGGGAGGTAGGGGGAGGGAAGGGAAGGTTCGGGAAGGTTCGGGAAGGGAAGGGAAGGTTTGGGAAGGTTCAGGAAGGGAAGGTTCAGGAAGGGAAGGTTCGGGAAGGGAAGGTTAGGGAAGGGAAGGGAAGGTTCGGGAAGGGAAGGT
>VZRL01005605.1:280870-341214 GCA_013397895.1 Origma solitaria
GAGAGGGAAGGGAAGGGAAGGGAAGGGAAGGGAAGGGAAGGGAAAACTTACAGATAGTTTCTGTAGTTGAGTTTATTTTTAAAATAAAAATGACTGGTATTTTCTAGACTAGTATTTGTATAAACATCCAGAAAGTCACAGAATCACCGAATATGGTGAGTTGGAAGGAACTCACAAGGATCATCAAGTCCAACTCCTGGCCCTGCTTGTGCATCCCCAGAATCATTCTAAGAATATAATTTATATATCTTATTGAACCAGACATTTTCATGTCTCCATAGACTCTGGAATGATTCATGTCCTTTCCTAATGACAATAATACAGTAGGCTTTTGACCACTAGTGAGAGGAGCTGGCTTGAGCTGGTGACCTGGAGATGAAATGTTTACTAGCAATCTCCCGGGCAACCATCTCCCCCTACAGGCACCTTTCAATAAATCTGCCCTTCCTTATTTTCAAAAGACGCTTTGGAAACATGCCATTTGAATCTGTTGAGAATACTTCCAAAAATCCTTTTGTTTAAGGCTTGTTTTTGTAAGTGTTTTGTGTAAGACAGGCAAAGTTTTCTTTCCTTAAATTTTAAGTAACTTGCAGATTTTACATGGTTTTATTCCTTTCATTTCTCAATGTCTTATGCCGTAGCCTGTGGCATGGCACTTTGCTGGCAAGCATTCCAGCGTGAGACACTGCTTAGGCACACAAATCCTAGCTGTCATCTCTGCTCCTGGGAGGAACCAGAATCACACTACACAGTCCCTTACAGCTTCCTCTCTCGCCTTGCCTTATCCAGCTACTTCTACCTCTGCAAACCCTTTATTAAAACTGAATTCTAAGATAAAAAAGAATGATGGTGTTATAAAACTGTTCCTGATCTAAACTACTCAGTACCATGTTAGATAAGGGTGTATGACAGTAAATTACTCCACCATAGCCCAGAACACACGTGTAGTATTATGTGTAGAAAAAGAGAAAGTAGTAACTGACACATAGCTGTGTTCTTGGAGATCAGCTTAGAATCTCCATGTTAAATATTCCCAGAAGGCAAAGCTTATTATTCCCATTAGTTTCACTCAAAGACATGCCCATCTGTTTGCGAAACGATCATATAAAAACAGTGGTTCCATTTCTCTGTGCCTTACTCAAGCGTTTGTGAAAGCCGTTACTGGAATTTTTATCTGCGTCAAGGAATCCAAAAGAGGGCAAAATAAATTCAAATTTTATATGATGAAACACTCAATATGGAAGTTAAGTCTAGGGTTTTTTTCATTATTTTTGTTACTTTAAGCGCTAAGAGGATATGCCCACCATACTGCTAAATGCTGTATTGTAACATTCACAATTGATAGTTTCTCTCTTTAGGTTTCCATATGTGCAGAGTAAACGATGACAGTCTGCCTTCAGATTTTTACCAGTTTGTATCTTTTAAAGGCATGAATGAAATACTTAACTGGGGTGCAGGCTCAGATACCTTGTGTTTTGAATTTCAGCTACAATTTTAGTAAGTTTGTGTTCTGTAACAAATGCAACAAATTCATTTTATATGAGTGATCCACTCACAGATTTGTCTCTTGAATCTTCTGTTCCACAGATGTCTAAACCAGACCACTATAAGTCAGTGTGTCTATGCTGAGGGCAGCAGCAATGCTCCTTCTGCCACGTGCGGTGAGCTCATCCCTTGGTGGAAGGGATAAAACACTTCCCCCTTATGCTGCAATCTTTGGCTGCCATTGCATTTCCTTTGCCAGTTCAGGGCCTGTGGTCTGGTCTCCTCATATCACTGCATCAGACTTATCCACAACTACATCTCTGTATCCTAGTCAAGCTTCTCTGGGCCAGTGCAGTTCATCAGCCAGTCACGTACATGCCAGCTCCACACTTAGACGATTTGGGCTTGGCTGATGCCTGAAAATCCAAAGAATTTACTTGACATTCATTGCTGTCAACCACGAGAGTGGGCTGTACACCCCTCCTCTGTGAGGAAGTGTCTCATTTTGAGGATATTTAAGCTAGAGGGAAAGGGGAGAAAAGATCTCACTTTTCCCTCACGCTCCTGATGAGATGGATGCAGCCTCCCAAGGGGGAGAGCAGAGGAGGTTCTGTTCTCCTAAGCGTCTTGGTAACCTGGTGTTCCTTCATTCCAGCTGGAGGCAGAAATTGCTTCCCAAAAACAGCTGAACTCAAAGATTTACCAACCAAGGTTATGAGCATTCTTGCTATTTACAGGCAAGGCTTTGTACCCTATGGTGCGTAGGAACTTAGAGGGACCAGGGAGCAAGGGAGCCAGGAGGACTGAGGAGAAGGGAAAGGATGAGCTGGAGCAAATGGTACTTGTTTTGTTGCTGGCAAGCAGAGACCAGGGAGAGTGTCTGGTAAATGGGAAATAATTCTGATGGTCTGATCTTCCTGGAAAACTCCATTTACATCTTTAGAAAAAGAGCGGTGACCTCCATCAGCATTATTACATGTTAGAAACACACAGTTATAATAACTATCTTTGTGGCTTCTTTCTGGCTCTCTTTGTGGCTTCCTTGCCCTGTAAGGGGAGCCATCAGCACAACAGGGGATCTACTACACTTTGGGTGCTGCACTCAAGAGGTTACAAGAGCTGGCAGTGCTCTAGAGAGCATTTTAGAATATGAATTGGATTTTTTTCTTTACTATTCAATAACAAAGAATATTGAAACGGAGATGTGTGGAATACATGCAAACAAAACTAGATAATAATTCTAATCATTAAATGCATAAGGATAATTTCCATAGTTCCAGGTGACCAATTAATGAGCCAACTGCAACTCTTGACCAAGGTTCCATATTGAATGAGACATGTCAAACTTGGAGAGGATTTCTGCTGATATAATAAACTGTGAATGCTGCTGAAGGAGAGAGTAGTGGACAGAGAGCAAGGAGGCAATGAAGAGCCCTGAACAGCGCTAAAGTGGAGAAGATTTACGAATTGTTGATCAAGAAGACAAAGAGTAATATGGGAAGAAACTTCCACAGGGAAAGTGTACAGAAATCTGAAACACTAAAGATGAATGGATGGATTACAGGCAATTTTTCAGCTTGACAAGCCCATTTTCATATATGGTAACACACCCTGAGGAAAAAACAAAGACAGAAAATCAAGGAGAACATGACTTGCAGTTACTGGCAGTAATTTTTTTGCTACAGTGAGATGGCAGTAAAACAGCAACACAATAAGGATTTTCAAAAATGAAATGTCTTAAATATAGCATGCCATGACAAAGAGCAACAAAATATGCTGGGATCCAGCTTTGAAGAAAAGTAATGAATTTTGCATTTGAGAGGAGAAGCAGGTATTTCATGAAACTGCCTGTGTATATCATGATCAGATGAGGAGTTGTGCAATGTAAAGAGCTTGCTCCAAGCTGGATTTGAAGAGGCTGGGGCAATGGCTGTTGTCTGGGGCTGTTAGAAATCACGTACTTGATTGCTCAACAATGCAGCTGTAATTAGAAGAGTAAAGACAACTCTATGGAACAAGAAAAAGTTTAAGAGTTTTATTCTCCCCAATGGGATGGTGAAAATTGATGAAGCAGAACTTGCATTCCTTCTCATAGGGCATTCATATATGCTCTGTTGCAATGTGGGACTGCAGAGACTTTTGAGACATCTTCACAGAGCCACCTGTGGTGGGTCTCAAAGATGGTGATGGAAAGGGGAGAAAGGATTTAATTTTGAGTAAGAGAGTTGGAATCAGTCACATTCACAAGCAAAATTAGGAGCTCCTCTCATCAGGCAGCTCAGCAGGGATCTCTAAGCATGGAAGACAGCTGAAGGATTTTAAATGTGCTGCACTAGTGACAAACTATTTCTTTTCCACTTTTTCTTTTTGAGCAGTACTACAATTGCTTCAGATTTTGCTAAGTACGGAACAGGTCTGATTTGCAAGGCTATTAGAAGAAATTAACTCCTAGCAAGAAAATGCATGATGGTTAAGAACCATCTTTGTTATCAATCCTCAGAATTTAATAGACAATTTCTTTGGCTCCCAATTTAGTTGTTTCTAGCTGTGCAGTAAGCAGAGAAACATAAGATTCCTCCTTTATTCAGGGCACTTTTGATATTTTTTGGCAAGAATACAAAGGGTTGAAAAGACAGTAGAAAATAGAAGCTGTAAGCTTAGGCAGAAGCTTGGGGAAAGAAACAGCAGGGAAATATTTCTGTCCTAGTTGGACAAATCTGATCAAGGCCTCAAGAGTAATTGCTAAGAAGATTTACAAGATGGAAAACAGGAAGAATAACTTTGTTCTTACCTTGTGTCTGGCCACGACATTTCTTTATTAAAACTATAAGGTTCTGGGTTGTTTTACTCTTCTATCCCATGCTTTCTATAGGATGTCTGTGCGTATTTTGTATGTGGCCTTTTCCAGGTGGTTTTACACAAGACACCCAGGCTCTTCCAAGGTGAAGCAGAGTATGTTGGTTACCCATTAGCACTTTCTCTCTGCATCCAGTAAATATGGCAAGGTTCTGGGGGATGGCCAAGATGGAAAAGGGTCTTTGATCCAGCACCACATGTGCCACAGGTTTTACAGAGAGGTGAGAAGTCTGCTGAGCAGCCTTGGAAAGAGCAGGCTGCTGCTAGAAACTTTACATGTCTACAGAAGTGGATCCTAGAATCACAAAAGGATAAAGTTGCAAAGTACCACAGGGGATCATCTATGTCCTACTTTTACTTAGAGGTAGGATGACATTTGCCAAGACAATGTGAATGGGAGGTTTTTCTTACCTTCTTTCAAAAATCTCCAGCGAAGGAAGACTTCTGCTCACCCCAGGCTGCCTGTACCACTGTTTCAATGTTTCTTTAATAAGAATTCCTTTTTCCTAATACATAACTTAAATGCCCTTTACTTAATCTGATTATTTCTTGTCCTAAGACTAGTGAACATAACGAACAACAAATTAATCTTCTTTATAACTGTTTACATATTAGAAAACTGCCACCATGTCCTCCCTCATTTTCATGCCTTCCAGACTAAACAAACTCACTTCCTTTGACCCTTCTCATTGGTCAAATTTCCCTACCCTCAACTCCTTCTTCCTTCTATTCTTCTTACTACATACTTCACATGGGGTAGTGTCCTGGGGTCCCAAGGTCACTTCACTTCCCTAGGTAAGGTTTGGACTACTTCTCTTCAGAGGAAGAGAAGTAACCTCCTACATTTTACAAATGTAACTTCTGAAGTTGCACTCCTGAAGTCTTCCTTCTTTTCTGTTAGAAAAGACTAGAAATAAAGCTAGAAATAAAATGTAGGTGAGAATTCCAAGGTCCTCCTTCACCTTGCTGGTGGATGTAAGGATCTTGGTGAACTCTTCTCAAACTGGGCTGTAACTTCATAATACATATTGGTCAAATTAATTTTTTTTATGATTAATCTTCAGTTTTGGTTCAAGAACAGAACTGTACTGCAAAAATATTTTTGCCTCCAGATGGGACAAGTCGTAGAGTGACAGAGATAGACTTGCAGTACTTTGACAAAGTCAGTCAATCTTGTACTACTTAGAATCATAGAATCATCAAGGTTGGAAAAGATCTCTAAGATCACCTGATCCAACCTTTGAACAAATACCACCATGCCCATCATGAGGCACCACATCTGCATGGTTTTCTAACACCTCCCGAGGAGCTGACTCCACCACTTCCTAGGGAAACCTGTTTCCATGCTTATTATTGCACTATCCTGTCCTGTACACCACTGTCATAAACATGCTGCCTGGACTTGAAGTGATTTTGATTTTTTTGTGCTCTCTCCAGCAGTAAATTTAACAAAGAAAAATACAATCTGTCAATTAAGACAGGAATGACATGCAGCATGGACTTTAAATTTCAGAAAGCTCGTGTGTCAAAGAGTAAGAAAAGGCCACTGATCCTTCAGAGTAACTAAGTAGCACCATGAAAAAATAAAAAGGATTTCCAGAAAGAAAAGCCCATACAAAGTTTGTTGTCTTTATGCAGCTCACCAGGCTACTTTTACAGGATTTTTTTTGCTAAAGTTTTCTCTATTGGAAAAATTCAGGCAATTGTACTCTGCCATAGCACACAAGTTCAAGATATAACTATATGGAAAGATCCTCAAAGAATATTTTTCAGAGCATCATCAGGCAGTCTTATATCAATTACATGGCTGTCTCAATGGGGTATTTTGTGCATTCAGAATAAAAGCATTCCCTGTAAGTACAGGGATAATAATGACAGACATTTTTAAAGCAAACTGTTTACCAGAAACAGCCTATGAGAAAAGCACATAATAGAAAAATCTGCCCCTCAGGCAGTTGCTGTGGATTGAAAGAGACTCAGAAGTTTTGGGTGGGTTATTTTTGCACTATTCTGTTTCTTTATTATCCAGCATGAAACTGAGAGATCCAAAACAAAAATTGTAAGTTTTCAACTTTTTGAGACCTCACAGGACACCTTGTCTTCCCATTTAATGAAAGATATTTTTACCAAGTAATTTTTTTCAGATCATCATATGATTACAGTAGTTATCTTACCTATGACCATGCTGTTACAGTTCAAGTAGCTTGTTCACTTATTGGCTGTCAAAGGCTAGCAAAATGACAACCCTGAAGTGGTTGGTAGACACAGAAGCAGAGGAAGAGACAAGAAACTTTTTTTAAGTCTCGGTGTAAAAACAGGAAGTGTTTGATATTTGGCCCTGGCATCTGTGTTGTGTCCATAGCTGTCAGTTTAATTTTGGACATTTTGATTCAATGAATATGAAAAAGGAAGGAGGGAGGGAGGGAGGGAGAAAAGGAAGAAAAGGAAGAAAAAGAAGAAAAGGCGTGAAGGATGGAGGGAAAAGAGAGACATAATCTAAGCAGAGCATCTTAAAGTAGTAACAGTTTCTGGAAAGTACCCAGAAATGCCAGGAAAACCTGTTTCAACAGCAACACATTAAAATCCACAGGGTGATGACCACTTACAGTAGTCGATACTGGGTCTTGTCCTGAGCACACAGATCAAGTTTTACTTCATGTGTGACCTACAAAATTTCAAACATGAGCTAACTAATCACAGCAACACATTGAAAGAGGAGGAGGGAGGTTTATGTGTTGTTCATGGTTAACAGTTTGGAGAACCTTCAGCAATTTTGGGTTTAACTGTACAACATTGAAACCAGCAACAGTTTTGTCATTGCCATTAGTAATAAGAGAGGGGGAGAATGATTATTTCATAATTCTGAGCTTGGGCAAAGCCAATGTGTAATAGGTGCATTAAACAGAATGGAAAGAGGACGATCTGAAAGCTGTAAATTATTGAGTGCTATCTAATCCTGCACAATTGCCTTTTACTAGAAGCACTTCCTGGAAACTCAGGCATTTGTGATCTACTACAAAAAGGCCTTCATTTAAAAGACATGAGGGTTGAGAGACTAAAGATAAGGCATTTAAAGGAGGTCGTATAGTTTTGTCCTCTGTATAAATTGCTCTGGGAAAGCAAAACTCATGCAATGTCATGAGCTGAGTCTTCATTTCAAAGTCATAGACATTTCCTGAATTTTTCTGTTAGCCTTTTATGTGTTATCATGATATTTCTCATAAATGTTATTTATTAGTAGACAAGTTGCCTCCTGATGTTCTCCTAAAGAGGCCAGCACACCCAGTAGGAGCCCAGTAACTGAAAGCCAGCTGCTTTTTGCTAGAATCTCAAATGTACATCATCACCGTACATCTGATGTACATCAATGTACATCAGAAATTCACATTTGCACGTAGAATAGCAAAGGTGTGAACCTGAGTTTCAAGGCTATGCTCAGGTTTTCTTCCACACTCATTAAATTTATACAAAGGAAACACTGGTGTTCAGACTTAGACAACTTTTCTTTAGCCACAGATATAACACAGTTACTAAAATTTAAGGTAATGTTATTGAGAGACATTTAACACCAACTGATTTAAAATAGGGTATGAAGGGACTACTAGGCTTTCATGCATTTTTAAAATGCAGTTCTTAGCCTTTTCTCTACTAAGAAACACAATGAAATATAAATTATTCCCCCAGGGAGAAATATAAACAAAGAAATTGGAGTAGAGTATTAATTACAATGGGAACATTAAAAGATAATTAGTGTTTATAAATCAAGGGTGAGGTTTCATGATTGGCTTAGCCCAGTCTATGAGCAAACCTGTGTCAAAGTTGTGGTCCTTCCGTCACTACCTTCTGTTGGGGCTGTTCAGCCTGGAGAAGAGAAGGCTGCGTGGACACCTCACAGAAACCTTCAAGTATCTGAAGGGGGCCTACAGGGAAAGCAGAGAGGGACCCTTCATCGGGGACTGTAGCAATAGGACAAGGAGTAATGAGTACAAAAAGAAAGAGGAGAAACAGAAGTTAGAAATTAGGAAGAAATTTTTTTATTGTGCGGGTAGTGATGCACAGGAACAGGCTGCCCAGGGACCTTGTGGATGTCCCAACCCTGGCAGTGTTCAAGGCCAAGTCGGACAAGACCTTGAGCCAGCTGGTCTAGTGGGAGGTGTCCCTGCCCATGCCAGGGGGGTTGGGACTTGGTGATCTTTAAGGTGCATTCCAAATGCTTAACGTTCTATGATTCTATGAAATCCCATTGAGGCTGCCAATTTTGTCCATGTATCATGATTCTAATGTGCTTATACTTGATGTCTTTCAGAACAGCAAGGTCATAAAGTCCAAAATATTGTGTTTGGCTTCCAAAGGAGAACTGTGGGTTTCTGGGTTCTTTTTGGTGTTTTTAGGGGAATTTGGCTTTTTTTCAGTTGGTTGATTCATTTTGTGGCTTTGGTTTTGATTTTGGATGTTGTTTTTCTTTTTAAGAAACTTGTTAAAAAGAAGCTAGGAGATGCTGCTAGGGATGTGACAGGGATAATAGAGCAGAACTGAGTGCTGAAATCTTGCTACTGCTTCATTATTTGTCATCTCTAAGGTAAGCTTTGACAAAGGTTAAAGGGAAGCTGATGTGATTAAATAGCAAAATCGGACACTTTATTATAGATGCAAGATATTCTTCCAAAAAGATGACGTTGAATCCAGGCAAGAAACATCCACTGTAATACACATTATAGCAAATCAAATACAAAACCATAAGTAATCCAAAAGAAAACAAGAAGCAAATGGTGAAGGACTCAAAACCAGGGCTAAATTATTCTAGCCCCTCAGGAAGGAGCAAAATGCCCTCTGGACAGTCCAGAAGCTAAATGCCCTATTAGTGTGCGATGTACTGGTCTCCTTCTTTTGAAAAATATATATGAAAACTGTGAAGGTGCAATAAAGATGAGAATGTCATGGAACATCTTCTCTAAGAGGAACAACTGAGTAGCAGTAGTAGTCCTCAGGCTGAAAAAGAGACAAACTTGAGTGAGATGTGATAGATGTCTACAAAATCATGAGTGGCCTAAAGAAGGATTTAACTTTTTATTTTCTCTTCCTATATATGAGGTAGGAGCCATCATACAAAGGCTGTAAGTTTTGTTTACTCCAGAGGTGGAGTAAACAAAAGGGGATCGTTCTTCAGGGACAAAGATCTACAGCTGTTCATGTCCAAGGAAAGAGCTCATACGGGCACAGGGACAGACTGGAGAAGTAGTAGGAGCAAGGATCCATTGAAGGCTGTTGAACAAACAAACTGCATCAGGTACCCTAAAGTTCTACTCACTCAAAATAGTTGGACATGGCAGAAGACTTAAAGAGGGAAGAACGATACATTCTTGTCCTGTCCTTGTTTATCCCTTATTGCCCTTTTATGGGCACTTACAGAGAAGGAAGACCAGGTTAAGGGGCATCTGCTCTCAACTAGTAGAGACATTCCTGTGGCCACTCCTGCATCCCATGCTGATAAAGTCAGATGAAAGTACTCCAGATAGAAAAAGAATTTTTATTCACCTAAACTAGGTAAAATGAAGCCCTCTTCTTGGATATGTAAGATGCAGGGATCTGCTTATCTTTTCTATTTGTGATTCTTAGTTGAAAAATGAGTTGACCCTTCTTCCATTTTCAAGCAGTTCACAGGGTCAGAGGGTCTTGGACAAATACTAGTCCCTAGTTCTTCCTAAGTACTTTCCTCATGTTTTCTTCTCAGACTTTTGGAGGGATTGGGGTGGGAGGTGGGGGTGTTGCATTGTTTTTGGATTTCTCAGGAGAGCAATTTTCTGTTTCCAAATTTTCCACTTCCAATTGACAAATGATTCTTCATCCAGTATCATTTTTAACACATAAGCCACTCTAGTGCTGTTGGTTTCCTAGCAGTTAAGCCCAAAAGATTCTAACAGCATAGTTCAAGCTGGTTAATTCAGAACCATCTGTACAAAATATCAAGGTTCTAGACTGTGAGATAGCTCTCTGCCATTACATACTTTAAAAATAATTTATACTTAAAATTCTGTGTATTAAACACATTTTTTTCACAGGTTGTCAGAACAGAAAATACCAGTTACTCAAACAGTGTCAGTCAGGACATGTGTTTTTCAGGCTAGGTTTGTCAACAACTCATAAAATTCTAATTCCTAACCCTGTTGAACTGGAAAAGCACTGAGTTAACCTTGTACACATGTGTAGGCAGATTACTGTCAAGGAACTTTAGGGAACACAGCAGGTATGTCATGAAGAATACAACATGACTATAGTGGCAAACAAATGAAAAGGTCTTTTTAAACAATTAAAAAGAATTCCAACTTCACATAGTGGGTCAAGTGTTTTGCTTTCATTTGCTCTTATGTTGTGTGCATGTATACATATTTCCTCAGTGCTGGAGGAATTATTTTTGAAAACAGAAGACAGTAAGTCCTCAATAAAAAAGCATATATTCTCCAGGAAAAAGGGAAAATGTGTAGAGCATTAAATGAGGATGCCTTGCCTTTCCTTCTCTAGCCCTAAACCCCTCCACCTTGCTAAGAATGTCAGAGTTTTGCCATGGAGGCAATGAAAGTATAAACTAGGTAAAGGCAATAAAAGCCTATGCATGCAGTTAGTTGACATCAGCAAGAGGTATCATGCTCAAAGTATGTGCAAATAATGTGTATAAGATTGCACAAACATCTGGTAGAGAGAAAATTTTTACTTACATCTAGTACCGAGACCAACAGTAAGATTGCTGTCTTCAGAGCTATAAAAATGAACTCATATGGTTGCGCTGAGCGTGTGGTTGCTCAAGGAAGATGTTTCGCAAAGACTGTAAGGAAAGGGAAAACACAACCAGGACTGCTTTCGTATTTCCATGTTTAGTGGTTTACAGCAGTGGAATTCAGGGCCTGCGATCTATTATAATGGGAGGGAGTATGTAAGTCATGGCATCATCTGGTTTAAAGGCCCATAGCTGTTGTTCTTTTCCATCTAGGATCAGACAAAGCGGCATGAGGCTCCACATAATTAAGAGCAACTATCCCACAGCGGCAAGGAAAGCAGAAAAGATTTCATTGGGAAGGGGGACTGACTACAGTACTTTAAAGACATGATTGTAAACAGAAGAAGCAAACCAGAGAACGTTTAACAGGAAAATAGCACCCTGACCCTCCCTGCATTAAATGCTATCAATCAAGTTTAAATTTAGCTCCTACATGGTCCCACATGAAAAGAAGGCAGTTAGGGGCAAGGAAAGCTTAGCGCCTGAGAATATTTGTATTGCATGGCAAGGAAAACAAGTCTAAAGTCAACAAAGGGCAGCCTGTAAAAACAAATAGTCCTGATGAGAACAGCACTGCCACCCGAAAGCTCATTAGCAGCCAGAAACAGAAGAACTGTCTCTCTGCTCTTTCTTTGCTGACTGCCCCCAGCCCAGCGCTACCGCAGTGCTTCTGACTCAGCTGCTGCCTCCCTCCTGGCGTAACCCCTGAGCACTTGCCAGCACCCACACAATGCATGCCCTCAGCATGAAGAGTGTTTCCCCAGGGTGGGCTGGGCTGGTCTATGGTGGGAGGCAGGAGTGGAAAAAGAGCAGGAAATATCTGAGGGTTTTTTTAAAAAATAATAGTAATGTATATATGCACGTATAGTAATTGTCTTTATCTGTTCTAAGATAAACCAGTAGAGGGAAATTTGGGGTGTAAAATGATGAGAATAAACACTGCTATGCCCACCAGCAAGCACATGGGATTTCAGAAATCATGTGAATTCCAAACCCAATGTCCCATCTGTCATCACCTATTCACTGCTGGTGGAGTCACAGCTGTGGGGCAATGAGACGCTCCATTTCCTCCTGGTGCATGGGAAAACACAACCATGCATTTGGACAGAGCTGAGATGTCTGGCGATCAGTAAGGAACACCAAATACATTTTTTTAGCTTTGAGAGTCAGGATGTAATTTTCACAAACTTGCATTTAGGTACCTGAAAAAGAGCAGTTGGATAATGTCAGAGCCCTTTTATACAGCATTTTGAGATTTTTGTGCCTGGAGGTTTTGCAGTGGTTGCAAGATTCCGTTCTGTAGATCAAGTTAATCTTAACATGTGGCAGAGTTTAAGGTCTCCAAGGAGACAAAGTTATATCTGCAAGCATTATAAAGGATGTTCAACACTAGAGTTTTATTTGCAAATGCCGTTTTTTTCCTTTTCTCTATTTAGACCACCAAATTGCAAATAAATGGAGTGAAAGGAAAAAACTTCTGGGAAGTTCCTCAAATGTATGAAAGGGAGCATTTGTTCTGCACAACAATATGAATACTTTTCTGCATCACTGTAACACCTTTCAGCTTCCCTGTCCTACTGTACTTTTTGACTCCTTTCCTCTTCCAAAGCTGCCAACACCTGCACAGTGCCCAGGTGCCCTGACTATTTGTGTACCTAGATATAAGACAACACACAGTCTGTTCATGAGCTTTATGGGTTTGTCTGATTGTCTTCTTGTTGTTTATATGTTTTTCTGTATATCAGTGGAGACTGAGGTTGGTAGGCAGATTGCCTACTTCAAATGCATTGGCCTAGTCACTGTCTATTCCCCATGATGGAAACCACTGGATTGTGTATAACTTGGAATATGTGGCAGAGCTAGACCATTTGTAGAAGGAGTAAATTCTGGTTAGAACATGTCGCTTGTAAAATCAGTGGCAAAGTTCCAGTCAATTCAGCAGAGAAATCCTTGCTCCAAGGCTGACTCTTCAGTTCCTTGCCTGTTACGAGTTCTCTCAGGGTACAAAGGGAATATGAAGTTCACAGCTAAAAGTACTGCATTTAAAGCACCTGTATTTGTATAACACACTAATACACAGCTGTGAGTCAGGTTCATTTTCTGATGTCTGTATCATTTTTTGTCCAATTATATGCATGCAAAGTAGAAAAGATATCTATAAAAGTGGAGGACCCATCCACCATCTGGGTGAATTTAGAAATTAATTTAAACACTTAATATAAGAAAAAGCAGCTCAGAGTAGAATCTAACCTCTTGGAAAATACCCTCAAAGTGAAATGGTAAGAACACTCATGTCTTCTATATGCAGTTTTCATTTTAAAAAAAGACATTGAGCTGCAGCAGTATAATTACTATTGTGCAGGTAAAGTATCTAGCTTTTCTGACAAAAAATGTCAGAGTGTCAAGAATTTTCAATTGTGGGCATAAATCTATCACTTCAGGTCTTTGATTTCATAAACCTGTAATCTCAAACTGGATTGTCTTAAGGGAAACTTTACCTTATAGATTCTACAGTTAAGCAAGTATTATCCTCACTCTTTTCATGTTCTTTTGGGTGTTTGGTACTGCCCTCATTTGCAATAGGAACTGTAGCAGAATTGCATATTCTTTTGCATACAGAATGGGGAAATTAAAAAACTGGGACAGGTACCTGTTATGCTGCTTATATTGAGATGAATTTTAATACATAAGAAAGAAAAAACTAAATCTACAGTATTAATTAATTTGTTCATAAAACCACTTGCCTCACAATATTTGCATACTCTTGCATCAGGTTTAGAACAACATTTCTGTGAAAATTAATTTGAGGCTCTTTCCCCAGAAAAATGTTCAGATAATAAACATAAAATATGAAACTAACAGGGAAGAAAGGTTGAAGGTTCCCTACACTGCTGTGAAGAATGTGGGAAAATCACAGACACTATTAGACTGATATATTATTTTCCAGAGGTATTTAAAATAAAATCCCCTTTGAATCCCGTGAGAAACACCCTTGTCATCATATGTCTAGTGGAAAGAACGCTGGCAAAAGTCTTTGAAAACTCACACAAGTGGTAAAATGTCTACAGGTAAAAAAATTAAGTGAGCCCATACTCTCCTTTCCATCTCTACAGCATGACAGATATTTGCCTTCAGAAAAGTGGTCTTCTGACTTGGAAAATATGATCACAAGGAGGAAAGAAAAAATTCCAGCTACAGGATGAGTTTACTTGAGCTTTTGCATGTGTTCAACATTGCTCAACAGGGCTGTGAGCAAGCATGCTGGCTCATCTCAATGCTGGTGGCAAAAAAGTGACATTGCAGGAAAGTGTCTCCATTTTGTCTGGGCTGTAACCAAGCTCTGACTGTCCCAGTCTGGTAGCAGGCGCTGTAAGATACGGTGTGGAGACACAGGAAGCACTCTCCATGTCTCTAGTCACATGGCATTGCAAGGTGTACCCAAAAGAGCTTTACTTGTCTCTCTGCTTGAAGACCAGAATGGGAATGGAGAAAAAAAAAGGGCAGAAATGGCAGAAAATTCGTGGTGGGCATTCAGGATCTCACACTGTTTTACTGATGTTAAGCAGCCTTCAGACAGGCCTGCCAATAGAAGCGTCTGAAGATCTGTCTGGGTGGAGGTACGCCTCTATGGGATGCCCAAGACCAGCTGTAGGATCTGAGCTGGTGGGTCTTGACCTCCGTCTCCATCCTTCTCCCAAGGGCCTGCCTGAGGCTGCCTGACTGCCCTCAGGCGCTGGGTGGCTTTGGGAGCATTTCTTGTATTAAACCCTTGTCACAGGTCAGTTGCTTCCCCTGGTTGTACTTCCTCTAAAAATACCCATGTCTTGTGGCTTCTGTAGTCACATAACTTCATGTCTCCCTTAGTCCTTCCCCAGGGGGATTGAAGAATGTTGAGCTGCTGGCAGCTAAACTGTATTTAAAGACATTTTTATTTTCTGAATCATATTCAGCGTGATGCTTGTTTTAATTATATTTTATGCCGAGTGCTGTAAGATGCATGCATGAAAGTCTGTCCATAAATAAACATGTCTTTAAAAGTCCTTATTTATTTTCCTTGAGTCAATTCCCGCTCCTTTCCTGAGGTGCACAAAAGCCGGGATATATGGTTTCCAAAGCCCAACCACAAAACCCAGACACCACACGATGCCAAGCAGACTCTTTGTGCCACTGCTGTGTGGGCTCGCCTGTGCCACAGCACTGGGGGGTGCCTGCTTCCCTGATGGCCACTCCAGGGGCTCAAAACAGCCAGGACTGACTGGGCAAATCAGCCACTGTGGCTTCTGGAGGGGCAGGCACTCTCCAAAAGCCTCTCTTAGGGTAGCTGTGGGATGAAAGATATCAGACTCGCCAGGCAAACACACTGTGAGCACCAGGCTGGCACCCACAACCTGTTCCTGTGCGGGCTCAGCCCTGCGCACAGGTCCCATGGAGGCGCTGTGACCTGGCTGTGTCCCTCCTCGGGGCTCAGAGCCCCTCAGGGCACCTGTGGGATGAGGGACCGTCACCTGCCGCTGGGCCGGGGTGAGGGCAGGGGCGAAGGGCTGGCTCGGCAGCGAGGGATCAAACAGCGATGGCAGGCGTGGGCCTGCCCATCAGAGGAGCCCTTTGAGGCCAATAAAAAAGGGACTCACATTGTGTTCCTGGTCGGATCCTGCGGACGAGGCGAGGCTGAGAACAGGCATGTGAACAGCGTGGGTTGGAGGGCGGCCAGGGGAGGCCATCCCGCCAGCTTTCACAGGACCTCTCGCTGCCGCTGGTCACCGCACGTGGCCTCGAGCGCGGCTCCTGCGGCCTGGCCATGGCTGCCCTCCCTGCCCTGCACCCCTGCACTGCCGGCAGAGCCGCTCCGTGCTCAGCTCTGCCAAACCAGCTGCCTCCTGACGGCAGAAAATTATCTGGGATCAAGGACAGGAAACTGGATCCGCACACGTAGGTGAGATGAGAAACTCACGTTTTGCGGCAACCCCCCTCAGCCAAAGTGCTCCACCTCCCTCTCCCACCTCCAAGCAATGAGAAATGAAAATAAAACAAATGGAATAAAAGCAGGTACACCTCACTTTATTTTTTTTAACCTTTGTGTGGAAAAGAAAAAAGAAGATAAAGGAAAGCATCTAACTGCATTTTTTTCTGTCATCTGCATGCTGCCCTGCTCCCATTCCCTGACAGCTCCTGTGCCCTCACCGCAGGCACATGAGACTGTCCAAATACCGAGGATTTTGTGGAGAGCTGTCCCATACAGAAAGCCACTGGCCAAGGCAGGGTAGGGCAGCAGCCCTTTATGGCTGCGAGCCCCAGCCACTGTCTGCCTCTTGCTCCTGCCCCTCCACATCTGTGTTTCAACACCACTGTGATCCCTCGCACTGCTGCTGCAGCCTGCGCTGCCTGGAAATGTTTCGAGTGACTGAATGCATTGCTTAGAAGAAGAAAATGGCCTTTGATATGTTTCTCGAAAAGAGGCAATTAAAGAAAAGCAGCCCACAAGCCTTGTGAACTGGCTGTCCGGCTGGAAAGCAGCTCGCAGTCAGCCCTGCGCAGTGGTGGCCAGCTGCCGGGAATGAGTGGAACCATCTGGTTCTGATGCCCTCCGTCCCCATTGCCCTCGGGGGGTGTTTAACAGGGATGTGTTTGCTACACCAGCACCATTGCCTTAGCAACACAACCAAAGAGTTTGTCAACATGCGAGCAGCATGAATGATGGCGCCTTGTCCGAAGAGTCTGAGTTGCATGTGTGGTTCTTCTTCTAAAAAGCCAATTTCACCACTCGCCTCACAAAAGAGCCTGAGCGGGAAACTGGGAGCTGGGAGGGAAACTTTCCTGGGAGTCAGAAGGATATTTTTCTTTTAATTGTGTAGGAACTGCCTTGGCCTTTTGGAACCAGCGGCGTCTTAACCAATAAATAGTACCAGTCTAAAGCTGCTGAGAAATAGCTACATTTTAACAAGTGTCTGCTATTTTTAAGTAGTAACAGATCTTCTGCAGAAGTGCTGGAAGCTGCTATGACCTGCCACTGCTCTGTATCAGCCTTCTGAGGGCCTTCTTATTTCCTTAAACCTTTACTGAGTTAGGTCTAAGGAAACTGCTGATATTTCCCTATTGTCATGCTGTCACTAGATTTAAATGGAAATCTGTTCACTGAAATCCTTTTTCTCATCAGCCATTTTTTCCTATGAACAACATGATTCCTAATGAACAACACAGATTACTTTCCATCCCCTCATGTTCTCACAAAAAAAAAAAAACCAAAAAAACCAACCAAACAAAAAAACCCCATCAAATTCCTTAGTGCTATACCTGATGATGCTTTCTTCTTCTTATTCTCTCCTTTCCCTGTTCTGGTTCATGTCAAAGTCCATGTTTTCCCATGACCAATTCCTCTTGATGCACATCTCTGTCAACTAAGAGTGCAGTTGCTCTTCATAGAAGAGGTTGCAGCAAAGCTCTGCATTAAAAAGGCACAAATACATGAAACCTTTCCATTGCCTGGAAGAAAAATGGCACAACAGATGAACTTTGCAAGGATTCATTCCTTCTGCAAGGCATATCCCCATCCTCCCTCATTCAGTGAACAAATTTAAAGTCAACAGATCTAGAGGGAGAAAATAGAAGTTGAGAGAAGATTGATCAATTAGATGAAAAGAAAGAAATCCAAAAAGTCCTTTTGCACTTTTAACCTAATCCAGGTGGCACCTAAACTTATAGAATCATTGTATCTTAAAAACAGGCAGCCAAGTTCCAATTGACTTCTAAGAGTGATCAACATCTAGACAAGTGTCTTTCTTTCATTTAGGTGCTCAGAGTTGCTCAATCAAAAGGTGCTCTTGGAGCAGTCTCAAATATCTGCTATGAACAAGCTACTTTAAGACAGCATCACTGAGTTTTGGGGTTTGTTTGCTTTGGCTTGGTTTGTATCAGTCCCTTTAAATAGTAACTTCACAGTTAGATTATGCAGCTAGACCATGGAGGACCTGAGCTTGGCTTTTTCCTTTCAAATATCCACATCCAGGAGAAGAGACTGTCAGTAGTATTTCTTGGTAGTCATCAGAGTGCAACATGAGATGTTCCCCATACTGTCCACACTAACATCTGTGTATATGAAACAGAAAGAGTTGTAGTCACAGAGGGAAGCATGTTTTATGTGGTGTACTTCTGTTTGGAGTGTGCTGTTCTGGATGGCTTCAGTGCATTTTCACAAGTAAACTGTGTTCTTGTGTTTGTATTAAAATGCTAATTCTTCTTTTTTAAGTTTCAAGCCACAGTTTTAAAGATATATGAGAAAGACCTTGCCCCCTGCAGATGTGCATCAATCTACAAAAGATGTAATATGACTTGCAATGCCAGTAGGTCTGGTGTAAGTTCTTTGATGCTTAAGCATGGGAATTTATGAAGTGTATTTTGTGATCTCCCATGTGGTCTGGTAGAAATAACATTGAAAGAGGGGTTGAAAATGGGGTTTGGGTAAACATGAGTACAAAAGGAGGGTCGGGTTTTTAGGACTGCCAAATTACAGAAACACATCTCAAAAACAGGGACCTGCTACAGTTAGAAAATACTCTAGAAATGTTTGAAGGAAGGAAGAGCTGTGTATCATGAAGTGATGAGACTAGCATAGGAAGCATAACACAAAATCTTTTGATGCATCCAATTTATTAAGGCTGAAAAAATAAAGTGATGCCAAGGTGTGGAGAAAGACTGCCATTTCAAAAATGTTTTACCCTTCATAAGAGTGGGCAATCTGGAGGTGATAGAACAACTGGAAATTTTTCATCATTACCTTTTAATTGAAAAATAGAATGATGGGTACATAATTACATTAAAATGGTATTATCCTAAAAATTAACATTTTGTAAAACAAAAACAAGGAAAAAACCACAAACATTGTTATGGCTGAAGCAAAAATATTTGCTAATCAATTCTTGAATACTTTTAGGACAAAAGTGTTATTTCAGTGAAAGAATATTTTCTTTAAATTTAAAAGCTTTAAAACTTGGTGAATGTACCGCAAAGCTGACACTAGATTTTGTTAGATCTTGCATAAAATTCTAGGCTATATAGAAGGAGCTGACAATAAGGAAAATGCCATCATGTTCTATTTATCAGCCTTGCTTTTAGTGGTATTTGTCAGTGGTGTGTGTAAACTGAGCACAACTGCATTCCATGCTTTGTACAAATGCTTTTCCATACACAAGGTGCAACTAAAGCTCATACTTTTGGATGAGTTGGCATGTGCTTTATTAGCTTTGCTTCAGTGAGTTAAGCATTGTAAGAGAAAAAACAGATTAAAATTTAATATAATTTTTTCTGTGTGAAAAGGATGACTAGGGCTGACACTAGCCATGACTCACCTGTGAGAAAGATAAAGAAGCACTTGCACACTCTCTCAAGGGAAAAAACAAGGAAAAGTAGTCTTACCTAGGAATGAAAATGCTGCTAGAGAGATATGAGTCAAACCAAGAACGAGATGTTCTCACTGTGTGCTTGAGAAACAAATTTATTACGAGTACTTGGAAACAAGAGCTAAAGATCCCTCTGATCAGAGAAGTACTTTGCTGCTGTCTCCATATCCGACTTTTTTTTTTTTCCAGGATTTTCAGCTTCTCTGTGTACTATATTTTTCTGAATGAAGCTATTTCTTCAGAAGAAGGTTCCATCACTGAGACATCAATTCTACTCTCTGTATCTCAGATTTGAACTTCTGAAACTACAAGCCCATGATTATTCTTTGACATACACACAAAGAAAAAGAAACCCTATCTGAATTTCTGCTGCTTTTTCTGAAATATAATCAGGTTCCCTCTCTGTAAAAATCCTTCTTGGTCACACCATAATTATTTCCTGCATCAGCTACTGTAATTCTCATTTTAATGGCTTTTTGAAGCCATACTCACTGGACTTGAAAATGCCTAGAAAAGTGCAGTCAGACCACATGTTATTTGCTAAGGGGCTTCATCTATCTTAATTTTATTTGCTTACTATCCTTCTGCCCACAGAATTCAAATCAACTGCTAATTCTTTGAATTCAGTTTTGCCTCACTCTGTATTCAGCCCTTGGCCTAAGTATAATTCAGTTATCCAAATTTTGCCACAGATCAATTTCCATGAAATATCTACAAGCTAAAGTTAGGAAAGTGGAACTTTAGTTCTAGAGTTTTTTGTGAATTTTCCCAGCTGAAGAGGCAGAAGACAGTGTTTGGCCTTTGAATAAATATTTCCATTTTGAAAAGGAGGCTACTAAAATAATCTACCTTTTAAAATCCTTTTCTGAATCTTCTGTAAGTCCAAGGAATAGGAAAAAAAAATCAGATAAACATATCAGTGTGAACTCAAGGAGTCCTATGCCTATGTCTTTTCCTTCCTGTTACTGGACCATTACCTTGCAGAAGCATAGGAATTAGGTCTTTATTTCCATCTACCTTTTATTTTAAGTCTCCTAAGCTTCTTGGACAGCAGTATGCCTAGTTCAGGGTTGTCCTCAAAAGTTCTGTTCACCTTTTCTGCTTCCAGGAGGAAGTCCTATCTTAACAACATTGTATTTCTGTTTTTCCATGTGATAGTAATTCTGTATACAATAAAATTTGTCTTTTGTTTTTCCATATGCTATCTTAAGTCTCTCATTTGTACCCTACCTTCTGCTTTCTTGTATAATTATTGCTATCTCAACTTCTAATCCATGGCACAATAGAGGCTGCTGTAATCAATTAAATCTTTTTCTTTTTAACTAGTAAGCATCTATCGTCAAGAGATTGATTTCTGGGTCAACGACTTAACAGTGGGCTCTTATGTCTCCTAATGTTCATGAAATTATAGCGCTAAATTCTTATTCTTGGTTTCATTGCTCCAGCACATCAACCATATGAGGATGGAAAACTCTAAAATTAAACATCAGAAGAGTAGGGGAAAGAAAGTTTCTTTTTGCCTCTCAAGAAAATGCATTGTTTAATTCATTCAAATATAAATGGAATGCACACACTAAGCCACTAGGATGTGCTTAATTTCTTAAAGATGTTTTTTTTAATGTGATGAAGTATCATCTGACCCAATAAACCAACTCTAGCCTGGGTTTGTAGGTTCGCAAAAAATAAGCGTTGCCCAACAAACTTCCCACTTCCTTTTCTTTTGGTTTTCTGTATGAAAGAGTCCCTTTCAGGGGAAATGTTAGAATGATATTTTCAGATATCCAGACAATATAGGACTAGACCACAGAATTAAAGTATTTTCTTTGTCTTAAGATAGCTTTCTTCTCTAAGTATGAATAAAGGTTTGGATCAGATCAATTGAATTATAGTAAAAGAGAATTAAGTGATTAAGCAAACAGTTTATTGTTATTATTTTATGAGACAAACATTTTCATCTGATCACTTTTTAAGTTTTATGTTGATTAAAACATGTTCTAAAAATTACTGCTTATAAGGAAGGTCACAATGTGCTTGAAGTTTATGTAAAATGTCAGGTGAACTAATAAAATGTCCTTTCATATGGGCAGTGTAAATGCTGTTACTTTTGTAAAACCCTAAAAATACATATTATCTTCGATTTTATGTAGAAAACAGAAAATCCTTCAAGTGACAAGGAAAGATTAAAATACACTTCTCACTACATACTCCTGACTGGTTCCATTCCCCTATAGCTTCAAACAGGGATAGCTGTGATTTGAAACAATAACATGTACATTTTAATGTACTGGGACTAGACAAACAGTGCTTTCCTAATAATGTGGGCAAGTTAAATTGCTTTGCTGCTTCCATTGTCATGCAGCTCTTGTGTTATTGACCATGGATATAATGAATGCTCAAATGCATCTCACCACTTGTGAGGTTTTTTTTTTTTAATCGGACAAAGGTGCATCACTGAGGAAAATTCCCAGGAAGTATAGGCCTTGAGAAACCAAAGGGATCCCAAAATTTTAGAATTTTTATTTATAAATAAACTTGTTTAATATAACTCACTCTCAAAATACTCTAAAATCATCACACTTGTGTTTCAATGAGCTTGTGCCTGATTTAAGTAGATAACAAGAAGGCAAGTGAGTCCCCAAGATCAAGGTATCTGAACTAAACAAACATTTTTGAGATCTAAAGACTGAAGCAACCTTTCTAACTAATTCGTGCTACTCTACATCATCAAACTAATGTGTCCTCTTGTCTACATCAAACATGCTTTTATGTGGCCATCAACTTAAAAACCATATAATGTTAAAAATTATCTATAGAAGCATATATTAGATCTCATTACTTATTAATCATGACCCATACTGCTCAGGTTTTCAGTTAAAAAATAGACTGCTGGTGCCCAACATTTGACATGAGAAACTTGGCCTCTGCCAGGAAGCCTGTCTTTGACTGTGGCACTATGCAAAATCCCACAGAAAACAGAAGAACCATCCCCATGACAGGAACTGGGGTTATGTCAGTGCTCCATACCTAGGAAAATACAGGGCTTTCAGTGAAGTAGGAACTCCAAAACAAGGACAAGTCTCCTACTTCTGTGCCTTAGCAGACTTAAGAAGAACGAAAAAATCACAATGCAGACAGATTTTGGGGGAATTTAGCCCTTATTTCACCTCCTTGTTTCCTTACCAGCCCTGGGAAGGAGAGATCTGTGGCTAGCTGCCACCACCAAATGCCTCTCCTCCTCCCATCCTTACTCATGCAAGAAGAAAAGACAGCTTGAATAGACAGAAGCACAATAGCCAAAATTGCCTTCCCTCAGGAAAAGCTTTCTGCATCCTCTGCCTCTGCCTATGCCTGGTTTGTTCTTCCTCAGGCGGCAAAAATAAAGGAGATGAACCACAAGAAAGGGCTCTTCTTCACTGTCTTAGAATGGTTTAAGGTCTAAATTGAGAGCAAGTCACCTCAGTTCCTCAGGAAAACATGGTAAAAGGTGGCACCACCATGTATGGGGTTCTGGCAAAAGCTTCCATATGAGTAAGGAGTGCCTACTCCAGCAGGGCTGACTGGGTCACATGCTCTTGGTTTTCTGTGTTCATGAGGACCAAATGTTGCTTTAAAAGTGACAGAGGAACGAACAGCATTTAAAATAAGCCAATTTAAAGCCTGGGGTTTTGCTGAGCTTTTATAATCTGCTATTTACTGAAAATATCTCTGTGTGTGAGATCTTTTCCCCTAAGAACATATGTCCTTCCTGCTTGTTCAGACTCTGATCCTAATCTCAATTGTTTGATGTCATAATCTGTAGTATGGGAATGCAGAGAAATGCCTTCAAAAAAACCCCAGTACTAATTGAGAGAAGGTGCCTTCTGGGGGTTTTCTGTGTGCAATAGTTTCAGGAATGATTGGAAGAAAGCATATTAATCGATTTTGCAGATGATTTGCAGTGGGAAAAGATCATAAACCACTTAAAGGCTGGGGATAATAGAGAACACAGTTTTTATAAAACAAAGAAAGACTCTAACATCACTTTGGGCATACTGGACATTCAGATCACTTCCCATAGCTGTTCAGCAAATATTTTAGAAAACATTTTGAAAACCAATATAGAAGAGAAAATGAATCAATGACAATGTAAGAAACATACTCATGCCATAGTCTTTGGAAACACCAGGAAGAAACAGAAGTATTTTCAGTATACAATTTTATTCTCCTAAATTCCAGAAAATAAAATATTAGTCTTTAGCAGAATTAGTGCTGCAGTACTGTGTTGTTATTCTAGCAAACAGGACAAGATAATACCAATCTTATGTCCTGTTCAAACATATTGTATTGCAAGTGCCATTTTCTTTGCACTGATGGTAGCAATGAACATCCGTAGAGCGCCTTTTAATTTCAGCCCCCATAGCAAGAGTTAGCCTTCACCCTCAGAGAAGATGAATTTTTCTAATGAACTCAAAACAGCTTTTATTCACTAGCAATTCCAGCTATGGACACAAATCCCTTCTGTGGAGTCTTGCTAACTCTCTGTGGCTGCAGAACTGCAATTGCCCTGTGTACATTGTAAAGGTCAGTAATTTGAAGCTTCCAGCAAGTTACATCAAACATGCATTTGCATCAATATGTAAAAGTTAAATACACTTACTAATTTTACTTGTAACCCATGAATTGCTTTAGATATTATTAGCACCATCTTGTCAGGATGCTTAGAGCTGGAAGTGTTCAGGCTTAAGTGAGCGCGGCAACAAGATTGGTAAAATATGGTCTGAGAAACCATCTCAGGCTTCCAGACAAATCCATCTGAATGTTTTCACATTGTCTTTTATTTGCAAAATATGTAATCTTTAATATAACTTTTTCTGACTTTTTAACATTTTTATGCCATTATATTATTATTTTTTCTCATAGCTCATATTTCAGAAATTCATAAAGATTGGCCCCTGTAATTGCTGTGATTTGACTGTGGAAAATAGAAAATGTGCATTACAGAGTATGCTTTAGACTGGTCTTTTTATTAGTAGTCTTTTATCATCTGGAGGGATAAACAGAAGAATGAGACTAAAGTGGTCTCATCCTTTTATGGGGTACCTAGTCAAGCTATTTTACCTTTCTACTTTTGTGTCCTGATTTGTAAAAAGAGAATTAAAAACCTGTTTATCTTAAACAGATATTATACAGGAGTTAATTGTTAATGTCTGTACACTGTTTTGAACATCTAAAAAACAATATGTGAATGGTAAGTGCTGCTTTCTCTTTCGATTTTTAGTCCATGTTTCACGCTCAGTTTGTATCTCTCTTCTCTAAACTCTTCTTACAGTTATTTTATATTTCTAACATCGATAAATCCAAAGTCAGTTTTTTGATTCAGTCTTATTCAACCTGGAAAAATTCTTCTCTGAGACCATATTGCTTTTTCCTTTTTATTCCTTTAGTTATACTGACTGTTCTTTGTTAATTTTATATTTCTTCACTCTATTAAAAGTCAGATGAAACATTTACCTCATAATAATGATTCAATTTTCTCTATATTTCTTCTCTGTTCTCTGAATCCTTTATTCTTATTTCTTTTCTGACTGTTTATATACCAGAGTTTTCTGAATATACAGTATATGGGACCATTCAAAAAAAATCAAGTCTGTTCTAGCGTATTTACAAGACTCAGAGAATTTTGTATTCTTAGTGTGTAAGATGATTTTCTCATAACTTAATTATGGTAAACAAGAAGGATCAGGCCAAATGAAGAAAGACGGAATGTTTTGTTTTCTAATGAATTTCACACAGACGTAGCAGTTTCTCTCATGCTGGCTTAAAACAAGGAGCACGCAAGTGGTATGAGCAACACTGTCAGCAGCAACCTCATTTGCTTAACTTCAGTGCATAAAAAAAAGAGATGAAGTTTTTTGGAATGCAAATATTATTGTGAAATGGGGGGAAAGAAGAGGAAAGGAAAAAATATAGGTTACACATGGCTGCTTTTAATGGAAATAGTATGATGTCGTTTCTCCCTTTCTTCATGGTTTGAAGTCAGCGATCCCTAGAGAGAAAAATTCTGAAGTTGTAATGAAAAGGGATCATTTCAGAACACATAACAGGCAGTTCCCTCTTCTTTTATGTTCTAGGGAGAGAGAATGTTTCCATTGTATGTGGCTTTTTGATATATGACTTTGAAAAGAATACTCAATCCTTCCATGAAAAGGTTGAATATTCTTCTTTGCTTAGTTCTCATTCCTGAATTACATTGAAATCCCACTCCCTGGTTATTCATAACTTGCTAAAGTTTCCCTGTGAGGCTTAAAATTGTAACAGTCTAGTCTAGTGAAGACATTTTAAAAAGAAATACCAAGCTAAAATAAATAATGCTTTGCAGAATAAACAATATCTGAGACATAGCAGAGGGAGAATCAACACCATCCTTCCCTTTTTCTTTCCCTCATGGTGACTACAGAAAAATTTATGCCAGTAAAAGGTTTTGCTTACATTAAATTGTGAGGCCATTTGTTGGTGCAATGCATTTCAAGCTCAAAAAGTACTGGAAGGCTGAACTTGAGACATTCACACTATGTAATAATTGTTCCACTTAACAATTAAATCTTAAGCAGTTCTGTTACTGTATTACTCTTTTGAAACCTGGCTTGAAAACCTATCCAGTAGTCTTATAACAGTGTCTAAAAGAAAACTGGAGCTTCAAGAAATCTGTGTTGCAGATTTTTCCCTGTCGTTCTTCCTGAGCTGCCAGTGTATTTTAACATTCCATAGTGTGAAGAATTTCTAAGAACCCTTGGATTAAAAATATATCTCAAACAACAAAAGGTGAGGTAAGCAGAGGTGTATGTCTATGGAAGTAGGCCAATATGGTAACATCTGCAAATATCAGCCAAAACTTTTAATCCTCTTTTAATTAGACATATTAGAAATAAATTCATGTGTTAAAACTTGAAGTAAGGAGTCAGACATGGTACTGCTGTGCAATTTCCAGCTGTCCGATTAGATGTTTGCTTTGCAAGTGGTGTGTTCTACTAACCTGAAAAGAAGAACGTTCTGTTCATCTTGCCTGACATTAGACTAACCAAAATTTTATTACCTGAATATGTACCGTCATATCCTTTGTAGTAAAGGCTTGCTGGTTGTTTATGTGCCTTTTGCAGGATAAGATGACTCTCTGTGAATTTTCCTTTCTATTGACCTGCAAAGAAATTTAGGTGATCAGTCCAGATACACCTGTTATTTCAATGTTAATTGATGACAGAATTGTATCTCATCAGATCTCAGGGGACTTTGAATACCGCTTAAAAAGTGTTCTTAAGTAATATTGAAAGAGTACAGACCACACAAA
Source organism: Origma solitaria (assembly GCA_013397895.1). Classification (NCBI taxonomy): domain Eukaryota; kingdom Metazoa; phylum Chordata; class Aves; order Passeriformes; family Acanthizidae; genus Origma; species Origma solitaria. The sequence continues at coordinate 307,701 of VZRL01005605.1, forward strand.
AAAATCTGGGTATGGTGTGAACTCAATGTTTCATGGCAGGGATAAGCATTTCATTGAACAACACCAGAGAGCAAGAGGAGTCACTGCTGACAAAAGTTCTAGTCCACAGACTAGATGACTTTTATGAGTACACATCTCTTTTAATGGATCTTAGTAGTTTTGTGAGATTTAACTTGTCTTTTAAATAAAGTATGCAGGCTTTAAAGTTTTAACTGACGTGCCCAGGCAACTTACATCTGCCTTAACTATTTTGGGATTTTCCAGCAGTGTCTTGTGGTATTCATTTTTCATTTCTGTAATAAAAAAGAAAGTGACTTTTACTAAGTAAGGCATATAGGTTTAACTCAGCTGGTAGGACTTGGTTCAGGGTGGCATCCTAACTTTTTATTGTATGTGTTGAAAAATACTAATCTCATAGTAAACAGTTTTGTAATTTCCTGCTTAGAAATGCCACCTTCTCCCACACACTCTGTAAGAGCTTCTGCAATTACTCTTTTATGCAGGATTCAGCTGACCTAACCCAAGATATAACAGCTTTAGCACCTTGCCTAAGTTAATTGTCTATACAACTTCCAGACACACAGATAATTCCATCTTAAAGCAGATGTTTCAGATAGGTACACTGAATTGCTTTCTTCAGGTGTGGGTATCCCTCCTTCCAAAGGAGCAGAGATGGCGAATGTGGACAAGACACCTAACCTGAAGAGAGATCAAATGAATTCCAACACAATGGAGTCCATATTCTATGTTTTCTTGGAACAGAATCTTTTTCAAAGAAGTTTCTTGGAGGACAGTAACTAACTCTAGGCTTTTTGGAGAAGAGCCCTTTCTAGTGGAATGACAGTGTTTCACAGAATAATCTTTTCCCTTTACTCTTACTTTGTTTCCATCACATAAACCCCTCTGAATGTATTGTGATGGTTTCCAAAGTGCCCAAAATAGTTGAGAAAGGGTGGCATAGACACAAGCAGACTAAGCAGAGAGAATAGCTCTGAGAGAAGAGCCTGGGAGGCTCACATGCTGTTGTACAGAGAGGGCAACAGTGGGATGATGACATTTCCCAGCTGAGACTGAGAATGACTGGGCCACCAGAATGATACTGAGTGATGGGGAGTGACAAGTCCATAGTGGGAACAACTTGGGTTATCATCTTAGAGAGAAAGGACTTGTAGGGCTCAAGGTAGGACTTGTTTAGGACTACTGTTTCCCTGTATCACTTTACACTCCAGCCACAAACACATGAAACTCACCAATAACACAGGTTTAGCTCATGCCCAGACAGTAAAATGGGATGTTTTGGCAAGACTCCATTTAGCCTCATATACTTCAGAGCTAGATTTTTACTTTACATAATGTATTTCCTTGCATGGTTTCTACAACCAGTTGATTTTGGTCACCGTGGTTTGGGGATACACTTGACCAAATCCAAATCTGTGTCACAGCCATTTTAATCACAGTGTAATTATAGATTACAGTATTTTAAAATGGCCCACATTCATGACTAAAATCCAAAAGGCCCATACATGAAAATCTGCAGCAATCAAGTGCTTAAGCACCATTCAACAAAATCAGCTTGCAGTTGGGTAATGAAAATTTGAATCAACACGCTCTGGTAACCAGTAACCATACATTGAATGCCAGCTGAATATTTAAACTGAAAATGCAAAGCAGAGAAGCACAACAACTCAATTACCAACTTCCTTTCTATAAAGAAAATATTGTTTTAAGTGAGCTGTTCTAATGATCAAGTATACCACAGGAATGTGTCAGCAATTACAGCACTCAACACAGCACACTTTTTTCATCTTCTCCTTATCTAGCATCTCCTAAACACTAAGGGGAGATACATCTTTTGGCCCCCAACTATACGTACAAAAAAAATGCTGGAAGCCAACTTTAAATAACTAGTCCTTAAGGATGGCATGTACTCACTGTGTGATCTCCCATCTCAAGCAATACTCCATTTATGAAATGATGATGAACAAAGGGACAGCGCTATCTGCTGAGGAAGATACAGAGAGAACTGAAATAAAACATACATTTTGAGGTAAAAATTGAAGCTCATGACTAGGTAACAAGGCCCAGCTCAAAACTCACTTTGCAGTGTAGGCAAAATTGATGTCTGCTTCCCCAAACATGAGGGTTTGTGCTAGGCAGGTTCTGATTATTCCACCTGTGGTCAGAGATAGACCAGAGCTGCAGGAAGACACCAGGAGGAGCAAGGTAGGTATAGCTTCCAGGGGATGTTAGAAATGAAAGCAGAGATGCCTTGCTCTTCAGTACCACCTTCAATCCTGACCTTCCAAGGCTCTGACACTGGCATGATTTTGCTGTCCTGTTGCAAGCAAGATTTGTAGCAACTGCTTTGTGGTGTATAGTGGAGCTGGGTTTAGCAGGATAATGTGAAGAGAGCAGAAAGGAAAGAGGAAGAAGTAATTTCTTGGAGCAAAATGCTCTGGCGCATGCTGTTAGCGCAGTGCCTGATAAATGGTGCAACATTATTCCAGACTAAATGCTGAGCACCTGCACATGCTGAAGGTGCTTCACCTTTGTAAGCCCAGTTGGAATGCTAGAGAACGTCATTGTTGTAAGTCCAGCGGCTGCACATTCAGCAGCTGCAGACCAGAAATTGCCATCTATAGCAATTACTTGGTGCATTTGTGACACACTGAATTGGCAATTTGAAATGATTCACTTGCAACCTAATTAGGATTGGAAGCCAGTTTCAGTCAGGGGTTGTTGTGTCATCTACCATATCTGTTCTATGTAATCACTTAGGTATTTCCATAGCACACCTGTCTTCGTAATTTATTGAATAGCTTAGTGCTCCACTGACCATGCTCCTGAATTCTTTTAATAGAACACAATTTTAGCATAAGTTTGCCCAGCTATGAAAAATCTTGGACACTTTAAAATTATAGTCAGGACACTTGAACAGCACTAACTTCAGATTCTATGTCAACCAAAAAGGTAACAATTAAAATAATCTTTCCCTTAAGATGGAGATACAAAAGCAAATACTTGAACTCCACCTGAGGCAACAAGAAAATCCTAGCTCAAATGCTGTTATATAAGTAGGCTGCTATTACTTGTATCTCACATTTTGTGCCTTCATGAAGCTTAACAGTGTGTATGATTTTAGACTTGAGAGGATTTTAATATGTGAACAGGCTTGCAGGTGAGAGAACAAACAGATGGCAGGTATGCCATTGTAGCAACTGTGAACTGTGGGTATTTCAGATTTTTACCACAACATTGCTGGAGTGCTGGGAGATGTTCCAAATTACCTCACTAGCTCATCACGATTACATTTTTAAAAAGTTGGGGAAGATGACATGAGCCTGGGGCAGTAGGCAAGAAAGAGGGGAAAGAGACAGGTGGGAAGGGGGTGTGGAGAGAAAGAGAGAGAGAATGAAAGAAAGAAAGAAAAAGAAAGAAGGAAGCCTCAGAACTGTTCTTTCACTTTTCAAATGTTTTTCAATAAGTATCAAGATGAATTGAGCCCTAAGGCAACAGCCTAAAAAGCTCATCTAAGTTGTACGTAGAGAAAACAGGAATAATACCACAGGTTTCAACCATGATTTACAATAACATGAATGAAAGATGATCCTGGCAAAGCTCCATCTACTTAATGAAAAACTTGTTGAAGAGGAAAAAGAAAGTCTGAAAAAAGAGTGAGAGAAGATTAGCAAGAACTAGCATGAACATGATTACAGCATTCATATATCTATCATTGAACACCATCTGATTAGTAACAAATATTTTGTTTCCAGTTTTTTTTAATTGCACTATTCCCATTTTGAATCTGCAAAGTTATAATTATCTGTCAGTTCCTTGTAGATGTCACAGCCCATAAAATTCTTGGACATGGATTTGAAGCCTTCCAGTATTATTCAAGGAAAGCATCTGTGCATGGTGGTGTAGCAGAAAATATGAAGATAGCAATAGGGAAAGCAGACCCAAAGGAGCACCAATAAACACTTTGCTTGTCAGCTCCTTGTAACTCCATCAGTGCTTGCCTCTAGCCCAGCATCTCACTTTTGAGCACTCCTTGAATACAAAGAAAGCATGCAAGGAAATCAGTTATTCGATTATCTCCTCTTCTGTATCATTCCTTCTGAGGCTCAGGCCTCTGCTTAAAAAGGGAAATAGCAACACTATATCCTCAAAGGCATAGAAATAAGAGCTGAAAAGCCACCTCTTACATCACTTAACACAGACTCTGCCAAGAAGAATTGCTCCCCACAGAACATTCATAAGTGTTTCCTACTATGCAGCTCTAAATGACTGAAGTGATCGGGCTTCCGTTGTCTCCCTGGGGAGGTTTCACCACAGCCTATTCAGGCACGCTGTTTGGATAGCAAGAGACAGTGATTTCATTGTGTATCACATCTCAGGGTTTCTACAGAGAGGTTGGCTCCATGCTGCACCTGGAGCAATCTGAAGCATTCTGATGACTCAGTGGTGAAATTTCCTGTTCACTTGTCATCATGAACCTGATGGGCAACGCCACCATCAGCCAAAGTGCAAGTAAGCCAAATTCCTAGTCAGCTCTGCTTGAAATAGATTCCATGCTAGGATATGACCCTCAAGTGAAAATATCTTGCAACTCTGCTTGGCTTCAATTCATGTCCCTTGGAAATCCATGGGCAAGGGAGAAAGCTCTTTTGGAAGCTCTTTGGGACAGTGACTAGAAGACTGTGTGTGCTGATTATCATAAGTAAATAATAATAACAATAATAATAACAATAAAAACAAAAGTTGTCAGAAGTCAATCTGTACAGTTCTTCCAATAAATTGGCATGATATATATCTGAGGCCAGGGCCAGGAAATGCCCAATTCCCTGATTATGAAAGATAGAATTAAGGGACTAGTTATTTTCAAGAGATTAATGAATTACACATTGTGGTACAAGGCCTGACTGATCTTACTCTCTCATCTGCTGGGGTAGCTCAACAGGCTCTTGTGGGGCTCTTTGTGACTAACATCGGTGCAGTGGAGCAATAGTACCTTTACTTGTAAGCCATGAATATTTGGTAGCATATACAGTGCCTGTAACATTCCTTTCTGAGAAACAGTACAGATGTTGGTAGGATGCTGGCACCAGAAATTACCACAGTGGTATAAAATATTTGAAACCACTAAGTGGCTCATCTTTCTTCCAATGGATTAAATATGGTCTAAAAAATTCTCCTTGTAATTTATTTAAGCTGCTACTTTTTGCCAGGCAGATAAAAAGACTCTTAGCTTAATAACAAATTTTGTTATTATATTGGGGGTTTTTAGAGGACTTTTAAGGAACATGGCACAGGGCAAAGATGTTATTTAGAGGTTATTTATTTGTCCTTATTCTGGAATCAATCTCCCTGAACTCCTGATAACAATTTCTAAAACATTTCTGTAGTTCTGAGGACGAAATACTTAACATTTCAGATGCTGCTTCCTAGTGCTGATGGAACACTAGAGTCACATTAGTTGCAGCCTTCTGCGTTTGTTAGAAGTGCATATTTTCAGAAGAGCTTAGTGCTGGCATAATTCTGTTTCCTGTGATGTAAAGAGAGATTTCCTGCAAACTTCAACAGCAGCAGATAGAGGCAAACACAAAGTCTCACCCTTGGTGACTTGCCCATACTGCAGCTACCTTTTAGGAAAGCCAACATCATGGCAAGTGCATTGACTGCTTTTAAACTACTTTGCTCTTTTCATTTGTACATAAGAGCTATAAATAAATTCAGGCATTTTAGCTTCAATAAGCTCTATTCATAATGGCACTATCCTTAAATAGCAGGAATTCACTCTAGTAATATAATGAATTCTTTTCTGTGCTTTATTTGCGAGTTGATTAAGTGCAATCACAGTGGCTTAGTTCAGAATTCTTCCTTTATGGAATACATTTTAAAATCAAACAAAACACGGTCACCCGTGAAGGACTTCATAAAATGTCCAGGCTGTGAAAGGCAGTCAGCAATCTGTGCAAGTCACGTTCAAAACCTTTGTTTGACAAACTTTCCCAGAAGACTGGCAAAATGTTAAATAGCAACTGTACATGGAATTAGAAAATGAACACAATCAGCTGACCTGAGAAAGATCTGAACTTGTAGTTCTTCCCACAGCCAACTCTATCATACAGTATTTTTCAGAAACATTATGTCTGATAAAATCTCCCAGGCTCTGAATATTTACTGCTCAGTCATTTATTGTCCTTTTTAATAAACAGGTCAGGGGAGGTATTTGTGAACATGGCATATTTTTTTCCAAAATCATCAGGCAGCCAATATTTTTCAGTACAATAGACTACTTGTCTTGGGCAACTTTTTCATTCTGAACAAGGGCATGAATGTTTCAAGATTAGCAGGACAAATGACTTATTTATGTTTATCCCTCTTTTTGTTGTCCCATTTCTTTAAATACTCTTTCATTTCATTCAGCTACCCTTACCTTCACTAGCTGTTGTAGGTAGTCTGGCTTGTGCATTAATTATTTTAGTTTTATTAAAGAATATCAGACTCTGAGGGTCCCACTACAGTAATAAGATCACCTTAATGAACAGGTGTCTGCTTGCATCTCTTTGCAGGGTAATACAGTGCAAAAGCATGGATGCGATCCCTTGGGTGATATATTCAAAGCTGCCTATAAATTAGCTACTTACAGCAGGCAAGGCCTTCGTAGGTATTTGAACTTCTTTAGTGTTAGTTCAAACACTTGCTCTGTATTTCTATACCCATCAAAGCCTGCCTGCTTCAAGCCTTGGAGTTTCATTGACTTTTCTAAGCAAATTGGCGATATTTTTGTCCTCTTGTCATTTGCATTACTTTTAGCAATGCTTAGTGTGCCTGCCTTTCCTCTGTCACCAATATGATACCTGTATGACCCCATGATCCTCCAGGATGCAGCAGTGCCTGTGACCTGCTGGTGGAGATGGGAATGCCAGAACAGGAAACATGGCTGTGGCAGGACACTGCAAACACTTCTGGGTGTATTGGTTAATGCTGTGCTGGGATGCAATGTCAGAGTTAAACATTTAGTTATTCTTAATGACTTCCTCCTGGAACAAGGACTCAGGGAACCTTAGATGGAATAATCAGCTCTTTGCTTTGCTCTGAGCAGCACTGGGCTTGATTCACAAACACTGTTGTGAAACAGGCACTCCATAACAGGGACCAAAATAGGCTCAGATCCACACCCTAGCAGGACCAATAAAACCACCCAGTATCTATGCCATCATGCCTAATTTCAGAAGGTAATAATGTAAAAATGCATTTAAAAATATCTAAGATTACATTGAAAAGGAAACTTCCAGCTTTTGAGGGGTAAAGTCTTTGCAGATGGCATGCAGATAATTCAAAGATAGCTGTCCTGGTTTTGGCTGGGATAGATTTAGTTTTCTTCCTAATAGCTGGTATGGTCTGTGTTTTGGATTTAGGATGAGTATAGTGTTGATAACACACTCATGTTTTAGTTGTTGTTGAGCAGTGCTTACACAGATTCAAGAAAATTTCAGCTTCTCACAGTGACAGTGAGGAGCCTGGGGTTGTACAAGAAGTTGCGAGGGGACAGAGCCAGGACAGTTGACCCTTACTGGCCAAAGGGATATTCCATACCATCTTGCACCATATTCAGCATATAGACCTTGGGGGTACTGACCAGGGAGTGGCTGCTCCTACTCGGGATCTCTCTGGGCATCTATCAGCTGGTGAACAGCAACTGTGTCATGCATCACTTGCTTTGCATATTATTCTATCATTATTATTATTTTCCATTTCTTTTCTGTCTTATTAAACTGTCTTTACCTCAACACACAAGTTTTATCTTTTTTTTTAATTCTGTCCCCCACCCCACTGAAAGGAGTGAGTGAATGTCTGTGTGGTGCTTAGCTGCCTGCTGGGTTAAACCACAATAATTGTGTATTGGAGGCACAGAGCAGTACCTACCACACCCTTAAAAAATCATAAAAAGACCAGAAGAAAGCAGGTATGATGGCAACTGATTGAAGGAGATCTCAGAGATCAGAAGATCTCACTATGATCATTAGCTCTGGAAGGTTAAATGGAATTCCCCAAAGAGGGGAATTCTGAGAAACTGTTTGCAAAAGACATGGATGTGCACAATAAATCATCTTTCAAAGGAAGAAGCATCTTGCCAGAGAATTTGTAGGGCAAGGGATTATTTAGTCATAAAGGGCAAACAACATCCTCTTTAAGAAGAAAAGTGCAAAATTACATTTCCACTACAGCAGCTTGGGAATGTTTCTATCCTAGCATCCTTCTTTGCATAGGATGCACCAGATGATTTGCTTCAAAATGGTGCTAACAATTATGTGAAACTTCTTGTCACAGTAACTGACAGGTAGAATTCAACACAGATAAATGCAAACTCCACTCCTCACACTTACTAGGTTATGTTCCAAGTTACTGCTACCACTGAGGAATTTGTCTTGTAATAGAATGTGAAATTTTTATCTTTGTGCTCAATACTGTTCTGCTGAGGACCTTTTCTTTGTTCTGGCCTTTTTATGTCAGAAAGGACACAGAGGGGAGGAACAAGGATGATTAGCAGTGGGGGTTGGCTTCAACACAAGACTCAAATAGTTTAGAGGCGCTCTTATGCCTGAAAAAGGAATGTGTGATGGCCTTACAACAGACATCACAAAGGACACAGAGCTCAGGGTGATGGTTGGAAAGGCTCTTCCAGTGCAGGAAGCAGAAGGTGTCAGGGAAAGGCAGAGCTTCCAAAACAAACAGAAGGAAATACTGTTTCTCATTACACATAGCTGAGCCATGGATTTCCTTGACACAGGATGCTGTGGGCAATCAAAGTTTATATAGGTTCAGAAACAATTGTACAACGTTAAGAAAATTCTCTCAGGGTTTATTAAATGTAAAAATGCAACCTCTCTGTTGAGAACAACAAATCACTGGAAGCTAGCAGAACATCAGGGGATGTACCACTACATACTTACTCTGTTCTTATACTTTCCCTACACACTTTCTACTTATGGCTGTCATAGGAAAGATCCTGGGCAAGGCAGGCCTTTGATTTGGTTTGATTTGATTTGGTCCTTCCTTTCTTGTTTGCTCTTTGAGTTAGTCTGTGTGCATAAGAGATCTCCCCCCTGTGCTACTGCTGGGACAGCAGTTCAGTTGCAGCAACTGATTTTCAAGGCTGTCTCCCCTCAGTGCCCAAACGGAAGAATTCCCTTTGCCTGTTAACAACAGGCTGGAGCCTAAACACAGCCAAGGAGAGTGTTCCCTTCTTTCCCACTTCTGCCCTGCTGCTGTTTGACACAGCACACCTGTGTCAGTGGAGGAGATTTGGAAGACAAATATCAAGGGGAAGGAGCATTCATTTTTCAGTAGCTTAATACACAGAGAGACCAAGATGAATGGAACTGGATTCAATTGTTGCCCTGGAGATGTAGAAAGCTTATGGAGATTGTGATATAATGTTGATGTAGTGGTCTCTACAGTGTCAGTAGCATCTTACACAACTATTGCTTTATGACTGAAAACAGTTAGATTTTCATTAATTTATTTTATATGTTTAAAAAGGTCCTTAGGGAGCCCTGTGAAGCAGAATACATATGCTTTTTCAACCTGCTGTGACATCTGAGTTTCTACAGCAGACTGTCACTGGATTTTTCTAAAGGTGCTCTTTTCTTCCACTCAGATGAGAAAGAGACAGTTTGGTTGGTTGCAGTTACTCAGCCTGTGAGTTTTCCATTCAGTCACACCAAACTGGAAGGCTGGCTGTTACATTAAACCAAATCATCAGACCCATTTTAAAATACCTGAACCAAATGTTGGAAGGATACAGACTCTGCTTGCAAGCCTTAGGAATCAGAAGGTGGAGAGTAGAGTCCATGCACAAGCATCAGCCCTTGCTCTGCTGTGGGGTTCTGAGGTCAGCTCCGGACACAGACACCCCTGTGCCAGAACCTGGGCAGGGAAAGAACGGGGGAGGAAAGTGGTACAAGTTTATGCAATCTGTAAGGTCAGAGGGGCAAGACACAGAGAAGGGATGGCCTTGAGTAGATTGGCCAGGTGTGAAGTTCTAATCCAAGGGAATTAAGAATGTTTTTATTTGTGTTGCCTTTCTCACAGAGCTGGTATTTTCACTTACATCTGTAAAAGAGGTCTGCCAGAGGGGGGGACCTCTGGAAACTTGTCTGAACTGGTGCATGCATAGAAAGGAGGGTGGATAGATGAAACCCAGTGCTGGAAAATCTCCAATGACTGATCTATTTCCTAACAGTCAGCAGGCTAGAATCAGGTGAGAAATACTGAATGTGGATACATAATGATACCACAGCCATCCAAACCACATAGCAAGACAAAATAACTGTCCGCCACAAAAGAGCAGAGAAAAGGCACCATTTTTCTCCTGTATTTTGAGCATTAACACACTGCAAAGCAAAAGGTAGGTGGACATTATGGATTATGGTATAAAATTGGCTGTCTTTTGTTCTATTCCACCTGCAACCTGTGCCTTTCAATTACTGTGTCTCACCATTATTCAAGGCTAAACTCCTTTCAAGATTATTGGTACTTGTGTACAGATTTGTGGTTACAAGGGCATAGAGATTTGTGGTTACATGGGTATACAGCTTCTAGGATTACGAGGTCTGCTCATGAAGGAAACAGCAGTACAAATAATAATACAACTATAAGTAGAAAAATTAATTATAAACTAGTTTGTTAATTAAATAATTGTCTCAATGCATTCTGTAGTGATGAATGTTATTTTATAGAAAAAATGCCATCTTGGAGATACAGCACAGTATGTTAAATAAGGTAATGATAGTAAGGGGACTGTGATGCAAAGAGACAGTATCTTATATTGAGCATTTACAGGGTCTGATTCCAGATGTGAAAAGTAATTGCATGTTAGAAGGAAAATACCTGTTACTTTTTCATTCAAGGGATTTACAAGAGGGACAGACAGCCAATGAAGACATTTCAGTGCAAGACGAGTGTTTATAGAAAAAGTAATATTCCCTTACCTGATTTGCAAACACTCTCATTTACAATTCTCTGACATCCTGTGTTAGCAGATTGGCCTTGATCGCAGTAATCATCTCAGTTACAAAAGGCTTCTGCTATATATAGCACTAATGGTACAGAAGGTGCTGTTCTCAGCAGGCAAGTGTAAAACCAGATGAAAGAGTAATGATACAGAAGTACAGCCTAGGTGATCATAGCTAATAACAAAAGCATTTGACTTCAACAAAAGTTGTAAAGGAAGAAACTTCCTATTAGTACAAGCAGCAGTGGGGCAGGTGGACCACATCTAATAGTTCTAACTGCAGAAAATTATTTTGATGTGTCCATACACGCCTGTCAGTTTGGCAGTGGAAGTTCTTAGAAATATTGTGAGAAACAGAGAACACGGTTCCCCTTCAGCAATACAGAGAAATAAACACAGATCAGACTTTAGACCTGCTTAGGTCTAAAGAAAGTAGGAAGCTGATTCTGTAACGGACAAAGCACTTTTATTTGTAGTTTTTTTTCTCTTCTTGATAATTTGTAGGGAGCACTGCAGAGCACACTGAGCATGCATGTGGTCAGCATGGTAGCACTGGAACAGACAAACATAACCCAAATTACTTCATTTGCCTTGGCCCTGCCAGTGTGTGCACCCAGAGCTCTGCAAGAAGAAAGGCTTTCTGCTGCACTGACAAATACCAGCTTTACTGAAGTTCTCATGCTGTGGAAAGAGTACCAGCTAAGGTGTTGGGGATAGATTTCTCTCTCCTTTTGAGGGGAGCTTGGGGACATAATGTATTGGACAGGCTTAAAAATGAAAATAAAGTGTTGCAAACATTTTCCGTGACATGTCAGTGGAAAGTTGCTGAGCTGGTGTACTCTACAAAAATTATTCTGATTTTTCTGAAAGGAGAAAAGTGTGTTCCTGTTGTGGAGAGCTGTGACTGTTTTACAGCATACCTCCAAAAGCCTATCTGCTCTACTCATTTACAATGCAGGCCAGGTCACCTCCTACACACTATGGGAGAACAGGCAAGCATTTATTCTTCTTGCACTTGCTTAGAGGAAATGGTACAATTTCATCAGGCTTTTTTTTTTAAATTATATATGAGATCAAAAAATAGACCCAGGCCTTACTTTAGATGGATTTGTGTGTCAGCTTCTAACTTCCAGCAGTGATGTTAGTGGCAAAGTAGACTAGAAAATTGAAAAAGCCGTAGGTGAACAGGAGTTCATACAAAGAAGGATGGGAAAATATCCAGGCAAGCGGCATCAGCAAGAGAGTTTATAATTTAATTAAATTATGAAAAGAGTAATGGGTCAAGTGATGAAAACAACAATACAGCCTTTCAAGGCAATAAGGATTAGAGAAGCCATCTTCCAACTCACAAAAAATCAGTCCTTCATTCCAGTAACACAAGAGCAATTGTAAATTCTGTTGATTAAGTTTTCTTGCAGTGAGATATTAGATTTGCTCTAAGCTCTGCAATGCCTACTCTAGCAAAAGTGCACAGTGAATATTCTGAATAATTTTATGCCCATAAAATGCCTATGGAGCACAAGTGTGAGTTGAGGTCATCATACAAAAAAATTAATTATGCAAACATTAGGATTGTCCAAAAATTTCATTTTTCTTTATCTTTTTACAACACTAAGATACAGACTGTCAAATATAACACACAGGCCAATAATTGCTGTACAGACAGCACAGAAGCAAAACAATCCCTGATTTCTAATGGCATCTCAGACTGAGCCCATCCTGTATGTCTTCCTTCCCTGCCTCTTACCTTGTTTTCCCTTTCATTCTGCATGGGCAGAAGGATTCAGCTCCTGATTGTCTCATACAGAGTTTTAGGAGTCAATTGCTTTTGGTACTCAAAATATTTTTCCTTTTTCTGAGTCACTTTACACCAGTTGTTTGATTTGTTTTTTCACATCATGACAGCTTTGGAGAAAGTATGCAAGAAGAAAGCAAGTGAACTTTTCGTACACATGCAACAACATTGCCTGATCTGAGGTTTTAAACTGGCTTAAGTGTTATAGCCCTCTTCTGATGCCTTTTCTTTTCACAAAGCTGCCAGCGGTCCAGAGATTCATTGGAGTTTTATAATATTATACTGCTCATTGTAATAATCCTATTACTGGATTTTATGATTAATAGAATTAATCAGATATTTAGTTAATAAGACTTTAGTCACTTACTTGGCCTGTTAGCAAGAAGGAGTTCACTGTCCAGATCACCGATCTATTTGTGTTGCTTCCTGTTTCATTTCTTTATCTCTTTGGCACCACTTGTATTGCTCAGGAGTTCAAAATCACTCATAAAACATAAACAATTGCCAGCAGTTTGTATAAGGGGTAGTCATAACAATACCAAAGAATGAGGATTTTGAGCTTGGAAACTCTCTATATTTAGAAGAAAGCAGCAGGATAGATCTAATTAGGCTGTGCCAAAAGAGGAAAGTGATAGAGACACTAACAGAAAATGTCTTCTTCTAGACCACACTGACATGAAATCTGGGATTCAATTAAGGAAATCAACACAACATTGAATGAAGCAAATGAACCTCCAAGAGAAAATGAACTGATTTAGTGTGTAACAGTAATAGGAGGTATTTTGTCTTCTGTCCACATGGTGATCCTGGACCAAAAGCTTCCTTAAACCTTCTTTGGGTTTTCAGTGCTATTGCAGGGATGTAATAAAGGATTTGTCTGTGGACTGATCTTTCTTATAACTTCAAAGCTATAAACATTGTGGCTGTCTTTGGCAGCCCTGGATTAGTGACTACTTCGCTAGTGATCAAAAGACTTGGAAGAATAGTTGTCTAACGACCTGATCAAATCATATTAGTTAGATCTACAGCCAAAATATAATAATAATGTATCAGCAGTAGTGGTTTGGTTTATATAATTATTTTGTTACATTTTAGCTACAAATTTAAATAAGATATTTTGATAATGCAGTGCAAGAGGCTGCATTATGTTATTTGAGTATTGTATTAAGCTGAATTGTTGAAATCGTTCACATTTTTTCCTATATCTGGACTGCAGCACTTGATAGAGAAAGCTGCTAAGACATAAGAACAAGACATTCCCACATGAAAAAATATGAACAACAAGTAGCAGAGGACTGTGTTTGATGCATGGAAGAGCTACAAACACTGAATAGATAAAGTGAGGCTTATTATCTCTTACTTTGTGCTTCAGGAGTCTGAAAATGCTAAGAGGCTCAAGAGTTGAAGTGCTGTAGCAGGAGTAATCTGGAGAGCAAGAAACATTGCCTAAGTGCCAGGACTGCCAGGCTGTCACATTCCTACCTGGGCTGGCTCTCAGACAGAAGCGTGGCCGGAGGTCTGCAGGTGTCTTGGATGCTGTGCATACCACCAACAAACTCCGAAGATGTTAACACTCCAAGGGTTGGAATTTGTTGCTGTTGTTGTTATTGGCCATTTGTTTGGGGCTTTTTTGGATAGGCTGGTTTTTTTGGCTTTTTTTTTTTTTTTAATTTGAAACAACATTTCAATCATTATGATAGATATTCAAGGTTTAAGGTGGCATCTTTTGCCTGTAATTACAAGATGTTGATGCTGGGAATATGTTACTTGACGAATGGGGGTGGGGCAGAGTGTCTGTTTTTCCTCTAAACTCTTAATCAAGTTTCCTGTTGCTTGATGCTAAATACTGAGCAAGGTGGGAGTCAGTATCTTCTGCAGTTTGAGAAGGAGTAACTTTTCTCATGGTAAGTGTCTCCACAGCTTTCCCATGAAAGCAAGCAAGCTTCTTGCTGTGGGTACATTGGTGCAGTTCTTCTCAAGTCAATGAAAATCTGGCTTTAAGGAATTATTGAGCAAGCACTTCTGGTTTTGAGTATTTTCCTTTTTTAGACCATTTGTCACTACTGGTCAGTCAAACACTTCCAGCAAGCCAGGAACACTCTGTTACGGAGCCGCTGATACAAATACCCTTGTCCCAGCTAATGCAATATTAAATGCAAAAGAACTTTACAGTTCTGTGATATGCTTTCAAGGCTGAAAGAAGCTCATTTTTGTTAAGGAACATGCCAGGGGTCTGGAAACTGTTGTCATACAAGACTTAAAAATATGTTGAACAAAAAAGATCTTGACTTTTCAGAGTTTGGGATGTTTTGGAGGGTGGCCTGGCACTTGTCTGGTTTTATGTTTTGGGATCAACTACCCTTTGTTTGGTGGGCCTCCTTTCATTTCTAAAGCTACTTCCAGTTCCATATTTTTTTCTTCAAACATTCCTGCTTTTCTAAGACCCCAAGTTACATTATGTGCTCCTGACTAAATTCAGGATATATGTGTGGAGCTAAGCCTGTTCTCTTATATGCTGCTGCAAAAAAAGGTCAGCTTTTTGTCATTCACTTATCCCCTTCCTTTTCTATTTCTACATTAATCACTTCATTGGTAGTCTATAATTTTTAGGTTCATCCCGGCAATGCAAGTGCAAATGGCTGATTTTACTGGCATAAATTGTACGCAAAGGACAAGCTTAAAGTTGATCAGGCTTACAAGTCTGCTCTTACAGCCTTAATTTGTACTTTATATGAGAAGAAAAATAATAAATGAAAAAAGAATGGCAAAAGGAAGTGTGACAATTAAAACAGGTGGCAAGAGAGGAGGGAGACCTTTTCCTTGGAAACATTTTACTTGGAAATTTAATTAACCCTTAATGAATCCCACAAAAATGAAATAATCTTCAATTTATCTCTCAGTGTGTTCACTCTGTATTTTGGGTGAAATAAAAGAGAATTAAGTATACAGCCTTTAATAATTATATAACCACCCTTCTGGATATGAAACTAAAGAAGAGAAAAGAAAACAAATCAAAAGACTCTAAACAACAAAATGTGAAGTTTATAAAATGAGAAGCACTGTGTATTGAAATTTGGGATAGAGAGCCAACAGAAGCTCAGCAACATGTCTGGGTAAAGCAGGAAATCCCAAATCCAATGATCTGCTTTGTAACTTAAGATGCTGATCTCAGTGCCTGCAATGCCCGTAATGTGTCATATCTGGAAGCTAGGATGACACCAAACCTGTGTGGGAAGGAGGGAAAGCAACCTGCAATATGGGATTGTTTGCCTTTTAATGAAGGGTAGCTGAGAAGTTAATTGTACCTGTGGGGTTTTTTTGAATGCAGGTAACCTGATCCTATGAAATCTGTGGATGAAGTTCACTCTTCAGCTTCCTGTGAAGCTTGGCATGGGGGCTGCTATTGTGCACGGAATCACAGGAGAGACCAGTGCCTGGGAGGCAGCAGTCAGCCCTTATTTGCTTTCATCAGCCAGGTCCAGAGCAGTGATTAGGGCTCTCCCCAAATCATTCATGCTTTCCCTAGCAATAACCAGCATTAGTATATGATACATCTTTCTGTTAGGAGAGCAGCTGTATAACTTGAAATTCAATTCTCTTCTTTTAGGTATTGTTTGGAAGCTTCAACTCATGTGCTTTAAGGAAAAGCAGCCACTGCATTCCCCTACCACAGTAAATTTAGATTTACTGTGTTAGATTTTACCATCTTCTTCGGTGCCAATATAAAGAACATCAGTCCTGTTGGGCAAAGGATCTTGGAGATCTGTGTGAGATTCACCACAGAGGGAAACACAAGGGACTACTTCTACCAAAAACGTAATTTGCTCCACAACGTCATCTGGATTCTTTTTTAACCCAACTGAATCCTTAATTAACTTAAAAATACCTTTGGCAACTCCTTCCCAGACATTTTAAAACAGCAAGGGGAAAAGTGTGAATTGTCTTGCATCACATGCTTTCAAAACATCAAATTAGAAAGAGGTGGGTCATTAAATGAATAACCACCTTGACAATAAGAAAGAAATTAGTGCTAATTATAAGCATTCTATACAATAATTTTCTCTGAAATAATGCTCCCAAATATCTACTGGAAATCTAGCAACTTCTCCAGACATAATGGACTCAGTTTGCTCCCTCACATTCATGCCCTTCCATTAAGGTTGGCGGTCATGAGATTTATGACATGAATATACCCTGGCTTTTCCCATTATACCTCAGAACTAGGAAGCTGCAGCAATGGCGAATATATTCAGAAAAGCACCCGCATCAGAACCTGCCTGCCTAGTTGCCAGAGTCAGAAAAGCACTCCCAAAGTAGACAGACCATCAGTTAGCACAGCATGTCTTGCAGCAGCCCGCGTTTGAAAGGCTCCTATTAAGGAGAGGAATCTGAAAAAGTTGACCTAAAGCTGTGGAAAACAAAGAAAGTCTTTTTCTGCCCTTCAAGAATATTCCTGTTGGACCACAGAAGCCAAATGGTGCCTCTTGGGAGCAGTTCCCTCACCACAAGTGACCCCAACATGCTGATTGCACCTGTTTTGCCCTAGAGCATGACAATGAACCACAGTTTCTCTTTTGTGAAGAAACGCGTAAAAATCCCTCCTACTAACGCTATTTAAACATGAAAACTGGACAGTTATTCTGCAGTTTCTAAAATTTCACAGTCCCAGAAACAGGCTCAACACATCTGGGTTTCCAGAGGCTGACATTGGTGCATCACATGCATAAAGTCAATTATATAACTCTTGCTTTATAAGAGTAACTGCAATTAAAATAGTAGGGGTCTTCATCTGGTAACATCAACACAGTAATGCTTTCCTTCATTTTTACTTCTGCAGCATGAATGAAGAAATTCCTGTGAATTATTGATCTGTCTCAGAGCCACTTTAGACCGAACATCACAGTCTTGGGTGAAATCTTGGACAGAAGCCATTCGGTGGAAATCTCCCAAGACAACACGATATTTAGTTTAAGATTCTAGTTTCTATAATCTTATGAGCTCACTGTAGATGAGAGATCACTACTGTAGCTCTGAAGCCCTTTCTTCCTTCTGAACTTTTGTTAGCATGGATCAAAGACAGTCTTCACACAAGTCAATTTTCTTTTATTATCACTCATTGACAATAATGTTGTGTTGTGGAGCCAAAGTCAAAAGGAAAAGAGGAATATCTTCCAATCACTTATACTGGAGACTATTTCAGAATTTCCTTTGTGACTCAGTCAGGTATAAGCTAAAGTCCACAGGGAACTTATTTTTTAAATTTTTTGACATCATTCTAAAAAAAGCATCTTAAAATGGCCTTAAAAATTTCCTGCAAATGACCATGTTCAAAGCATTGATATGACATTTTTAAAGGAAATTGAGACCTTTCCTTTGCAAAAATTTGAAGACAGTTTAATCAGGCTGAAACAAGAATCCAGACTGAAGCTAACTGAACAAAACAGATGAACTTTATAGAATTGGAGAAGAAGGATTCCTGCTGAAACCAATTGATAGCATAAATAATAATTCATCAAATATTTTGGTTAACCTGAATGCACTTTAGTTTTAATCAGCAAGCATTGTCCACTTCCATACTGGTGGCTATTTCAGATTGTAGTCTCTGTGGACAGCTCTGAAAACAGCATTTGTTTTTGGCCAAGGGTAGAATAACTGAGTGTAATCCCCTCTCGATTTACAAGGAGCCACAACAGTAATTTAGTTAACTTGGAAATTTAGCTTATTTAGTAATGGTCAGCTATGTGCATTGCTCAGCTCCACTACACCGTTCATGATCCAGAGGAAATTTAAACCTCTGATTCAGTTGTATGCAATTAAAAGATTAAGTTCCATCTGTCCTTCCACTAAACAAGCATAAAGTCAGTTTTTATTAGCAGCGCAATCACATCCTTTGTATTTTACCAAATAGCAAGTATTTTCAGTCAGTCTTTAACGTCCTTGCTGCTCTAACTGCTACAAACTATCTCATTCAACCAGTCAAACACAGCATTCAAATAATGCTATTTTCCTTCCCCAGTTAGCTCAGGCACTCTGTCTCATTTTGGTGGGATATTACGTGCAGCTATACCTACTTCCATCACTTCTTAACACCAGTTCTTCGTTCCAACAGATCCAGTCCTTGCAGCATGGGCAAGGCCACACAGCACCCTGCTGAGAGCTCTAGGCTGGAAACCTTCTGTTGAAAGTGAGGCGCTGGTGGTTGTCCCACGGCTCCTGAAAATAAACCGTAGGAAGGAAATGAAGTCCCTCTAGGCACATGGGTTTCGCAAATACCCTCATGACTCCCATGGCTTTCCTTCCATTCACACCACATTTTGAAGGTGAGAAAACCTCTTCCAGGAGTACCTCACATTAAAGTTAGGGTTTAACAGTTTAAAGATGACAGGTAGGGCTCAGACCCAGACTTTGATTTTGATTTAATATCTAGTGTGATCTTATCCAAAGAGCAAAAATTACCTGCCTCTGATAGATATTTCCAATCTTATTTTATGTATCTGTCAAAAGTGCTTGTTTATCTGAACCTACACCAAGCCAAACTCATTCCACCACTGAAGTGGTGTCACATCCAAGAGCAAAAATCCCAGGGTATTATAGGGAGACTTCCTACTGACTTCATCCTGTGCTGGCCTGAGCCCTTATTTGGCAATTTTCCTGAATGATGAAAAAGGAAAAAACAGCATGTGTCTTCTCCTGGGAAACAGAAAGCATCTTGTCTGCCTCTGATTCAAGCTTTCAAACAATAATTCTCCTTTATAACTACGTATTGTTTCTGGCAATAATTATGGATATAAAGCCAGATAAGTTTGGTGTAAATTAGCAGCACTCTGTGAAGTCACTGGAGCTGAGCCAGTATATACCAGTTGAAGGAATGGCAAATAATTGTGATATTCTGGAGCTGTGCCAATATATACCAGCTAAAGGCATGGCCCATAATTCTGTACATCAGCATCTTTGTGCTGTGCTCCTTTATCAACAGCTGCTACATATTCTAAAAACAGAAAGAGAGTCCTGTCTTTCAAGGTCTGTGGAGCACAGGCAGTTTTCTCATTACAACTATTTTACAGGGTCTTTAAGAAACAGACACCATGTGTGATTAAGGTTTCTGGGCCCTTTCCCAGTGCAAAAAAAAAAAAAAATATAATAATTGCATTGGATCCATGCAGTGTTTTTGTATGTCAAAGGTGGTTTGGTCCAAGCGATCTGGTATCTTTCTGAACTCTAAAAGATGCAGTGACTTCAAGCTGCTCCCTTCAGATCCTCATACACAGGCATTTGGTACACAGGAGGTTCTGACCATTCTCCTGTGCACAAAAGAAACCAACAACTCCTGCCTACATCTGAGCTGCACTAGAAGACAAGTGCTCAGGCATAGGGCATATTTATATTTATTCAGTTAATAACATAATTTCATATGTAAATTATGAATTTGACTGGGTATGTATTAAGATGACTGAATTGTTTTTTTCTTGCTTAAATGCAAACCACCACATTTTAAGCTCCAAAAGGTATAATTAATAATAATTGCAATCTGCAGTTACGGTGCTCTGCCCTGTATTCTAAAACAAAATGTAAGTTTTGCTCCAAGGTATTTACAACCTAATTTTGCCACAGGTACTAAAATTCCTTTTTTTTTCCTTTGCCTCATCTAATTTATTCTAGAGTCAGCTACATAGCTAAAGCTTGTAGCTGCCACCCCCATACTAATACTTGAGCTAGACCACCTAAAAGCACTTCTCTTACACAAATACAAATGAGGACAATTGCTAAGGATCAGTGTTTCCAAGCAGACAATACGACCTTTGTTCAGTTTATACGTGCTTAGGTTTTGTTGAGTGTTTTTTTTCCTCTGAAAGAGTGGTAGCAAAAGTACAGCCTTCCCATTTTGTCTTGGAGCCTGGGATCAGTAGACTGTTGAGTGCGATTTCTTGCCTTATCTAAACCTCTCAGTGATGGTCACTCGGGAGCAGACAGGCAATGCCACAGACGTTCCCAGACAGGAAAAAGCGGCCCCAGAGGAAAAGATTGAGCAGGTCTCTGCTTAAATGGATCTGACAGCTTTGCTTAAGGAAAGATGTTTGTCCCTGTTTATGGACGTGTCCTTTTCCCCCCTTACGATTCCCAGGGCCAGCATTACTTTTTACTGTGTGTCTGACTGTCTGGTTAGGGAGCCGGAGGTCATGTGTCCCACAGGCAGTGGGGATGGGTGAGAAACGAATCCGCAAGGCTGCTATTCGCAAGGGGCTTGAGTCTTTTCCTATTTAACATTTCCTATTTAAAGTTTAATACCCCAATGATGGAAGTCTCTCCATTTATATCAATGAAAGTAGGGTCAGTATCCATCCTAACCTGCACATGCACATATATTTTCATGTGAATCCTCCACAGGCTGGAAGAACAAAAATGTCAAAACCATTTTACTGGTGTTTAAGTTAAAAAGTGAAATCAATTGTTGATCACCTGCTTGTACCAATTCATAAATTTGTTTTTTCAAGCTGTGCTTTATATTTTTTTACCTGTCAGATAAGATAGAGACTGCTATTTTTAAACAAAACTATTCTATAGACTTTATTTTTTGCTGTCAATATTTGCATTTTGAGTACATCTAGCAGAAGTAAGAGAATCTTCAGCCAGAGTTTAATTTTAGAAAGGAAATGTGGTATCATGCTTGAAGATTTTCTTAATCAGACGGATTTGTCCTGACTTTCAACTTCAGATAAGAAAATAGACCATTTTATCACAAGGTTTTAGTGTGTGTGAGGTTTAGTGCCAACCAAAAATGGCTCCTAGTATCTTAGTTATTAAAGTCACATTTGCGGGTGATTATAGCTATTTCCTGCATAAAATGAAGTTTCCACAAATACTTAATAAGTCAAAAGAAGTCAGACAAATGGCATGCCTCTGGAAATATGAAATAAATTCATATTCTTCTGAGACCTGAGTATCCTGTTCACTGGGTTAAATGTATGCAGGAGCTTATATTTATTCCTGATAATCTCTAAAACATCCTGCATCTAATAAAGCTTCACCAAATCATTGTTTCTATCTTCCAAGATGCTGAAGCTCTATCTGTGCTCTCTCCTCTTTTGTGTAGAGGACCCATACACTTTCCACTACTAGACAGAGTTAGAAAAGAGCCTTCTGCTGTGATCACAATACATGGACTCCAACTTCTCTTTAAAAATGCAGAGATTTTTATAATATTTTCAGTTACTTTAGTCAGCAGCTTTGCTGAGATTTTTGCTATAAATGAATGATATGTTTTTTCTAAATGCTTATCTATGTACTATATTTAATAATGTCACTGTTAATCAGAGGAATATGATTATTGTAAAATTATTGATATTTAATTCAGTCCATATATTGTAGGAATAATCTTTTGAAAGTGCACTAGGCCAGTCAGAGATAAAAGGAACTTTAAAAAATGACAAAACTATTCAAAACAATGTTCCAATTCTTTTTCTTCTCATTCCCACAATCTTGTTTTTCTAAAATAAGTGCCTGAAGGGCTTGATCCAAACTTCTTTGAAGATGAAGGCAAAATGTGCTGTGGAGCTTTTGTCCAAGCTGTGTAGGTGCTCCTGGTGCTCCAGATTTTACAGCCCACCATGGCTGCCCATGCGGAGTGGCTACACTTGGCATTTGCAAGACACTGATTAACACAGTGAATTGGACCCTGACAGTCCTGTGCATTTTATGTTAAATTTCTTTCAAAATGACAAAAGAAGGTGGCTTTCCCCCAGCTTCAATGAATGTGACTAAAGTCTAATATAAGAAGAGTCATTCGGAAGAGCCATAATGGCTGTCAAAGAAGACACAAAATCTAATAAGCCGCTGTTTGCAGAAAAAATTACAGAGAATGGAAGGAAAACTTGAAGTCAACAGTCAAAAATATAAAAGCCTAATCCTTGATGCAGACAGAAACAATTATTTGCCTGCAGCTGTTCACTGGAAAGAACCACAAACTTGTGAACACAGACAGCTCATGATCTATTTAGTCATTAATGGACACACCCCACAAAATAATGGCAGGGTGCTAATTATATTGAACCATATACTAAAGTTCTAGTTCAGTTTTAACTCTGGGAAACTGTCATGAAATTAATCAAAGGTAGAAACTGAAGGACTTGGCCTATTGCAGCTTACAAGCATCTACCACATAATTCTCCGGCAAAATGGGTTTGGGCAGCTGCAAATTAGTTTTACTGGTTTGTTCTCCTTAATGAAAATCTCATTAAAAATCCCAGAGATACAAATTATTTGTAAAAGGCACCATAATCAAGGCCCTTAGTGTCCACCTGACTCATCTTTCACATCTGAAAAGTCTTTCTTCTCAATTCAAGCAGGCTTTCAGCAAATGCTACTTTACACAGCTGAGTTTGGCAATTACTCCCAAAAGTGAAACTAAACTTCACACTGTCTTGTCATAACATTGCATGCTTGCCTTGAATATCAACACAAGGAACGTAAAGGTTCCTTGTGTTTGCCCCCAACTTCCAGCACTTCCACAGCCCGCTCTCCCACCAATATTTAGTATCTTCACGCCATATCTATCACTGCGTCTTGTTGACTGGAGGAAGAAGACAATTCCAGATGGATTTCTGCACCAGGTTACTCTCTACAGAGAATTCAGGTGTTGAGGGGGGTTCCT
Source organism: Origma solitaria (assembly GCA_013397895.1). Taxonomy (NCBI): domain Eukaryota; kingdom Metazoa; phylum Chordata; class Aves; order Passeriformes; family Acanthizidae; genus Origma; species Origma solitaria. Next base: position 331,167 of record VZRL01005605.1, read on the forward strand.
CAAGAGGACGGGCAGGATTCACAGTCCTTTGGCTACTTTGCAGCTGACCCAAGTATGATTTGTCAAAAAAAAAATAAAAATCAACCTACTAACTTTTTCCCCTGCCGTGTCTTCCAGCAAAGAATCTGAAGGTAGTTTGTCATTGTCTCATGTTCACTCCTTGTGAAGCAGAGCTTCCACATTTCGAAAATGCCTTGCACAAATGCAAACACCTCTGAGTTCAATGGTATGCTTCACCTCTGAAAATGGGAATGAGGCAGCTACCTTCAGCTGCTCTCCCTTCTCCTCCCTGCAAGCCTTTGGGCTATTGGGAAGGTAAGAGATCTTGAAGACTTCTGACATCGTGACATTTACTCAGTTTCCCTCCTTATTTGCCAGGGATTCACAAACATACCTTGCAGTTTCTGAACAGCTTCCCATTGGCTTCAGTGGGAGCTGGATTGGGCTTGCAGGTAAAATTCCAAGTCTATTCCCAATGGAGCAGTGTTTCTGGCCCCTGTAAAATGGTAAGTTGAGATTCCCTGCTTTTTTCCAAACCTAAAGGCTCCAGCTATGGCGTACAAAGCGCTTGAGCCATGCCAAGAAGCCAACTAGGCGAATTTTCTTTGTGAGAGCTAATTAGGTTAAATTGGTGCCCTGCTCTGAGGGATTTAGAGGCAAGCACGAGAGAAGGAGCCTGGCTGGTGTGGCACGAGCAAGAGTCGGGGCTGTGATTGTGCTGCTGTGTGAGAAACCTGAGGCTGGCGAGCAGTCTTCACATGAGGTCACCTTTCCCGGACTCGTGAAAAGGTTTGCAAGAAGCTGCGTCAATGCTGCCAGGAAGGCTCGGTCTCGCTGCTCCTGAACGCAGAGTGCATGGCTGCCTGGGCACACATCTCAGCAGGGAGATACGTGACAGGCAAACAAACGCCACTCCAGGAGTGTTTATCTCATGGCACAGAATGCCGCATGCCCCCCGGATCAAAGTTGGTGGGAACAGATGCTGTTAGCAGAGCAGCAGCTGCACTCAGATCCTGTCCACACCCTTCCTGTTTGCGGTGGCCTGCCCAGGGGCTATTATGTTCCCAACAGGGCGATGATTGCCCCTCCTTCCCACCCCTGCTGCCACTCTCCAGGGAGGGTGTAGCGGCGCTCGCCTCGCTGTCTGCCCTCGGGTTCTCATTGTTTCTTTCGGAAGGTGCAGATAGTGGGCTAGACACTCCTTGGCTGGTGCTCTGATAAGGCTCTGGAAATTGTTCTCACGTGTTACACAGAAGCCTGCTTGAAAGAAGGAACTCTACCCAAAATAACAAAACTGACCTCAGGGCTCATTATTTTCTTTCAAGGAAGGAGCTTGAGCCTGTCCAGACTGGAAAAAAGAAAAGGTCAGTGTGGCCAGACTGTATCCTTTACTGCACTGGAGTAAGGTGGCATTGATGTTACCATGCTTTCGTGCAAGTGCTTTGGAGACTGCATTCCAGCTCTGCAGGCAAGGAAAACTCTGTTTCCTCACTGTCCTGCAATGACTTGAGTGTTGTCCAAGTCGTTTATATCAAGTTTGGCTTAACCAAAATAACCCTGTGAGCAACAGTGGTGTAATCTTTCTTTGGTAGGGCGGAAAGAACAGCACTCACACTGAAAGGAGGTGAGTGGGAAAGCAGATGTTCAACAAGAGGACCTGTGCAAGAAGGACGCATGTTCCTTTTCATCCTAGATGTCCAATAACCTATGATCGGTCCCGTAGTTTATGATTGGTTCAACCTGTAAAACACAGCAGACTTGACTTTGATTTTCACTTGTGGAAATCAGGAATACTTGCCAAAGGCATCACTGAGGCTAATCAGTGAAATTTGGATTTTAAAATGCCTTCTGATTTGTATCTGTAGCAAAGACAGAAATCCTTTAGCAGCTTTGGTCTGGCATTGTTAAGCAGTAACACAAACATTCCTATAGGTAAAACATTTTTTACCTTGTTTCCAGTGTGAAGCTTAATTAGTTCAGAAGAGTCATCATCTTCAAAAGACCATTTTGAATGCACTGCTGGCAGGTACAGTTTGTGGTTTATTCTTCCATGACACTTGCAAGTTCAACAGCAAAATTGATACAACTGGATATAATATAAAATAATTTCTTTCAGAACAAATATTATCCTTCCCCTCTACTGGGCCATAGTGAGGCCACGTTGGGAGTATTGGGTTAAATTCTAGTCTTTCTGTTTCAAGACAGACAAGGAGCTCCTGGATCCAATGGAGGGCCACAAGACAGAGGTCCACAAAGATGATTAGGGGACTGGAGCTTCTCTCTTATGAGGAGAGACTGAGGGCCTGTGTAGTCTAGAGAAAACTGAGCAGATAAATACTTCAAAGGCAGGTGCCAAGAGGATGGTGCCAGACTCTTCAGTGGTGCACAGAAGAGGAGTAATGGCCATAAACTAAAACACAAGAACTTCCACCTCAACATGAGGAAGAACTTCTTTGCATTGAGGGTGACAGAGCACTGGAACAGGCTGCCCAGGGAGATTGTGGAATCTCCTTCTCTGGAGAAATTCAAAACCCACCTGAACTCCTTCCTATGTAACCTGCTCTAGGTAACCCTGCCTTGGAAGGAGTGTTGGACTAGATGATCTCCACAGGTCCCTTCCAACTCTAACCATTCTGTAATTCTGTAATTATATAAAAATTCTTACATTATATTGCCCACTAACTTAACTTCTGGAGACATCTTTGTTTGTTGTCTTACTGTCTCACAGAGGTAGGAAAAAAGCAGCAACTTACATTGATGGCAAAACAGTCAATTGCATTGCCTCACATCAAAGAGAATCACAGGATGCTCCAAGTGACCAAGCCAGTGAGTGAACAGACAAAATAATGATGAAAATACAATGGGCTGATAAATATTAAATATGTTTTGTATTTTAGGATCTCTTTAAGAGAAGAGAAAACATGAAGAACTCTTTTAATGCCTGATTTGTAAGTTAACTCTTTCAGAATTAGAGCAGAAAGTGACAAGCACTTGTGGACTCTTAGGATTGTGTTGGTCCAGGGGTCACCTATTCTCTTATATGCTAGTCCAACCTCCCCTCAAAGCTCCTTGCCCACTCTTCAATACAGGATGTTGGATCACAGACAGAGCTTTTGCCATTTCTAATGTCCCCACCATCTTTGCATCATACCTCTCCCAATTCAGCTTCTGTCCTTACAACCCACCATCAAACCCTCTAGATGATGCTTTCAATGGGAGTGCGAAATGCACTGGCACCCATGGCTCTATGATGATAAACTATGCTGAGATCTGGGAATGTGCTCTCAGTCATGAACATTTTTAACTTTCTGAAAGGTCCCTGGCACAGTTTAGTCATGCCAGTTAACAGTTCTCCCGAGGTGTTCCTGGTCACAGCTCACATGGGGCCTGTTCCCAACAGGCAGGAAGCCTACCCTCTGCTTTGGAGGTTAAGAGAGTTCAGGAGTCGCAGATGTGGCCAGACTGTATCACCAGCATCAGAGACAGAGAAAGGGCTTTAGCACTGTTTAGTTTACTGATATAGATGTAGCTAATGGCTTTAAAAAAGCCTCTCAGTGTTTTCCTGATTAACCTTTCCCTGAAATAATACTGCAGAGGGAAACACCCTGCTTACAAATCCTAGATCAGGCTGTCTCTTTCCTGGATGTTTTCTCCCTATTAATTTGTTCTTTTCCCTGACAGCATATTTGTTTTCTCAGTTGTGCTTTCCTATCTGCCAACTTATGCAAGTTGCACTGTCCTACCCTATTTCCTCTCTCTCTGGTGTTTCCTCTCTCGCCATCATTTTACACTGTGGCATCTGTGGGGGGGGCTTTTCTTTCTCCTCGTGGCAGTCAGCAAATGCTGATTGCAGCCACACAAGTGGGAATGGGGAGGAAGGAAGGCAGCTCTGCCTGGTGTTTGGTGTTTGTCCCTCTCCTGTGCAGGGACTGTCCCATGCTGCTGCCACACTTAAGATGCTATGGTTTTTGATCTCTGCTGTCAGCATTATTTTCGCTTTTAGTTTTTTCATTCAAAGTCTCTGTAAGGCAAGAAGCAGGTCTTTGTCCTTCCTTGCACAGTTTGCTCCTCTACACAGTCACAACATCAGCAGGATAGTGCAAAATAACCCCTGGGCACAAACACAGCAGGCTGCCAGGATGGCATGTCCAGTTTCAAAAGTCTTGAATCCCTTCCCACTGTGGAATGAGTCCCCTGGTTTCTTTTCTCTGAGCAGTCTGAGTAAGCTAATCATTTAAGCAAGAGAACTGTCAGAAGTAATGTAGCAGGAGCCACAACCTGCCCATCTCATTTTGGTCATAGGAAATGTCCCACGCAGGGGCAGACTGTCTCTCCTCTCTTGAGGAAGACAACAGCTTTGCAACCCTAACCCTGGCTCTGACAGCTGGAACTGGGCAGGATTTCCAATGCAATTCCACATTTTTTGTTTTCTATTAGCTGACCATAGATGGCTTTCTGGCCAGGGTACTCAGCACACTTTGTTAAAGAGATAGAGGGATGTAACTCTGACCTTCAGATTACATTCTGGGGGACAAGCACACAGCTGGTAGTTGTGTCGTCTTTTTCTTGGATCTAGCTCCAAACAGCCACTAACTGTGAAATACAATTCAGGGAGCTAAAAGTCACAGAAGGAAAGCAACAACACAGATATTAATGGAATTGCTGCCTTATGGCTGCTGTCTCCACAGCTAGCCCAGGTCAAGAAACCAACAGGAAAGAATTTGTATGTTTACAATTCAGCACAATCAAGCAGTAACACCAAGATATTTTGGAAGACAGGTGATCATTGCGTGAATGGCTGAACAAGTGGCATGTTCAGGCACAAGAGCACACAAACACACGCACTGCAGAAGGCATGATGTGTCAGAACCCTGCAAAGTCTGATTGCAGAGAAGTGATGTTTGGGTGTGTTTTCTACTTAACAAAGTTTAATTTCTTTTTTTTTTTAAATTTTCCTAGACACCATTTAGGATCCCAGCATAAGCCAAGAGCCATTTCATATACGTGGCTGTGTGTTTCATCCTCCAAAATGCTGTTCCTGGCAGAATGGCAGGGAATGATATGGTGTACAAGAGCTCCATGTCTCTCTTTTTTTCTTTTTTTTTTTGGACAGTGAAAAAGTGTTTTTGAATAACATACAATATTGAAGTTAAATTTCATCCTGGTTGATAGCTATGCTGGGACCAATCTCTCCTAGATTTCCTAAGAACCATTGCTGCTTAGTCCATAGATTCCAGGTGGGTTCTGTATCCAAAAAATGAAGAGCTTGATACAGAAAGCACCTGTTTTTACCAAGAATCATAGTACTACTGTCATGGGAACTGATATTGAGAAACTCGAAGACTCAGCTGATATTTGAAGACATTGCAGTGAGACTACAAGTTGAAACAAAAAAAAAGTGGGCTACAAGACCCTCCTTGTGAAAAGAGAGCTGGATGTGCCTGGAGCTCACCTTCTGCTTATCTGGAGCCTTGGCCCCCGCCTGCACCATTTGATCCGCATGCCTGTGACTGCTGGAGACTTAGCTCTTGCAGCAGGAATTTGCCGGTGCCTCACGCACCCATCTTACAGTCCACTTACAAAGTGGATTATGGGACTAACACTTCAACGCTTCCAAGTGGGAAACCTGAGAGCAGGTCATGGTCTCCATCACAGGCGAGGTGTAACAGAGTCAAGTGGGAGGTCAAGCAGAACTAACTGGGTGAGGCTCAGCATGTTTCATGACTCTTCCCAGCCACAGAGGCTCTAAGTGTTATCAGTGTAAAAGGATAACCAAAAGCATATTTAGTAGCTAAATAACTACTTATGTCATTGAATGTAAGTAATTTTGTCTTCCTGCTCTCCTTCCCAAATCTGATCTTTCCAAAATAATTTTAGACAGGTAATGAAATACAACTTTATGTTAATTTGCCTTCTTACCTTGATTACAGGATAACGTATTTTTTTGGCACCAACAGCCCGGTGTTTCGTACCCAAGTTCCAAGACCTGGTGGGAAAAACTGGGGAAGGAAAAGATATCTTCATATCCAAGGGGTCTGAGAGCACCTTCAGTAGCCAGGTGAGATGCTTAGTCTCCCACTGAAGGTACAGGAAGATGCCTGGATCTGATGAAGATTTGTGACCCAGAGGTTAGAAGGCTCTGCAGTGTCTTCTCCCATGTATATTAAGAACCAGAAACATATTGTTCACCTTCCCAGGGCATCCTGCAGCCAGCAACACTGCTCAGACTAGAGAAACCAGGAAGAAAAGCCTTCTCCAAAAACCATGGCAAGCTGCAGAAAAGGAAGGGACATACTGTAAAATTATAAGTTGAGTAGAGATTTGTCTTCCATCCTAAGAGGAAATATGAGCTAGATCACATTTTATTTTTTCCAATATATTATATTTTGGTCCAAAATTACTTCCCCTTCTTCCTCTCCCATACTGATATATTAGTAACTTTCCATATATTCTATATGTGGCAGTCCCAACTTGGTATTTAGGATATGTTTATTTTTCAGCACTCTTTTGTTGTACTTAAACACAGATTCTTCCCACTGCCCCACTACCCATTATGCCATTATTCTAAGGGAAAGCTCAGAGTTTACTCTTGTTTATGACCTTTTGGGCTTTTTATGGAGCACAGTATTTCTTAAGCCTTGTGCTGGAGCAGTCATGTCTTCCAGTCTCTTGGCTAACTGGAGCCAGCAAACAACATTTCTTAAAAACGGAGGACTTTCGTGAGGAACTTCTCTAGCAACTTCTTGAGTAGTTAACTACGGCGGGGGAGAGAGGGGCGCACAGAGGCAGGAGGCTGTGAGCACTGCGAGCAAGCATTCGGTTTCGCCTGGTGACACATGGCTCTCTAAATTAGAGGGCTCTGAATAAAATAAAAAATATCAAAGCCATGTGTCTGCTTGTGGGTGCCACATTCCTTAGGATCACAGTGGCCGTCCTTCTGCACGAATGTCACAGAAACAGCTCAGTTTCATCCCACTTGAATGATGTGGCAATATTGTGAAACAGGGTGGAAAAGCATCCCGAAAACCATCAAGCAAAGAAACCACTGGAGAGCTGGAAAGAGGCTGTAGAGACCCAAGTGCTGTCACTTTAAAAGGGTGATCAGCCTCTGTGCCTTTGAAATCATTTATCACAGAAGCCATAACATCTGCCACCATCTTGGATTCATTCGAGAAGTGCGTCTCAGTAGCCATTTTAAATATGTTTGTTTTCAATTCAAAACACATAATTAAGTACAGGCTGGGGTAGAACATATGCCTTGAGCTGCTTTCTCTCACCCTGGTTCAGAGCATGGCTTTTTCACAACTATGTGCTTTGAATTGAAAGCTTTTTTTCTTTTTTTTTCTTTTTTTTCTTTTTTTTTCTTTTTTTTTTTTAAGGGTTTTTATTTTCCTTCAGGGCCTGTTGTTTCTCAAGAACCAGCTGAAAGTAAGGCTGCAGATTTAAAGGAGCCCCTCTGATAGGAGTCTGAGCACCCTGAGGCCAGAGGGGCTGCCCAGCCTCCTGAGCTCAGCACTGAGCAGCTCCTTGCTCCAGCGTGGATGGAGCTTGGCCCTTACAAACTGCAGCTGAAGCCTTGCTGTCAGAAGTCTCAGCTGTGCCTTATGTTTATTTTAGTCATGTCCCACTTCGACAAGAGACACTCAGATGATTTGTTGTCATGGAAGGAAGGAGCAACCTTGTTACAAGTCTCCAAAGAGGCTACCAAAAAGGTAGTTTTGTCCTTAACATACTGTCCTTAATACACTATTCAGGTTCTTTTTCCAGACTTTCTAGGAGGTACTTCAGAGGGGCAGCATGAAGGCAATACTTGGCTGTTTACATTGCCTTCAGTTCAGCCGACTTTTATCACCATCACTGACACGTTGCAAACAAGCCTGGGGAAAAGAGGAGCAAATACTCAGGAATGAGCCACTCCAGATGGGCAGGGGATGGGCTGGACCTGCAGTTGTAGTGTTATCTCCTAAAGAGACAGGAAGAAAAGCAAGTCACTGACACAGGAATGAGTCAGAAGCGTAGGTAGTGCAATTCTCTGTCCACTCCCCCAAAGAACACGAGGTTTTGTGAGAGGCTGGGACAAATCCATCTGTCTGAAAATTCAAGTCGCATAGGGTTTCTGAATGACTAAGGTGCTCAGATATTGGGGCTACCTGTGTGCTGGTGCACCATCCACTTTCCTCAGTTCAGGCAGGCAAAAGAGAACAGGTGGGTGCTTGGGAATGCTTAATAGAGACTTGTTCCCCAGCCGTCTGGGTACTGTGGTTCCTGTGCTGAGGAAAATCAAATCTGCACATGGGCCAGGATGCTTTAACCCCCAAATTTCAAGCTGAGATGGTTTCTGAATGATGGGTGAACTGGGACTTTGCAATGTGTCATAGTGAGTAGGTATGTGCAGCGCACGCTAATGAAATACAGAAATAGATTATCTCAGATTTCAGTGGCTCCATGCTTTTAAACATGACATCTTAATTTTAAAACACAGTGCATATGAGGCAGTTTTTCTTTCCTGAAGGTGCCTGTCAAAACATGAATTCAGAACTATGCAAAGAGAGAAGACCCTGTCATATATCTGCAGTGAAATGAAGAAGCAGAGAGCTTTTGCATAATTTATGCTCCAGGTTTCTATAGGAGATACCTATGACAAATATGTTCCTCTGTTGATGAAATATATTCATTATTCTGTCGGTGTTTCGATTGAAAGAGAAAAAAAAATGGAGGAAAAAAGGGTAAACTAATGAGAATATTACTAATGATAAGGTTCCTGCAAGAGACAGCCTCTGCCTGTGGTCACAGCCTAGTACAAAGGAGATGGGATGCATCTGTGTTGAAAGTAAAAGTATCTGCTTGGTATGCGTGCTCCTAGTGCGTGCTTGGGAATAGCTTGTAAATCTGATGTGGGGAAACTGAGAGCAGAGAAAGCAAGATACCTGCTGCTACTTGAGCTAGTGCTTCCGAAACATGAAGGCAAAGCATGCTTTTAATTTTCTACTCCACCCATCTTTTTGAAGTGTCTCATAGCTATACGAGGGGAATGTGCTGTTATAGCTTTCAGGGAGGAGGGGATATGCTCTCTCTTTTTTTACGAATCTGTTTCTCATGGGCTTTCTTCTTTGGGCATGCATTCCAGCATTACAGATGAGAGCTGAAATTACAGGGGTGAGAATTCAGCCAGGAACGAGTAACATGCAGCCATACGCACGAAACGGAAAACATCCTCTTTGACTAGGTGATAATTAGAAAGGCTGCCACATTGCTGTGTACACAAACAAAACATATCCCCTTTGGGAATGTATTCTCTTTCCTCTGATGTAATTTTTTAATTTTTTTGTTGTTGTTTGGGTTTTTTAAGGGTTTTTTTTGTGGAGGACAGTTTTTCAACTGCTCACTGATGTACTTTTGAACATAACTGCTTGCTCCAGGAACTGCTCCCAGATACAGGCATATAACCACAACATAATGGGTCTAGCTGGTATGTCGGAGAACAGAACTAGTGTCTGATTAGAAAGGGTTGATAACTCATCGGTGTTCCGTGTCACCAGGCTAAAGCAAATTAAAGGTGTCTTGGAAGTAAGCTCCTATCTCCTCATCTTTGGCAGAAACAGATAGACGGATAACCCCACAGCCACAGCTGGTGACTGACAAGCTGAGCCAACTATGAGCAGCTGACTTTTTCTTCCACTAAAAGGTTCATCTTCTAATCTTCTTCCCTTGTATTTGATCCACAATGCAGGGGCTTTCCTCTGGATCTGACCCATCCTCTGTGTTTCCTCACCATGGTCTGACTGTAACTCCATCAGCCTAGAATGACCTTCCCAGAAAAGCCACAGCTGCCCATGCAGGCTTTAAAGGAATAATTTATGAGTAGTTAACAGGTGCAAATATGAACTTTTCAGATGAAAGATGACAGACTGAGACAGTGTATTGTTGCATAACTTGCAGATGCACATCCCTGAAGTCCTTTAAGGAAAGGAAGGACTATACTTTTTCTGAAAAGTAGGAAGGAAGGAAGGAAGGAAGGAATGGTGCGGAAGGAAGGAAGGAAGGTAGG
>VZRL01005606.1:0-66171 GCA_013397895.1 Origma solitaria
GTGGCTTCACACCCTGGTATCCCACCCCCCGAGGCTGTCCGTCTCAAGGTCTGCCCGGGAGTGGGCTGGTCTTCGGGGATGGCCTCCCGCAAACAGGCAGATGCAGTTCTTTGAGTTTAGTCTAAAGGCACAAGGACCATTATTCCATGCTCAGCATTTTTCCTACTAACTCTTGTCTTAGAAACATCTGAAAAGCTGATATCTTGATAGAGAGACTCACGGAAGACCCTTTGATTTGAAAAGTCATCCTTCTGTTCCTTGACAGAGTTAATGATAAAGAAGTGGAGAACACCGACTTTAAAAAAAAGATATTGCATGAGTCAAACTGAGCAGATTTAATTTGAAAATGTTTTTTATAAAAGGATCATCTTGCAGATATCCTGACAAACTGTGAGAAATAAGGTACCATAACTCCCTGAGGACAATTTCCCTTAATCCCACTGCAAAGGAGATTTCGCTTAGTTTATTTCAGTAGTGTCCATCAGCTCAGTGGTCTCATAGGACAAAGAGCAGAAAGTTTACACACTGAATGGATCTCTGAAGATTCAATTTACTTTTCTAAATAAAGGTGGCTTGTTCTGCTTGAGACAGTGTATCTTGCCACATCAATATTACCTGAGGGGTATGAGGACCAAAGAACGAGTGGCGTTTCTCAGGGTCTGTAATCAAGACTGGCACTGTTTGATGTCTGTGTTGAAGACGTGGGCAGTGGGATTGAATGCAGTCCCAGCAAGTTTGCTGGTGACATCCATCTGTGTGGTGCAGCCACCCACTGGAGGGAAGGGATGGATCCAGAGGGACCTGGACGGGCTGGAGAGGTGGAGCTGTGCAAAGCTCATGGAGTTCAACAGAGTCAAAGGCAAGGTCCTGTACTGGGGCTAGGGCAATCCCAGGCTGGGCAGAGAATGGATTGAGAGCAGCCCTGCCAGGAAGGACTTGGGGGTGCTGGTGGAGAGGGGGCTGGACATGACCCAGCAATGTACACTGGCAATACAGAAAAACAACTCCATCCTGGGCTGCACCCAGAGCAGTGAGGGCAGCAGGGCAAGGGAGTGGATTCTGTCCCTCTACTCCACTCTGGTGAGACCTTCCAGCACCTAAAGGGGTTACAAGAGAGATGGAGAGAGACTTTTGACAAGGGCATTGAGTGATAGGGCAAAGTGGAGTAGTTTTAAACTCACAGATAGTAGGTTCAAGTTAAATATTAGGAAGAAATTTTTTACTGTGAGGTTGGTGAAGCACTGGCAGAGGCTGCCCAGAAAAGATGTGGCTGACTCATACCTGGAAGTGTTGAAGGCCAGGTGGGATAGGGCTTGGAGCAACCTGGTCTAGGGGAAGGTGTCCCTGCCCACAGCAAGGAATTGGAACCAGTGGATCTTTAAGGTCTCTTCCAACCTAAACCATTCTATGATTCATGAAGCTCAGAGGTGGAAAATTAGTGTGTTGAAATCACTGGCACATTCTTGTGTAAGAGTCTGTATCTCTACACCTTTACCTGTAACTCCTACATTTTACTCTGTAAAATCCTCTTGGAAAGGATTCCTTCTTGCCTGTGTTTGTGCAATACCTAGAACAAGGAAGCTTAGCCCATTTTCAAAGCTTCTGGATACTTTTCTGGCAATAACAACAGCAATCAACGCTATTAAAAATTAATTCAGACTCTTAAGCACATAAAAGGTCCAGGACTCATGATACCCTCTCATTTTCTGATTGAAAATTACATGACAACCTTCTCAAAAAAATTAAAAATAAGCATTAAAAAAGGAAAATAAGACAGTGTTCTCTTGCATAACTCAAAGGTTAGTTATACTTTCCTGCATAACTGCAATCTTAATGGAAAATACTGAATTGGAACTTAGTGGTCTAAGATGTTAATTTGTCCTATGAAAAACATAACAAAAAGAAAGCCCACAGATTTTTGAGAAACTGAAGACATACCATTTTCACTCCTTTTCTTCACTGGTCTCTTCCTCTTCCCGTCCGTCATTTTCCACAACACCACTTAATAACAACGAGAGCTGTTTTTCCAGTAGTGAGAGATGAGAGCTTTCAACCGAATATTATCCTATACAGAGAAGTATGCCACTATTTTGCTGGTTGGAACATGTACTGCAATTGGTTTCATGGATCTATTTATCTCCAGCATCTGGAGATTTTAACTGAAGTGCTAATTAGCGTATAACAGAAGCATATTAATTAAGTACTAACCACAGGCTTTGGCTGTGTGACAGCATTCACTAAACAACACACACGGAATATAGGTCAAAGAAACAAGATATTAGATTACTTCTGAGATCTAAAATAATGTATTTGATTTTAGTGGGGTATTGCATATGCAAATCATTACAGGGGACTCTGAGGAGTTCTGTTTCTATACAGATCAGCAGTGCTTGTTAATCCAAAGAACACAAATGCAGAGGAAGAGCTACAGACTGTTTTTTATGTGAAACATTTTGGGTTTGCCTACCTGAGGTAGCAGTAAACAGTATTCTAACAATCTATGCATAAACTGAAAACTTTGTCCTAGAGGATTCCCAATAAACTGTGTTGATATGCAGGTCGCCAATTAAATGTGGAGTTTACCTTTTCAACTCATGCGTATCTGCCTAATAATCTGAATTTCTGGAAGGTTTAATGTGGTTCATTAAGCACTGCAGGAAACCCACAAACAAGAAAGAAATGTCTTAGTAACCTCCTCAATACCATTTTAGTGTGGTTATAGGCAAAGTATCAACATAATGAACAGTGAAGTATTCCATGGTTGATGTTGCAAATGTAGAAAACCATAGAGTCATAGAATGGTTTGGGTTGAAAGCAGCCACTAAAGTTCATCTACTCCAATTTCCTTGTCATAGGCAGGCACAACTCCCACTAGATCAGATTGATCAAAGACCCATCCAACTCGCACTTGGCCCTGTTGAACTTGGTGAGCTTTATGATACAAAACACCACCTAGTGGAACACCAGTATCCATTCGATAAGTATTTTCTTGAAGGATTTGACCCAATAAAAGTCTCAGAGCTCCAAAACATCATCTACAGTCTGGTTAGGGCCTATGTCATTCTTATGCAGCCTAATTATGCAGTATTAAACATTCTCATTTACCAGTGCAGTGATTAGGAGAGGTGGGAAGAAAATTTGTTTTGAGGAGGATACAAATGGGCCCTGAATAATCTTCTCCACTATGCAGTTTAGGAGAGGAAGAGTAATGTTCTGTACTGACATCATTAGAGATAAGTGCAATCTTTCCACTTATAGGCAAATGCCTGCTAAAGATTATCTTTTCACAGTAAAATACTGTAGGAATTCATAGGAATCTTAGTTCCTGAAGAAAAAGAAAAGCAGGATCATCCAGAGGAAAGCAAGGGAGAAGACAGATGTGTCATCTATTTTCTGATGGATGATACAAAGTGAAGTGCTAAAAGGATGCAGTGAGAGATTCAGAGTGAGGACAAAATTTGTTGAAGGTGTCTAAAAAGATCTAAGAAAGGTGCTGGTTCTGGAATTACATTACAGCATCCCTTTTCCTGTCAGTGCAATTCTTAGATTCTAATGATAATTACTGTCACCTCCAGGTCACAGATCTCTATGACCAATTTCCATTTCCAAGCCCCAATGGGGAAGATCAGCACTATTAATCTATTCACTGTGAAAAACTAGCAAGAAATGGTGAAAGCGAATACTGAAAAACTCACAGATTTTTTTGTCCAGTTCTGGCATATCTCCACTAAGTCATGGTGTTATTTAATCTGAGATTAATATGCATTTATTGATCAAAAAGAAAAACAAGGTCTCTGTTGAATTTTAAAGAATATTTTGAGAGCAATAATCATTACTTCTAGATGATAGGAATAGGATCATGTAGGCCATCTTGTCTCCTACCTCCCCGTTTACCCTTCTGTCTTTATTTCTGTAGCACTCATAACAGTAGCATCTAAACACAATTGACAGCCAGAAAACTGGTACTGCTGTTTTGACTATTCTAAACTCTTCTCCATCAGAAATGCTGTAACATAGCAAGAAAAGACTGATGGGTCATATTAACACTTTGTTTTTCTCTATTAACTTGAGCCAAACACTGCTTTCTGCCCCAGTTCCTGGCTCTGAGTATCCAGCAGTATCTGGAGTGCCCAGACAGGACTGGGGCAGGCTTTAATGTGCTGCACACTGTACAAACAAGTGCACAAAAACAGCCTGTAGGAAGAGTCTCACTGTGTTAAGCTGTAAGAAATGATGTCTTGTGTCTGCTTTGCAGGTGGCTTTATGAAATGTAGAGACACTTAAAAGCTTCTGCACTGGCATCACACTTGAGAGAGAAGAATTCATCTTAGACCTCTTTGTTCCAGGCAACACTTCAATAAGACTTCATCTCTTTCATCACTGGCTGTCCTGATGTCTTCCCTCATCCTTGATTTTTCCAATATGACTTTTATCTTGAGATGGGCAATGGGAAAATGCACACTCCTGCACAGTTACTAGCAAATTATTGTGTGCATCAGCCTCCAACAGAAAATTGTAGAGATTTCCCACTGAGTTTGCCTCAAAATAATCGATAACTTTAGATGAAGGGAATACTTTGTCCTCGTGGAACACAGGCAGAGTCAATAAAAAGAACTCTGAGGTTAGTCCCCTGGTCTTACTGATCCTCATTTGCAGGATCACAGGAAGTTTCAGCTTGGGAGAGATCTGAGGAACACATCAAGTCCACCTCTTGATTAAAGCATGGTCAGATGTGAGGCCAAACCAAGTTTTCAGAACTTTCTCCACTCTAGTCTTGAAAATCTCCAAGGGTGGCCAACAGCACAACTTGACTGGACAATCTGTTCTGATATTTAATGGCCATTAAGATGAAAAACCTTTTCCTAATATCCAGCGTGAACATTTTCTTCCCCCATATATCCTTCTGAAGACAGGATCCTCTGAGAGATGCCAAGTCTAAGGTGTCCTGGGGTGATCATGGAAACAGCCTGGTGAAAAGCTTAAAAATTGTTATTCATTGGCTGTCATGAAGATACTGATAAATGCTGAAAGACAAAAGAACAGTTTTAGTGGAATCTGGAATCCAATGTGGGAAATAAGAAGCAAGAGTTGGCAATATCGGAATATCTTGGACGGACATCAAATGAGAATAAAGGTGAACACGGTGCATTTAACTAAGGTAACTAAAAGTTATTTATCTCTGCAAAGAATATACCAAAAAAAAGCTGAATAAAACCCCAATATTAGAGATATTTCCAGCTCTTTAGGCAAATTCTGATAGGACTAGCCCTGATTTTTCAACAAGACACTCTAATACAATATAAATGGGTCAAATACTGCATCAGAGTCAGTATCCATTACCCTCCAAAGCTGAGATTGTCGTTGTTCACCCTTTAAAAAGGAATAAATCAGGTTTAATTGGATGGAAGTGACTGGATGGTTGAGTTTATCACTACACTGTTGGTGCTCTGCCTGAGATTTTAAAAGCAAGTTGGGAACTCAGAGTGAAAGACAGAGAAACAATTAGTAGGAGGCTTGGACTAAAGAAACAGCTTCTTCCCTCTTCTTTTGCCTGTCACAGAACTTTCCTTCTTAAGTGTTTATTCCCAGGAGTTTAATTTTCCCTTGGCAGTGAGTGAATTATTTATTTATAAGATAATATTTTTTATAAAGTTAGAAATAATATTCTATTTCTGTATAATTTTTGAGGGGGTTTTTGTGTGTGTATGTGTGTGTGAATAAATTAGCAAATTCAAATGAAATGGCCATAACACTGAGAAATCATATTTCATCCTATAGCAAGCAAGTGAAAAATTCTTCCTCATCTAAATCATATTTCCAAGGTGAAAACATGAGACCAGTAGTTATACTGTTAGTCAAGAGACCAGGAAACACTTTTTTTTTTATTATTATTTCTAACCTCTGTTGTTGTTTGTTTTCCATATAAACTTAGATGAGTCACACAGGGGTGATTTTACTTTTTTTCGTTATTTAGGTACATGGTACATACTAAGCTAGTAAAAGAAAAGTTTTCTATAAAAATACCTTGACTGAATGAAAACTGAAGTGTTCCAGTTGATGTTTTCTGCTAAAAGAAATCCTCACACTTTTAAAAATGTAAGATTTCTAAGATTACTTTCTTGATGGACATAAACTATATTGTAATTTTTTTCTTTCTCAAGAATTTCTAAGAATGAGCTTCCACATTCAGAGTCATTTGTGTAGAGATAACACTTTGGTACTGGCCACATTTCTGGTCTGACTTATCTCAGTGCTTTTTGATGATAATGTATTGCTTGCATGCATTTCATCTGCCTCCCACACAACCATACAGTACTTTTTCCATACAGTTTCCATACAGTTTTAATCATACAGGTTTTTTTTTTCTTTCATATTTTTTTCCATAGCTTACTCTTGATCATCAAGAATCACAAAGTTTGAGTTGAGGTTGGCTATGTGCTGTGTGACATCAGTGATGACAATGACCCCTTCTTTGTTGATTCCCATCTGGCAGGATTGCAATACGTGTGGACAAACAGAGGTGGAAGCTCATTTGAACAATTTTGTGATGGTCTGGGCATTTTTTAACACTCTGCTGTAGTATTATGCTAATTAAACACACTCTGTGATGCACAGAAGAGAAGAATGCTGGCTGAAGTGGATGAATTCTGGAGAACCACTGCTCTGGAAATGTGCTGTCTTAGGATTGTGTTTCAAGCCAGTTTCACATCACATAAGGAACACACTGTTTGTCATGCAGACAGCTAAGTTATGGGGTTGAGTAGGTGAGGAATACATCTAAACCCTAAGTAGCAAAACAGGGAAGTGGTCATGGCCCCAAACCTACCAGAGTTCAAGAAGCATTGGGATGCTTTCAGGGACATGGTGGGATTTTTTGGGGTTGTCCTGTGCAGGGCCAGAAGTTGTTCTCAATGATCCTGGTGGGCCCTTTCCAACTCAGGGTATCCTATGATTTTATGAAAATCAAAGACAGAACTTGTGACTGAACAGTGATCCAACATGGCAGAAAGAAAATGAAGCATCAAAGTGTCTGTACAACAAGGTGGGGTAACCTGGGCAGATTATTAATAGCTCACACAAAAAGAGTGACAAGACACAATGAACCTGAACCCTGATAAAAGGTCATATCTGTTACTGTGATCACTGTACAGAAAGTTGGTGTCTGTAAAGCAGGCACCTAAACAAGTCTTTAGGCCTCCTGTAACAAATTATTCTCTTGAAATGCTATATGCATCCAACTAAACTACTTAAACCACAGACATAATTATTTTATAATTACTGCCTCCTTCACAGGAGAAGCACTGCTAGCAGGAAGTAGCAATGCTGTATTAAATAATGTTATGCTATGATGGAATTGCAAATGCTGAGATCACTGTGGTTACCTGAACTTAAAAATGGCCTGGTTACTGCTGAAGGATGCAAGAGACCACAGCTAATCGAGAACTGTAAAAATGAACACCCCTGCTTCAAAAAACTTTGATTCACTGTAGTCAAAATACTTTGACAAAATATACATACAAAAATATTTCTTGAGTATCTCCCACTTCTTTATGAAATATGTTAATATTTTCACAGATAATTGAGATTTTATTCCTATCCATAAATCTCCCTCTCACATGTATACAACATCCTGAGAAGTGTGAGAAAATATGAGTTAACAAAATCCTACCTCGAAATAATCTAGAACTGATAAATAAGCTGCTAAATTATTAGTATGCAACCTTCTAGTTGCAAAACATACACCAACAAACGTGTACATCAACTGCCATGTAACAGCTCTCATACAGGAATAGCTGTCTCACTGTTACTGGTACTAGTGCAAAATAAATTTTAAAAGTCTTTATTTCTGATTTCTAGTAGTTAGGATTGCTGTATGATTTGCCATATGGATGATAATTAAAAGTAGGTTTCCATATTTGGTATTTTTAGCAGAGAACACTGCTTTGCCTCCCTCTCTTTTCAAGATGGAAATCTGACAGACCAAGGGAACATACCTGATTTCCCCTTCACCACGGGCCAAGAGACTGGCACAGTTTTCTTTTTTCTTCTCCAAAACCTGCAAAATAATTTCCTTGAGCAACACCACTTACCTACTACTGAACTGAGAAACATGAAATATCTGCAAGAACTCTTCATTTACACCTCCCCATGTGAATCCTGATGTTTCTCTGGAAATGCCCAGGGCCAGGAGGGAGGTGACCCTGAGAAACCTGGTCTAGTGGAAGGTGTCCCTGCCTGTGGCAGGGGTGTTGGAAGAAGATGGTCTTTAAGGTCCATTTCAACCCAAACCATACTGTGATTCTGTGATTCTGTGATGATCCACTGCAATGTTGTTACACCCATGTGGCCACCACCACATTGCCCCTTACACATTTCAAACTCTTATTTCTTCTCATACATTTACTTACACTATTGCTTTTGGAAAAGCAAATCTAATGACCTTCTATCTGTCACAATAAACTCTATTATTTTTGACTTTGGTAAAATCAAAACAAACACTGATTCTGGTTTTCAGTATCTTATGTATCTTCCCTTCCATCTGCTCTATCTGATGTATCCATTATATCAGCTGACTTTCAGCAATGCAGCAATTCTGATTTTTGTTGTTGTTGTTTATTTACACTGATGTCTCTAGATTTGTTGTGATTGCTTCTAGCATTTTTTTCATTTTATTTTTAATTTGGCATCTGGGTATCAATTTAATATTTACAGCCAGTAAGATGAAAATCTTTCAATTTCTTTTATCTGGTTCAGATATAGTAATTTTATCTAGTTCAATCAATTCATTCAATCAACCCATCTAGTTCAATCTATCTAGTTCTGATATAGCTCATTTTAATACCCTGGAAATCATAAGCCTTTATGTCTCAGTGATCTGTCCTTTTCCACAGCTCTTCTCCTCAGGCCCGCTACATTGACAATGTCTACTTCATGTTCTTATATTATTCCAACATTTAAAACTTTTTCTTCTTTCTCTTCTGCTCTCACATCCTGCCTGGCACAGTCCCTACTTCCCTCTGTTCCACTTTATTGTGGAACCACCTGTTTCCCTGCCACTTTTCTGGGAGACACTTGACACAGTTGCACATCCTGTGATCTCCATTTCAGGTCATGTGAAGCCTGTGCCATATCAAAAATGAAGTAGAAAGAAGTTGCATGGACACAACAAAAGAACTAATGTAAATCTCTCAAAAACATAATCCACACCTAAATAATGAGATATGGCTGTGATCTATCATGGGATTCTGGCAGTGGCTGACCTATAGCATCATAGGTCTGGAAAGCATCCATTGGGTCTAATTCCTCAGGGTAAGTTCAGACTTATTTAGGGCCACTATTTTTTTTCTGTCTGTGTAACTGGGATGCAAAGCTAAGGACACCTGGGACAGGAAAGAGGCCAGATTGCTGCAGGTTGTTAATGTGGGAGCTGCAGGTAGAACAGTAAGGGACTATGAAAAAAAGGCAGGAGTATGCACTGGGTGCTTACTGCATGAGGTTTGACAGGTCTGAAATGTGGGATCTGACACTGAGAAGTTCATATATCCCACTGCACAGCTCAGGAGAAGGAAGGGGTTTTCTGCCACGCAGAATCAGACTCTGAGTGATGGAGAAAAGTACAAGGTTGCTCACAACTGACAGCAAAGGTTTCTTCTGACACCTGAACACTCCTCAGAGGTCTTGCTGTCTGGGGGGTGACCTCCTATCAAGGCTCAGATCTCACAAGTTTAGCAGATAGAGGATTAAAAAGTGCCAGAAAAAGTCCAAAGCCCGGCAGAGTGTGAAGGACTCCTGCAGGGTTATGCAGTAAGGTACAATGGGACTATAATTAGCTTGATGGTTGAAATGAAGGGACAGGCAACAGAATTCCAATAGATCAGACATGTAGAAGAAGGTTATACCTCGGGAAAAACACTACATGGCTTGCTCTTAGAATGCTTTCCTTTGCGTTAAAGGGAAAGATCTCTTGAGGAGGTAAAATAGATTAGAACAGACTGTGCACAAGGAGTCAAAACATAACATGATCACACTGCAAGCTACTCCAAAGTGGAGAGAATTAGAGTGATGAAATGTTGTATGCATTTAATAATGATTTGGGTGCAGTGACTAAATCCATCAAAATCCACTCTATTTCTTTCCAATAGCATGCAAGCTAATCTAAATTTCCTAGAGCCAGGATATATCACTGTTCTATATTTAAGTCTTTTGATGATTTTCATTCTGAATATGTTCTGTTTAGCAATTGATGATCCTTTCTTGCCTTGTTTTATTTTGTGCTTCTTTTTTTTTTTTTTTTTCCTGAGATGTTCTTTTAATTCCTTTTAAGTACCCTGCAAACATGAATCATAGAATCATAGAGTGGCTTGGGTTGGAAGGGACCCTTAAAGATCATTTAATTCTAACCCCCTGACATGGGAAGGGAAAACTTTCACTAGAACAGGGTGCTCAAAGCCCCATCCTACCTGGCCTTGGAAAATTCCCTGTGTAGGGCATCCACAACTTCTCTGGGCAACGTGTTCCAGTGTCTCATCATACTCATTGGAAAGACTTTCTTCCTAATATCTAATGAACATGGGTCTCATCTCTTTAAATACCACTGCTTAGACTATCATTAGATTGTGTTAGATTCACCTGTAATGCAATCTTAAATGTCCTGGTCTGAGTGTGGTTATAATGCTCATTATAATATAAATGAAAGGAGTGAAATCAGATGTGTTTGTTTCAAAAATGTCAGTGGAAGATTCCCTTTTAACACTGATTGTATGAAGCTCTGCACACTGGGTCAACAGTGCTGAGTATCTGCAGTTGAAATTGCAGCATTCTGCTGCCAGTGTTATAAATTCTTTCAAATTAAATGTGTGGTCAGCTGGATCATGCACTGCTATTTTAGTGCAAGGATCTTCTTTAGAATCACAGGATCGTTAAGGGTGGAGAAGACCTCTAAGATTGAGTCCAACCATTAACAGAACACCACCGTGTTCACCACTAAACCATGTCCCCAGGTGCCGCAACCACACACCTTTTAAACAATTCCAGGGATGATGATTCTACCCCTGCCCTGCACAGCCTGTTTCAGCCTGTCCAGATTCATCTGTAGATCCTTGCTACCCTCAAGCAGACCAACACTCCTGCTCAAAAAAATTGGGATGGGAAGGAATTTGGAAGCTGGGCATACCAGCAGTAGATAGTCATCTCTGCCGGCAGCACTGTTGCCCAGAGGTACTTGCAGAAGACAACAGTAATTTAGGGGGTAATTTATGGGGGTAATTTAGGGGTCTGACTCAGCTGCTGCCAATATAGGCACCTTGTGCTGTCTGAGATGGCCTGGGGTACAGCAAACATTCACACTTGGTCAGCAGCAGGACCCCGGGGCATGTAGGATAATCTCTGGAGGTCAGGTAGAGTGTGCAAGCATCTTAAATGAAACAAGACATTTAAATGTCAGCAACGGACCTGAACTCCTTGAGTTTTCTAAATCTTTATTTCTGTGGCAGTTCTAAGTCCTGACTGCCACAGTCTGTGCCCTCTTCCTATGGAACATGTTCCAGGCTTATTCTCCCATTCATTTCCCTCCTTTCTTGCTCTAGTTGAACTCTGAATAAAACCAGCACATTACTCTTACAGGAAGATACTATTTTTTTTTCCTTTTTGTCTTTTTTTTTTTTCTTCTGGACTCTAAAAACCGTAAGACCTTTACAGAAAGTCTTGTAAGGAACGAGGTGAAAATGTACAGGTGGCAAGGGAAATGCAATGACCAGCAGTGAAGCTGCCATGGAAACATAGCCTAAGGCTAACAAAAGACAAATCTTACTGGTACATATTTAATAAAAGTTTGAAAGAAAGCAGGCAAATTTGCTATTAGAAACATAATTCTTGTTGGTCAACATGGCAGCTAAGAATCTGTCGCTTACTTTTTTACATTGCTTGTCACTCTGTCAGTGCAAGTGTTAGCATATTTTTAAGTGCTCAATACCACTGGTCTAAGCTTCATCCAAGTTAAAGTGTTTAGCTTAGAAGGCTGCTCAAAGGACAATATGGAGACATAACCAGCCGTACTTACTTGTATTTGTTATGTGAATAATTTCTAGTGTGACAATTTAGAGCCATAATGTGACACGAGAATTCTTGCTTTATTAATATCAAGTACCCACTTGTGCAGAAACAAGAGGAAAGTTTTTAGCTGTGTTTTTTGGGGTTTTTTTCTGTAATCAAAAATACCTTTTATCTTGCCAGCAAAGTTTGTAATAATCTAACAATTCAACACAGATTGCTCAAATAATCAAAACCATCCAAATCAGGACTTTGGACAGCCATACTATACCTTAAATCCTTGGCTTTTTTCTTCTTTTCTTTACATAGTGGTGTACTTTGCAAGTATCATTCAAATAGATCCCACTCATTTAATGTACAAATCACAGTGTGTTGATGTGTTCACTTTTTTCTTTGAAATGGTACAATCACACAGTGTATAACTTCTTTCTGAAAGGAAAGTGGTGCTCTAAAATATTTGGGAATGCTGCTTTTAGTCAGTCACCCAGTAATGTAAGATGTTAAAGCCAGCTACCATATTCTGAGAATTGAGTGGATCAAACAATACAAAGAGCTTAAGATCTAATCATATACACCCAGTCAATCCCCCAAAAAGAAGCTGAATACTAATTTTCTTGGTGCATAACATGCACTTTATCTTCACCAGCAACCCTGACATCAAGAATGGATATGCTGATTCTGACGGAAGATTAAAATTGTGTCCTTGTGACAGTAGAAAAAGTTTCATTCTGTCAGAAATGTGAGATTCAGAGCAACAGTCTTTGAGAAGAAACAGAAAGAGGCAGCTCAAATATTTTAGATTTCAGAAAGACACATTTTTTTCCAGAAATAGAAATCCCAAGATCCTGAATGTGAGATTATACCAAAAGGTTGTTTAGGCTTAATGTGCTCTTGGAGCTATCAAAATCATGAATGGGAACGACTCTGAGAAAATAGTATCACATGGAACAGAACTACTGCTGGATGCTGGAGCGAAAAATCTGGGAGAGTATGTGGGTCCCTCACCATAAGAGCAGAGTGATAAAATTATTTCAGGTACAAGGGTGCACATATGGGGAATCTGATGGAAATTTGCACCTTCTACCTCTGTGTGGTCATTTTCCATGAGCACTTTACTTAGGGAGCAATTTACCTCATGGAAAATGAGGATAGGCTCATTTATATCAGATTTAGACTATCAGAGACAGGGAGAAAATAATTGGTGTGCTGAACACCCTGGGTATTTGTACACTGACATGAGAAGTGTGAAGATAAAAAAGAGATTTGAAAGCTTTGATACATAAACAAAGCTGCAATTTATTTACTGCAGCAGAGCTTTGAGGCAATTACATACAACTGCACTGTGAACAGGAAATGACTGAGGATCATTCAGAAAGAAAATAAAAAATAATTTAAAAGAAAGAGGAAAAAGGGAAATACTAAGTGGCACAGCCCTGTGCACCAAGGTTGTCTGTCATTAGTGATGTTTGATAACTTCTAACTATAATTCCAGAAAAGGTGAATTGAAGGGAGATGGCTGAAGGAGGTTTGACATTTCTTTGCTAAAAGATGAAGCAGCAGCAGAAGCAAAGAATTCCATTGCACACGAAGAGCAGTATTTTAATGAAGCAACAAAGTGGTTAAAGCTTGGAGTCAGATACAGAACGAAAAAAGAAATACAAACTGAAATTAATAAGAAGGAGTATAAATATAAAAAAATAAAATAACATAAACATGTAGACAGAAAGGTAGAAAGACCAGAAAGCAATATTGAGTGCAATGTGTAAGAGGCATCAAAGGTAAAAAGAAATTGTTCTTCAAGTAGTAAGTGAAACATCATGGAAAATCTTGATCTGATACTCAAGTTCTTGTCGTTCTTAAGTTTCCCTGTAAAAGGTCAATGACTAACAGATGTCTGGAAATACAAATGTAATGATAAAAGGATAAGATTTCTGAGTTTTCTACTTTGAATAAGGAAAACAGAAATGAAAAAGTAAATGCAAACACTTGATAAATTTCCAGTTAAAATAATATAATATTTTTAGTAACTAGCTCTACCTTAACAACTGAAGGGCTAAACCAGCAGCAACCACCAAAACCAAACTATATGATTACGTCAAACTACTGCAATTTTCCTCCAAGACAAAGTTACAGGCCTTCTAAAATTGTGAAAAACAATTAATTTTAGAAAGGTTTATTTCATGCTCCAGGAGGATTCTGACATGGAATGGAAATATGAAAACATGGAACCACTACCACAAGAGTCTGATAACCATTCATATAAAGAAGTTATCAATTTCAAAAGAGAAGGAATATATTTGGGGAGTCTTGCAGAAAGCTATTATGTAACTGGTCAATGTTCTCACTAACTGTGCGACTAAAAAAAGGTTTATTTTTTTCAGTTTGCTGATCATATGAACCTGAGAGAGGAAACACATACACTAAATGAAATTAAAAGAACAGAAAGTAAAGTTGAAAACTGGTAAAATGGTATTGCAAAAAGAAATGATTGGATGAGATTGGGTGAGCAGAGACAGTGTGAGTTCTTAAAAGTGAAGAAAACAGTCAACTACACAATTACAGGATGGGGTATGACTGTAGCAGATCTGTAGAAAAGGTATCTGGGAGTTAGAGAACAATATTGATCAAATAGGAGCCAAAAAGATTGTACGGTGAAAATATAAATCTTTATTGTGTATAGCAGAAAACCCAAAAACCTCTCAAAGATGTGAGATTCATTCTCCAGGTCTAGTAATGTTTTAGGGGTGATGGAACTTTAGGTTTTGGACCTAGATGTGTGTAGTTATTAAGTATTAACCAAGAGAACTGTGACAAGAATAAACATGAGCCTGGAAAGAAACAAGATTGAACAGCTTGTTCAATTACTGAAATTAAAATTTTCTGATACTTGACTGACTACAATGGGTTCTTAGATATCTTGTTCACAAGAAGACTTGTCTGCACTCTGGACGCCCAGATACAGTCATGGGAAGTTTTGATGTGAATTGCAGTACAGCAGAATTCTTTCCAATACAGGACTGGGATTGATTGCCTGGAAACTGTGAGAGCCTCCATCACTGGAGGTCTTTAAACAGGACTGGAAAAGCCTGTGTCAGGGTAAAGCCAGGGCCTGAAGGTAGCTGGATTGAATGGCACCTAATCTTCCTTTTCTGAGCAATATTAGCAATCCCATGGGTGTGTATATGGAAGAGGGTGACTGCTTCCCCCCTAATTTAATGCTCTGCAGCATTTTGCTCCCTGGTGTCCACCTCTGCTACAAGGACCCAGTCTGACTCTTGATAATTATGCAAATGCTCTTTTATTTCTACTGAAAAGTTAACAATCTTCTAAAAGGGAGCTCTTTAAGTAGGACTCCCAGCAATGGCTTCTTTCCACAATGCTAATTGTAAAATGCATTTAGAATCACTCTGCATCCAAATTTTTATCCCTGCAGAATGGACTTACTATGCCACTAATTTCATGGCTGTTGTGAAGCAAAGAAGTATGAAGTACTGTTCCTGGAAGGAACAGACCCATGAAAATCAATTTAGTGTGGGTGCTCTCCCTTTATCAGTGCCACTGACACCAAATATTCTTTTTTATTTTTTTGTATGTATATATATGTGTGTGTATATATATATATATATATATATCTATATATATACATATAGAGATATATATATATAGATATATATATATATATAGATATATATAGATATATGTAAATATGAAGAGGCAGTTCTATTACTTGAGTCAAATGAGATTTCCAGTAAAGCTGCACCATATCCAGGTCAAATGGCCCTACCAGTGGCAAAAGGAACTGGGAAGTTACTCTTTCCCAGAAGTGTTGTACACATTAGTTAGTACCCAGTGAATGTGCCTTGTATCATTGCAGGATGATCTTGCCAGTGAGGTAGAGTAGGACTCACTAGGTCTGTTTACTATCAAAAATGAAAATATCTGAGCACCCTGGTGCACAGAGACAGCATTTAGTGCATTGACCTGATGGAAAGACAATGTGTGAAGAATGCAAGAAGTTGAAAAGGTCATCTCTTCCTTTTCACACTGTCAGCATTTTTTAACCCCTAGAAATGTAGAATAGTGGGCAATCAAGGTGCAGATTTTCAACATTGGATTTGTTCAGTACAGGACTGACAGTTTTCTTTAACCTTCACTGCTTTCATTGTCTTGTGCATTGTTTTTAAAATCAACAACAGAATTTCTATCTCTCGTTTTTTTTCATAGTTAAATCTGGATTTAGGAATTGATGGCTTTTGGCAATTGAGGATTATAGACCAAGCTTTCTGCAGAAGGAGTGATCCTTCCATTAGTTTTCATAAAATGAAAGATCTGGTGAAGGTGGCTGAGCTCACGAGAAGTTTAGAAAATAACTTTCTCTATAGAAGGAGAGAGTTAAATTGGTTTTGGAAGAGGAAAAATCTTCCCCAAATCTTATTTCCTAAATTAACTTTTGCTCGTGTGCTGGAATAGAATATGATGGATTTTCAAAAAAACTTGTGGTAACCCTTAAAATTACTTTCTTAGCTGTGTTTTCATAAGCATGTCCTCAAAATCATTCTCATATTCTTGGTTTGAAGGTTTTGTTTTGTTTTGTTTTTAAAAAATAAGTATGTTTAATCGTGGTCAAAGTCCATCCTACTTTTGTCACCTTTAAATTTTAATGGTATTGGGAAGAGGGACACAAAGTTAATGATACATAAAAGGATGAAGGGGCCTTAGTTCTCTTGTATAGCCACAAAGTGTCACCCTTTTCCCATGCATTGTCTACTCTGATTGCTTTTATGTAGCTCAGGAAAAAAAATGTCACCTTTAAAGGCGACAGTTCTGGAGTGCAAGGACAGAATCAGGGTCTCAGGTTGTGTCTGTAAAATGACAAATGTCTGTGCAGACCTCTGATGAGTGCAATGGAGATTTTTAAAAAAATCAGAGAAGGAGACAATATTTGGTATTTTCATCCATACATTACTGATAGCAAGTACCTTTGAAGATCACAATA
Organism: Origma solitaria; assembly: GCA_013397895.1. Lineage (NCBI taxonomy): Eukaryota > Metazoa > Chordata > Aves > Passeriformes > Acanthizidae > Origma > Origma solitaria. Next base: position 17,045 of record VZRL01005606.1, read on the forward strand.
TGGCTAAAGCCCTATGGTTTAGTCTGTTTACAGGGAAGCTTGTTTGTGTGTATATATCATAAATTCTGCACTGCTTGTAGATCTGTATATTTTGAGCAACGTTTTCTAAGAAGATAAAGCTGTTTCTGAGGGTGGGGGCTTTATTGTTGTTGCTATTCTGGGTATTTTCCTCAAGAAAAGTCTGGAAATACAATGCCTGTTTGAGAACTCCAGCCCTATGATAAATTGGATTAAAAGAAACTAGCATTTTCTGAAATGATATTTAAAAAATAGAGAAATAGGGGAACACACAAAGATCTAGAAGCTTGATTTATGTGGGAAGAGAGGAAGCCTGTGAAAAATATGTTAAATTATGGATTAAAGAAAATAAATTTAATATATGATGCTTGATAATAAAATGTTTCATAGTAGCAAAAAGAAATGGAATTTTGCAGATTTTGGCAAAAATTAAGCCTTGTTGAATTTATAGAAATGTGCTGCAGTGTTTGTTAATATGAGGGTGGTGCCAAAAATATCAATTAACATCTATTTAGGACAGAGCAAATAGAAGATATGGGAGAATGTCACCTGGTAAAAACCAGCAGTATTGGTATGTGAATCCCAATTTCTGTGTAGGCACTTACCTCAGGTCTTCAGATAAGTTCCTAATTCTGGCAATGTGTAGGCATCAGACATGTTCCTCCTAAAGGCAGTTTTGATGTGTTTATTAATCCACCCATTCCCTATGACTATTCCTGTGACTCTCAGAATGAGGTGCCAAACTCCCTCCTTTTGTTGTAGACTAAACTTCAATTTTTGATTCCAACTTATGAAATTTCTCTGAGCTTTGAGTACATGAAAGTTCAAACCCCTAAATAAGGAGCAGAACTACTCATGGCAAGTAAGCAAGAAAAACAAAGAAAAGTGGCAGTTTTCTGGTACAGTACCTAATTTTTCTCCTATCCTGATCCAAGATCAGGTTCTCTGTAGGAACAATTTGCTAAGAGTCCTTGGGCAAAGTCCTGTTGTGTATTTTTTTCAATCATTCACTTTAGAAACTCCCCTTACCTTGCACTGAGCTGGCTTGTCCTTGTCATTTCAGCTCATGTTCTGTCATTTGGCTTAATGTCTTTGGAAGGAGTACAATGCTTTGATTGAAAAAGTCATTTTTTATAGTAGGGATGAACTAAATGAACATGGGGGAGGACTCATTATGCTGAGAAAAGCAGGCAGAAGACCTTGACTGTATTTTTCTCCTCCCTTCTCATTTTAGGGAGGTTAAAAGGTAAGGAGAACTTCAGGATAGAGAGATGGAGCAGACCTGCAAAACTATTTTGCTGCCTACACTCAGTTGCAGAGTTTGTTATGAATTCTTAAAAAAGCAAATGGTTCTGGGTTGATGGGGTCTAATTTTGATATGAATCTTAACTGCAGAAGTTGAGGTTTTTTTCTTGGAATACAGGTAGGTGTGGATGTGGGAGAATTTAACTTTTATTATTTTTTAAATGTCAGCTCATTCTAAAGGACAGAGTTATCATTTCAACAAATTATATTATAAATGCCCATGAATCATATGCAAAAAGACAACAATCAACTTTTTTATCTCCTTCCCTCTCAAACTATCCTCTGGTGCAGAAAGGCAGACTAGTGAGAAATTATTTCACTGGGATGCACAGAGAAAAGAACTTGAGTAGGTACAAAAGAGAAACTTCCAAGAAAGTTTAAAGTGCTAGACACTGGAAACTCATCCTTTCAAGAATGATTTTGCGTATATAGTCAGAAACATATGGGTGGGGCCCTGACTAACCTGGCCTAGTAGAAGGTGTCCCTGCCCATGGCAGAGGAACTGGAATGAAATGATCTTTAAGGGTCCTCCTAACCCAAAGTGTTCCATGATTCTGTGAAATCTCTGTCAGATAGGTCAGGATCCACCACCAAGTTACAAGATTTCACTTTCCTGAGAGTTCCACAGGACTTTGTTAAATTCCAGTTAATTTGGATCTGCAGCAGAATCAGTTTGAAGTGGGTCAGAAATTAATTTCATATAAAATGCAGATATTTCTGGAAAGCATGAGACTCTCATGATTTCCCATGAGATCTCACGAGAAGCTTGGTGAGCTCAGAAGAGTGAATTCTCTCCCATTAGATCTGTTGCACTTGCCTTATTTACAATTTTTTTTGAAATTCCACTTCTAACCTTGGTGATGTGTTTTAATATTACACATACTAGTAGCAGGGGAAAAAAAAAGAAAAAAGTTTTTTGATTTTGTTTAAAATGTACATTTTGCAGAAATGTTTCCAAGTGCAGTATGATACCATGGAATAAGCTGTGACAGAAAATTAGGGTCATCACAAAGCTTGTTGTTTTCTCTTCCTTTCAGAAGTTTTGGCTCATGCCTTCTCACTGTCTGCACAGCAACTGTCACAGACAGATCAAGAAGCCAAAAGGTCTTACCATCTTTCAGCAAACTGCTAATTAATGGCATATTAGTGTTCTCAGTCAGGCAAACAGAGAAAAATAGTGAGTAGTAAAACACTTTTGACTATGGTTCATGGGAAGTCACTCACAAAAGGCTAAGCAGAAGGTCAACCTTTTGTGAAGGTTCAAAATAGGGTAAAAACTCAGAGCTCTGAATTCACAGCAGGAGACCTTCATCTTACAGCCACTCTGCCCTGGTGTCTTTTATGTGTAAACATCGAGCAGGAATTCTTAACTAAAACAAAACGCTACACTGCATGCATAATGCCTCCCTTGGGGAGTTAAAAAGAGAGGACAAATTACATGTGACAGATGTTAGCAACATCACTTAACACACCAGTGAAAGGCATTCAGGGTACATCAGAAAGGTATAGTGTAATATGAGACGCACCTGAACAAGCTCTGAATGAGAAACTTGACATACAAACCCCGAAAGAGCACGAAACTGTTATGGTTATCCTACTCCTGAGTCCCAAAGGAGATTATTCAGAGCTGACATATGCTTTCATTCAGGTCACTGCGCTGGGTCATGGAGAAAGGGGTTTGGGTATTATGCACGTAGACTGTGGTTCATCTACAAAATCCTCATGTTGCCAGGCCCTGTTTCATATAAAAAACCCCATATTCAGTGAGAGATTAAGGCATCTAGGGTGAGGTATCTACTTCAATACCAGATGTACAAGTTCCAACTTTACTCAAAGGAGCTCTATTCAATCACTGGAGTCTGGATAATGATTTAGACAAGTGTAGATGCTTATTTTAGGGGTGTTGGAATTGTGCTCTAAGCTTCACTAATTAGATGTGCTGTTCAGTTACCTGAAAGCAGTTCTGTGGTGCCATCTGAACTGCTCTGAGATAAACTTCCTGCTCTACAGATGCTGTTTCATAGTCATGTGGATCTCCTGTAAGCCCTCAGTCCAACTACCCATCCCAAATTGATGTTTGGGGAACTGAATCAAATCCTGGCTGTCCTCTGCTTAGGACAGAAACTGAGATTCCTTGCTGGTGTGTTGACATCCTCACACAGACTTCTAAATGTCAGGACCTCAAAGTAGAAACCATTCTTATCTCTTCTCCCCTCTCCCTACCCAGAGCCAAGGCACAGACACAATTTCATCCCATTATTTCATTACCCCTAAGGTTTCCACCAAATAAAATGTGGGCCCACACAATGGAAAACAAGCCCTGCTGAGGGACCAGAGGTGTCTGATTTGCCTGACATTTAGGGCCAGAATAAGTGGACACAAAAGCAGATTAGACGGGGTAGATGAGAAAAAGCAAGCAAATATGATGAGGAAAGAGTCCAAGAGTGTTGAGAGAAAGTTGCCACCATCAAATTGCCAAAATAAAAAAGTGAACTTTTATAACATATATAGACTATATACGCATATAATTTATGAATATATGGAATTATATAGCACATTACATCTAAGTAATTGGTTCTTAAACATTTCATGACTGCTGAAACACACTTTGCACCCATTGGTGGTGAGTGCTTCGCTGCTTTTTTTACATTCTACCCAGCATGTCCTTATGTTTCAGATGCACATACACTACAAAGTGTTATTCTCCTGTTGTTAATGTATACCTCATCTAGTGAGCTAAATTCACTAATACATACCTTACATGCTTTTTTTATAGTAAATAGATAACATATGGATTAAATTTGTTAATTGTCACAATGATTGGTTGAAGAAGTAATATTGAATAACATCATTACTTTAGTTATTATAGGAGTCATCATTGTAATGTCTATGAATTGCATAAAACCCAGTTGGGTAACTTGGACCTGTTGTGGCCTTCTGTTGAAGCCCGGAAGGTAAGGGAGCAAATGTTCATGTCCAAAACGCTGTTGGTTGGAGAGCTGTACAGCCAACCAAGGCTTGTTGGTAAGAACATGTTGTGAGAAGGGACAGGATGTGGCTGGAAACCTTCTGACCCATTTCCAGAAAGGTCCAGAAGAACAGACTGCACATGAGAACTGATTTTCATAAAAAGCAGGAAACATATCCCCAGGGTGGGGAAAACATCTGTGAAATGTGCCCAAGACCTTGGACATGCCATCAGCTGGATGCATGCTGGAGCTGGAACTGGTGATCTCTCTCTTCCCTTCTTTCTTTTTCTCCCTCTTCCCCTCTTTAATCCCTCTGTCTCTCTTCCCTTCCACCCTACTCCTTTATCCAAAACCCACTGCTGTGTACCATAAGGGACTAACTTATATCAATTTCCATGGTAAATTTGTAACTTACCGATAAAACTTTGTAAGCTTTTGCAGCCCATCTGACTTTTGTCATTCCTTTTGATCACAAGCATCTACGAATCTTGAGTAGTCCCGTAAGGGTGGGGCCTCGCACCTGCTCCATTCTTATCTGCTGATGTATGTGAAGAACCTGTATTGGAGTGAATCTCATGAATCACGCTGGTAGTGCCAGTTTGGTTGTATTCTTTCTGCATTTCCTTGGCACTTGTGCCACAGGGCTAATCCTTCCTGGAATTTTCCAAACTCCACTGTAGGAGCAGCACTGTTTATCTGATTACATCTTGTGCAGTAGGATAGAATCAAACCTACTGCAAACATGCAAGTGAAAGGTCATGTGGAAGAATTGCTGATATTATATTTCTCCCTTGCACAGGAGAAAGGGATGTGATTGTTTCTCCAGGAAAGTTGAAAATATATCTTGGGTGATTAGACCACAGCAGTAATTTCTGTCTATAAATTTCTCAAAGAGTAAGTGGTTGTTGCTTGTCTTGAAGTCTCTGTACTCTGATGTTCTTCTCTGAAAAGCTAAAATAATAATATCACTCTACTGTCTCTCAGCGCTGTCACCACTTTGAAGTCCAATTTAGAAGGAAAAGGGTTTCAAACCGCATCTGGCTCTTCCTGAGCATTTCTCTACTTTAGTCATCATATTTTTCTACTTAAAATGAGCTATTTTCTTCCCCTTGTTTCTCTTTCTAGAAGGACAATGGGAGGAAATAGCTGTTTGTGTGTCTTGAGAAGTAACAAAAGTGGCTGTCTACAAAATACTGCCTTATTTTGTAGAGAATTTTTTCTCCTTTGCAAAACTAGCTGTCCTATGAAAGAGTAACAGATTTGTAGCTACCCTTTTAATATGACTAAATCCTGCTATTGAATTAAGACACAAATCCTTGAGGGAAGAGAGCAACATATTTGGAGTATTATCATTCTGTTGTAAGTGTGGGAGCGACTAATTCCTCCAGTGGAATTTCCTGTGCATTCTTTTGGGTTTTCACTGAAGACTTCTATGAAATAATTTTGTAATCTCTTAACTGCATCTGTTTTGATTTCTTCAGGTGAATTGAAGTGGAATGACAATAGCAGGGGAGTACCTGCTGACAGCTCATAAACCAGATTAAGTTTGAAACCTTCTTCTTTCTGCGGTTTGCCTTCTCGTAAGCTCAAGGAGGATGAATCTATTCCACCACGTCAAAGCAAGGCTTTAGTGATATGAGCAGCTAAGAGAGTGATCAGGAAAAAATATGGGAAAATAAGAAGTCACTGATTGGAGAATAAAGGGGTGAAGGGCTTAGGTGTGTTTGAATCATTTCTAGTAATAAAGTTCCTAACTACTCCTTAATACAGCTGATTCACTGTCACTCGACTTTTGAGCACCATTAATGCCCAGTTTAAAATATCTATGAGATGGATTACTGTACTAAATACTTTACAGTACTGGGTTTACGGTCAGGATTTAGTGGAAAGCTTCTTTCTCCTATAAATCATGCTATGAATATTGATTGTGGTAACTTCTACTTACCTAAAAGTTTTATGAGGCTTTTAAAAAAAAAAGTACTGACTCTCTTTTGGTGGGAAACATCCTTTCCCAGAAACTAATCTGAGGAACATCTCTAAAATATGCCAATTTAGTGTTTATATAGTTAAGAATGACTTTATAAAAAAGTGCTGCCAGTCCAGACCAATTTATTATATGTTATAGAAGTGTTAAACTGCCTTAAATCAATAGTTAAGAAGACAGGAGAGTGCTTGGGTGTTATAAGTCATCATTTTAATGAAATATAGATTATTCCAAGACTATTAAACAAGTGGTTGGTGTCAGGAAAATTGTTCACTTTTTCAATGCTAAACAAAACCATCTATTTTAATGCAGTAAAATCAATAAGCAGCTGAGACCTGCCATGTAGCTTGAATGCCCAAGTAAATGTATAGTTAGAACTCCCCACTGATAAATAGAGAGGTTACTGTTTGCATGTCCTGGTTACTTACTCTGATTAAAGGAAGTGGTTTAAGGGAAGAGCAAAAAAAGGAAGAAGCAGGAAAAGATATTTTGAGGTAACCATTTACTTTGTTTAACAAACAATTCTTAACCTTCTTTTTCAGGAAATAATTTCCAAATATTTGGGCTGAGCATAATTCAGGGGTTGGGGAACTATTTCAATTTAGTACTCAAGTTGAAGGAAAGTTAGGGAGCCCAAGATTAAGAAAAAATGTAATTTATAAGGTTGCCTGAGGTTGCAAATAATTGATTTCCAATAACGAGCACAGTTTTGCTTAATGTTTCCAGGATTATCCTAAAAAATAATAATAAAAAAAAAGACATATAAAACTAGAGCAGGGTTGTAAACTCACCTCCCATCCATCAAAGTAAAAAAATCACATTCTATATCAGGATGAAACGAAAGCCCTTATTTTGTGATACTGCCTCTTCTTTGGACAAGATCTTAGATTACCAGAATGCTAAATGCTAAAACAGGCTGGAAAACCCACAGTGAAGTCTCTCTTTGAAAAATAGGTCTTATATTCAGGGCTGTTTGTGATGTAGGCTCTCTTCAGTATTTTATACTTTAAATTGAATTTCTCTGATTTTCTCTTTTTATAGAATAATTAAAAATTCACTTAGGTAAAGAGAGAAATACTTTATAATATGGAATTTAGGGCATTCAGCTAGAATGAAGAAGACTTTGATCTGAATCATATTAAGCAGAAGTTTGAAATGAGGTCTCTCATGGCTGAATACACTGGCACTTGGGTAGTTAGTTAATCATAGGACTTCTTTGCTTTGATCATTTCTATCATGAAGCTGAGAAAATTCCCAGTACTTTCCAGTGTTGGCTGTTCTTTAAATTTCCGCTTGGAAAAATCAGAATTTTTCAATGAAAGCCCTGCTTCAGATTTGTCCTCCTAGTCTAGCCATGGTTCACTAAATCACATTCCATCCTGTTTCCTCCATCAGCAGTTCCCATTGATGCTGCCTGCTAATAAAACATGGCTCATGAATACATCAAAGAGTGACTGTCACTTGGCAAGTTGCAGATCCTGAAGGCACAGAACTGAAAAACTTCCAAAGAGAAGGTGTTACACAAATCTCTGTCTTGGCCCATTGATTCACATTTCAACAGAGCCTTAATTAAGGCATTGTGTTAGGTTCCATCTTCAGCTGATTGTCTCAGAACAGAGTTCAAGGGCAGCTCCTGACCTGAAGGAAAACTGAGATGTTTCTAAAATATGCTTGAAGGCAAACACCTTGAGTTTTGAGCCAATTGTTGGTGACTAAAGGTACCTATTTTGCAGCTCATTTGCTAAAATATAGACCTATAGTGCCATTTTATATGTCTTAAAATATTCCACCTCACCACCCAATGACTGGTCATAGATAAAAGAGTAATAATTCTCTGTAGGAAGAGTATTCCTTACCTAAAGCAACGAGTGAGCAGACACTGTGACATTGTTCTGCAAACAAACCTGGCAAAGTCTCTCCATACAGCCCAATTAGCATGCTTAAGAGATCATTTTAAAACAATAGTTCCAGGAATGTAGAGAAGACATGACCTTCTGTAACATTTTTTGGCCATTTCAGTTATTGATGAAATGAAAATAAAGCAGTACAAAAACATATAGCCAAACAGCTCATTTCTTTCTTTGCTCTATTTTTTTTTCCTTACCACAATGCATCAGTATACTTTTAAATTAAGCCCAGCAGGTAGGAAGATCCTATACCCATTTTCAAATAAGATAATTTGTCCCTGCATTACAGCATATTTCTTTGATACAGTTTCTTTCAGAGCTTAGCGCTGCTGCTTCCTGAAAGATGAGTTAAAGATCCTTTGGAATAAATCCTAATGACTGCCTAAGTAAATGCTTTTTACAGAGAGGTGTGAAGTTAGATTTCACTTTTCCCTGACATCTAATTCTGAGATGTCCTTATCCTGAAACACAGATTTTCCCCCCTCCTTTCTTCTGATATACTCCTTTCTCTTATTAAAAGCATTTTACTTGAAGCTGATTGCCTTCAGCAATAATGGCATCTTGAAAAAATAAAGATGACAAAAATACACTGCTCAAATTTCTTATGCCAGTAGTTGCAGATTGAATACAAGAGACAAAGTTGTGCCAGGTGTTCATGCAGAGAATAAAGATAAAACTTCTTGTTCTTCCATCATTTACCATTCTCAAGGACTGGGTAAAAACTTTTCTTAGAGGACAAAGCTGATAGTAAGGGAATAGCACAGCAGCTCTGGGGCTGGGAGAGGCAACTGAAGAGCCCCAGTGCCCTTTTAGCTGCAAGAAGCTAATCTGCTGCAGGGAGTGCAGGCAGAAAGTTGTGCTTTGAAAATGACATCTTCTCCCTGTGTGTTTTCTTGCAGAGCCTCTGTGCTCTGAACCAAACATGATGAGATGATTTGAATGAGACAGGGCTGATTAGGGTAGTCAGTTTTACCTTATTCCTCTGCTTGACTGGAGAAAATGACAGTAAATTCCTGTCTCACCGTTCTCATCCATTATGAGTTTCATTACAGAAGAGTTCTAAGAATAATATTCCTTTGTCCAGCAAAACAGCATTTTGGCAGTTCCCTATTCTTTCCTTTTATGTATTTGACACATGTTTTACTTCAGCTAACTGAGGTGAAATATGATATTAACAGTGTTCAGGACACAACTTTCAAGAATATTTTCCTCATTTTTCATTGTCTTTTCATCCCTAGAATAGAACACAAGCACAAAAACTTTTATTTTTTCCTTTCTGTATGGCTTTTGTTTATTTTTAACCTTAAAATCCAGTTTGTAATGCTGAAAACACAGAACAAGAAGTCTACAGACAGTACGTACTGACATATGTTTACATCCACATATCTGACTTTATATGATCTTTCTACTTATTTTATACATTGCCTTCTTGTCGTCTGTTTCTCAGGTATTTAGCTGAAGATGTAATATTGTTTTTCACATCTTTTCTATTAATGGTGTTTGAGGGTAGATTAACTGCTTCATTTCAGGTAAAATCTAGCTTAAATTTCCAAATTAATCTGAAATCAAAACCGAAGTAAGGCCTCTCACAACAGCTGGGCTAGCTTTGTACTTTCATTACTTTTTGTTCTTGACTATTTCTGCTGGTTTGTAACCTTAAGAACAAGCAGGGAACCAGCAATTTTTAATCTGTGTATTCTATCTTGTTGAGCTAAATGTAACTCTTTATGCAATAAGATACTTCTTTCTGTCTAATGTTGCTATATTAATATACAGGAGTTCCTCAAGGCAAAGATAAGAATAATAAAAGAAAGAAACACAAAACTGATGAGAAAAGTCCTGTTTGGTTCATAGAATCACAGAATAGTTTTGATTGGAAGAGACCTTTAGAGGTCAGCATGTCCAATGCCCCTGCAATGAGCAGGGACTTCAACTGGATCAGGTCACTCAGAGACTCATCCAACCTGAACTTGAATGTTTGCAGGCAGCCACCACCTCTCTGGGTGACCTGTTCCATTGTTTCATCACAAAAAAACCCCTTATTTATTCCTGATCTACCCTGTTTCAGTTTAAAGCCATTGCCCTTTGTCTTGCTACTACAGGTTCTACTTGAAAGTCTTACAAGCCTCCTTTAAATATTGAATTTATATATTGCTCTACCTTTACCATGTCTTAACTGTTGCACTGTTGCTTTGGGTCACTGTATGTATAAAACTTGGATTTCTACAAGGCTAACTTCTCTTTCTCTCCAAAACCAAAGAAATAAAACAAATGGTCAAAAGTACAGAAAACAAACAGGCAGACATACCTCCCGTTTGTAAGAAAGAAGGAGGTTTTCACCTGGACCTCTGTGAAAATGATTCTATGGAGAAAGCTTAGTCCAGACCAGAAGACACTTCATTAGGCAGATAATTGTCTGGTTTTATGACATTAAAGGCTGCAAAATGATTTGTGGCAAATTCAGCAGCTAGAAATGCGATAAACTTGAAGTCTGAAAGTTGCAAGGACCTGACCCCTTGAAATATAGTTTTAAATAGCAATTCTAATCTTACAGAATCTTTAATTTGCTATACATTCATCCTTAGCAGTACGACACAAGGCAATGTGTATGCAACAGCACGTAAATTCTATTTCCTTGTTTAGGGTACAGAAGAGTAGCCAAACATGCTAAGAAAGGTCCATTTATGTCCAAGACTAACCAAAAAGGGGATCCCTTGTGAAGAAAAAAAAAAGATGTCACAGTAATCCTGTGAGGCAGCTCTCCAATTTCCTGAAGTCTGTTCCTCAGGAACAACTTGAATCCAAGGTTGGACATTTGAGATTAAATACAGGTGCCATTTCTTCTTTCTCTGTGCACATTGTTCTGCTCTGACCAGGAAGCTCCTCAGTACCACATCTGAGCTATCTTTCCATGAGCACTCACCCCAAATGTCTTCCACAGCTCAGTGAGACTCTCAGGATCATATGAAAGGTTGACCCCCTCATCTTTCCATAGGTTTTGCAACACGGTTCCAAAACTTCAGGTTTTAAACCATAGCTTTTGCTGCCAGAGCAGTCCTTCAATTAGCTTCTCTGAAATAGCAGGACGTGAGTCCATTATATCCATTTTATGGATATACTTTTTTAGAAATACATGGGTATATGTGATGAATGGAGTATTTTAAGAAGAAATAGACTTTCGGATAAGACTACATTTTAGCTCACAGTACGAGGGAAGATAATTTAAGTTCTATGATGCATGAATCAGTGCACTAGAGGCATACAAATGAAGAGAAAATTGGGTCAATCTTCCACTCTAAAAACAAGTTAAGCAACTAGACAAAGATGTATGTGAACAAATTGTTTAGCAACATTCATCCTTTTGAAGGGCCTGCTTCATCATTTCATTGTGCCATCTTTGTCTTGGGACAGCTGCTGAAGCTGCAGTTTCAAAGATGCTCCTGCTGAAAAAGCTTACAGAGAACAACATAGAGTTTAAAAAAAAAAAAAAAAAAAGAAGGAAGAGAGAAGTGAGACAGAATTGTGTAGGTTAAAAGGGTACTATAAAATGTTAAAAACTGCAGAGCTGAGTGAGTGCAAATTCCTCACAGTGTTTTTGGAAAATTGATACAGGCTTCACCAAATAGATGAACAATGTTGATTTTATTTGACACAGTGGTTTGCAAATTCTGGAAAGTAATTTGCTCCAGATTGTGCCTGTTTAAGAAGTAAATAGCCTACATGTACCCCTGGCTGGAGTAACAGTGTATGCTAGAAATAAAAATAGAAAAATATTAAAATAATTGAAAAAGAATATTTTTTTCAATAAATATATTTAAACGCAATATAGTTTTTCAGACATGATTGATGCTGACTGAAGTATTTTGGAGATGAGAGGGGAGGACAGAATAGGACAGAACAGGACAGAAGAGAGAAATTTTCAGACTCAAAAACACCTCAAGGATTCAAAATATCAGGGTGTTTTATTGTACCCATACAAAGACAGCAAATCTACTCTTCTCTTCTTTTCATCCTGGTGGCATATGAGCATACATCTGTATTGCTGTTATTCTTTATTAAAGTAACCTTCATGATACAGTTAATGACTGCTCCCACAGATATTTTCTTACCGTATCTGTATGTAAGTACATTAATTAATTGACTTTGAATAAAATGCGCCACCTTTCCAAAGGCTTCCAAACTTGTTTCCACTTCACTGGCATCATCTTTGGAATTGTACAAAAAAAAATTCCTCTAAATTCAGATGAAGTCAAATAAGATGATGTACGCTTGTCCCATAAGTTTCATTCAATAGGTTTAAAATATATAGTTTGAATGTTATCTCTTTGGCAGGATGTGATTTTTGCAGATAAGAAGTTAATTATTCATACAAGCAAAACACTATTGTGTTTTGAAATAAGAAAGTGACTGATACTTAATGACATTACCTGAAAGCACAACACCATTAGAAAAATAGCATGGAAATGGGTATTTATTATTGTAAAGATTGTCTCCAGTTTGTGTATGTCACACAATAGAAATATTTTCATACAGGGTTGTGCACACTAAGATTTTTGTCTTGTTCACCGTTACTATTTAATCAATAATGAATGGACATGATAATGTTCCAAGGCTCAGTTTAATCTTTTGCAAACTCAATTTCTGAAATATTTAGAAGAACTAAAGTTAATTCTTATATACTTATTATTAGTGTTATAAATAATTTCATTTCCTGTCTCTTTAGCAAATTGTAAGAGAACCTGTCATATTTTCTTTCAGCAAATTATTAGAATACAGGAATAATTTATCCAGATAATTTTCCTCTTAATTTACATATCAAAGTATTTACTGTTCATGTTGTGTTTTCAGTTGTCAGATACATGAAATTTTCTCTGCTCTTTGACTACATAACTGAAGTTTATGAAAGAGAATAATAAAAAATAAGTGGTTAATGGATAATATGTATTGGATGCACATTTTGGCACAGCACAGTAATATATGTCAAATGCATTAAGATTTTAAGACCTGTGGACTTGTTCATAATAAATCACTTGCCTCAATATCACAAAAAGCTAATCACCAATAACAGGCAAATAGAATACAACACCTAAAATAAGAAGTGCTTTCATTTAGTAAAATGTATACTAGTTTTTATTTTTATGTTTTCAAAGGTTTCCTCATTCTTGGAGCTCCAGAGAAATACATTTCATGAGTAATATTTGTGAACAGTTTGAGTTCTGCTGCTGAAAGAGTCTATACAATTAATTATTTCCCCTCTCAGCAGCACATTAGCATTAACACAGCGAATATGTTATGACAAAACCTGTCGTCTCCAGAGTCACCACAGAACGTAGCTCTGTCATTAAGTTTGTCATTGACAGATTTCTTGATAAGACTTGCCTTGTCTGAGTTTGAACCTCTTTGTGTGACCTACCTGTCAAAGCTCTTTTGCTTGTTGGGTTTTAAGAGAAAGCAATAGACATTTCCAGGTGTCTATTCACACAACCTGTGCTAGAAGCAACTGCCTTAGGAGATGGGAATCTCATCCTGCAAGTGCCTATTTTTCTACTGACTGCAATAAAGGGCCTGACTTACCTACCTCTGGCACAGATGTCTGCAGTGAGGTAGATGTCTAAATGTAGGAAACACAAATCTTATTCTTTTTGTTCTGGGCAATCATTTCACATGATTTCCCTGACTGATATTTGTTCTGAGTCATGTTATCCAGCTACAGACTTTGATGACTCTAGAGGATCATTATCAGAATGAGGCAGGAGCAGGGCTCCACAGTCCTTAGAAATCGAAGGATTTGCAAAGTTGCAAATTCGCTGACAATCTCCAGACTTAGCCTTGAGTGTTAAGAGCATCCTCTAGATGAGTGTCCGCATGTGAATGGGACAAGCAGTGAGGATTTGCAAGAAGTATTGAATACAAGGGAATATTAATAATAATTAAAAATTAAATGGCAGCATGAGAAAAGTTTTATGAATTGCTTTGAGTGCCTTATTTCACCCACAGTAGAAATATGGGTTTGGTGGGGAGCCAGCTATATATATAGGAAAGTTATTCACTTTCTGTGTTCCTGTCAACCTTTTGTCTGACTCATAGGTAGCCAAAAGGGATCTATCTTCTGTGCCAGTGTTGGTGAGAGTTAGAAAATAATTCCTGCAAAATAATAGGCAGAATGAAAGTTTTTAGGAAAAGCAGGAAGCTCCCTCATTTCCATGGAGAAATTTTCTTAGGCAGCTTTGCAACTTATGTTTGACTTACACTGACAAAAGTCAGCCATGAGGTTTCTCTCGGATGTTTGTCTTCTTGCGAAATGTGATTTTCAGGTCACACCAACTTATTGAAGGTATTCTCTACCTATCTCTCTAGATCTCTATTTAAGGGCAGCAAACATGCACGTAAGACAAAAGGTTTTGCTTTTAAGATTTATTAACTCAGCACCAGAGGAATGTGTTCTCTTCCACTGAATCACAAAATCTTGTCTAGAAATATACCCACATTCTTCTCATAAGTTATACAAGTGAAGCATCTTTTAATCTTTAGCATCTCCCTTGTTATCCCTGTTAAGCAGCAGTCCAGTTGTCAGGAATAAGCAACAAAAAGTATCTCAGTAACTGCATTTCTTATTGCTGGTCAGGTTAAGGACATCAGTAGTCACATCAATAGTTTAATCATAACAGTTTTCTGCCATGTGTAAGTGAAAATAATTAAAAATAGCTAAAAGAAATAAAGTTTTAATTTAAAAAACTTTTAACTGAAGAGAAATTGGACAAAAAAAGCAGGGTATAAAAGGAACAGTAATAGCAACAAACTGACAGAGTGTATTGAAAGTGTCTTTTGCATGCCTCTCAGGAGAAATTTTAGTGATCCTCTACCCTGAGAGGTGAAATGTCCTAGAGTATAACATGTACCTTATTTCCACATTTTGTCATGGTTGATAATTTAGTGTGTCATAGATAATTGAAACAAAAATTTGCAGATGATAATTAATTTTATTTAAGCATAGTCTAATCTGGTGCTCCATGAACAGCTCTAATCATTTTGTAAATGGGTAAATATGAATAATCCTAACATAGTCTTGTAAAACACAAAATATATATCAGAAAAGAAAAAAAAAAAGATAAACTCACAGCAAGCAAATTTATGGATACCAAGCATCTTAAATATAAAATTAAGTACAATTATTTCTCCTTTGAGATCAATGTCAGTTTGTATCTCTTCTCCCCGAGTATAAAGGTATTTGTTGATTTCCAGGGAAGACTGTTAGTGTTTGAAATTACAATAACATTTCAACAAACCAGTGTAATCACTGCAGGAAAATGTTAACAAAATCCCTTGTCAGAGCTTTACAACCAAATCTAGACAACATATGTTGAAGTTCTTTTGACATTTCCATCTGAAATGGGATGCTGCTGTTTCCTGAACTGCCTTGGTCTAGCAAACATCTTTAAGGAGTTGTAGAATACTGAGGAAGAGGGCAGAGAACAAGATCTTTCCCCAGTTCTATAATCTTCTCATTGTCAAGCTTTGATTGGCTCAAAACTGACACAGTCTGCCTTGTTAATGCTTTTGGTTCCTGGGGAGTGATCTGCGCTGACAAATGCTGTGGCACTGTAATTCTCCTTAGCTTAGTACTTATACTGTCTTTGTCTTTGTGGTGAAATGTTCTCAGCAAAGCTTTAAAATGTGTTAGTCTTATATTCAGTCAATTTTCTGAGATACTTCTTTGACTTCATTGACTTTTAACGGGAGGAAAATTCTATTTAAAGTAAGTTTGGACACCCTTTACTATTCATTAAAAAAAAAATATATATCTGTGCTCAATATAGGCTTTTCAGACTTAAATGATCCTGAAAGTGTGGATTTGCATTTATATAGCAGAAGACATGGGCATTTTTCTTTAATGATACAGATCTTTTTTTTTTTTTTCAGCTGATGAGGAAGACCCAGAAAAGCAAAAAATTGCATATCATTAAGGTGAGAATGAATTATTAAATTAAAAATTGCAAGCAATGGAAAATGAACTTAGATTTCCTGGTGACTTTAGGTTTTTCAGTTTTGCCATTGTTGATTAACAATGACAAATATGATGCAAGACCTTTTTAGAAAGGAATACAAGAATTTTATTATTCTTTACATTATTATTATCCTGTACATTCATATTGTTTAAAGCTGATACTCACATATCTTAAAAGGGATAATGTCAAAAGTAAAATTACAAGAAGGAAAGAGAAACAATGAAAAAATACCCTCAGCTATACAGAAGAGCTACCATTCAAGGAGTTGTGTAGATTTCAGTTTGGAAGAGGAAAATGGAAACTGTCAGTGTTCTGAAATAAGTGCATACAAAATAGTGTCACTATGAGAGTACTGAGCTGAACTGGGAACATGGCAGGAAATCTGTTTCAAAGAGAAAATAATTAAACTGAGGAACTCATTGTAAGACTCTGCAAAGGACAAAAATAAAATTAAATTAATGATTAAGCGCTCTCATGAAGAAAAAGCCTGTGAAAAGCTATTAAGCACAGAGCAATGCATAAGCGCTCCAGCTCCAGAGCATTCTGTGACACAAAATACCAGGCAGCTGGAAGTAAACATCATCTTCTTTTTCCCTTGCTGCTGTCCTGCATTTGGTCTCTAGCTGGATGCTGCTTTCCACTGTCAAAAGTTAAGGTACTGATCTACACATGGTTTAGCTCAATGCATGGCCTGCCATGCCATTAATCAGCAGCACTGCACCCCAAACACTCACCCCTATGCCTGTTTCATTTAGGGATAATGATCAAATTGGAGTGTGTTGGGAACACCGTGGATTTTGTCTGTGCGATAAATGGAGCATCACCTGCTTGTTCTGAGGTGCTGTCAGACAGGAACAACTCTCCCTCTCATTTCAGCTCTGAAAGCTGTGGTCTAGCACAGGGAAATCTGCCTCTCACTGCCTCTCCAGGTGGTGTGCAAAACTCAGATCTGAAGCTACAATCTGCAAGAGGAAATTCTCTGCTTTGGCATTCTCCCATCCCTTCCAGACTCAGTATTGAGGCTTTTACACAGATATCAGTTAATAACCCAGTGGTCAAGCTGCTGATCATGTGGAGCTTGCTGGGTTTATATTCAAGCATTACATTTTTAGTCAACAGCTGATTAAAGTTAAGTAAGTAATCATTAGTTTGAATGCAGGATAGAATCCCTTAGGAAAGCCTTGAATGTGTTGATTAAGATGCTCTGTGAAATGTTTGATTTGAATAGTCTCACAAGGAGGAGGATGCTCTGAATAACTCAGCTGGCTACTATCAGAAAGCTGTTCTGGGCTCTGAAACCTGATAAGAGGATGCTTTCTGTTTTGATACTCGGATGACAAAAACTCAAAACTTCCTGGCATGTATTTGATTAGTCTGAGCATCACTTTCACATAATAAGGAGCTGAAATAATAAATTCTTGTTATGATGTTCTGCTATTGTTATGGGAGAGATAATTACAGATATCTCTTAACTTCAGTTAAGATATGAACTAGTTCATAATTAATATTTGAAGAAGGAAAAATAATAATCTTACTAATTCTACTTTCTGGCGGTACAGAAGATCCTTCCCTACAGCTTTTGCAGAATCAAAAAATTTGTTTTATCTCAGACTTCCCATTCATTCACACCAGTAAAATTAGCATGTTTTCAATAGAGCTATTATTTACCTATTTACCTAGAATGCAAGTGAGATCCTGATAATACACTGTATTTCCAGAAATTCTCATAACTAGTAACTATTTCCTTAATTCCATTTTATGTTGTTGTATGTTTAAAACAGGATATATAAGCTTATTTTTCATATGCTCTTTCACTTTAATTTAGGGCATGGGGGAGGAAAAAATTATTCTATAAAAAGACATCTTGATCTAATTGTTTTTGTCCAGGTCTACTATTAAAATTGACTATTGTGAACACTAGACATAATTATGACTCTAATTAAAATTTTAAATAAATAAGCACTCTATATCGAAAGTCAAATTATAATAATGTGATTTTACTGAAGCAGGGCAAATACACAGTGTACTAAGTCTTTGCATGAATTATACATGAGACTTTATGGATGACTTACCCTAATTTGAAGACCCCAAGAGAATAAATAAAAATACTGTAACTAGATTTCTGTGGGGGGAAAAACAACATATTTTAGATTAGTGATCATTCTTTAACACTGACATTGGTACTTTGTAACTATGTGTAGGAAAAATGCCTCATATTGAAAACTGGTTTTGAGCCTTGTATGTTAAATAAACCTTGGTTTCTTCCCTTGCTTCATGCCCTTATTTTCCTCTCTGTGTGCTTATTCCCAGCTCTTTGTAATTAACTTTGAGGAAAAATCATTCCTTTTAATGGGATTCTGAAATGCCATGGTAGAAATAAGAAGTAAAATGTTAAAAAGCATGAATCCTGGAGATAAACACAAGAGACATGTACAGATCTAAAAACTGTAGATCAAGCAAAAGAAATTGTGCTGACAGTTGCTTCACTGATGGATATTTTGGCTTCAAAATGCAAGCCATCAAGGACCACATATCCCAGGTGCCAGCTTCCTGAGGTTAAGTTTGTACTCATATTTTTTAGCTAAATCTTCACATCTATTAGATACAGGGACAAGAGCCCCCAATTTTTTAAAAGGCTTATTTACTGACTCTTTACTTCAGAGATGTCCAGGAACATAACACATGGAGTGTCCCTATAAAATTATCTCTTTTCCCCTGCTATTAGAGGAAAGTCTGGGTGTGGTCTTCCGAGAAATGCTAATGCCTCTTAATTTCTGAGGAATTTTCGCTTTTTTCATTCTCTCACTTCCATCCTCCCCAGGCTGGGTAGTTCTGGGGTGCTCCAGCAGGGATGTGAACTCCAGCCATGGCTTGATTGTTCATGGTCATGTGAAAGAGAATGAACATCAATTTATGATTAAATCCTAGGAGGAGAGGAAGTAAGTCTGAATATTTGAAGAAAGGCAGGTAGAGTACAGAAGTGGCAAACAAAGCAAAATACTGGGCACAGGACTAACAGGCACAGAGAGGGGAGCATAAGATTGGGAAATGGTTGCCCCACAGGTTTTCTGAGTGATCTTCACCTTTCTGCAGCACAGATGGGTTTCTGCCCAGCATTCTGCATCACCTGACAGAGAAGTCCATCCAGCACCGACCACATGAAGGGTTCCCAAAATCCAATTGGCGTAATCTCATACAATCTGTCTCCTGTACCTCTGGTTCCTTTCAAATTATTCTCCAAGTATCTTTTTTCCAACTCTCAGTGTTGATGCCAGCACACAATTATATCCCAAACAGTACTAGAGTTTAAGCAAATAATTTGCAAATAATTTAATGAAGATTTGCAAAGATATTTAGAGAAACAAACTGGGTCTATATTACCTATATTTTATTTAATTTATTTCCCTGACTCCACTGATCACTGTGGAAACTGAGACCTCCCAGCTGTGATACAGACTTAAATGTGGGTGTCTTGATTCCAAACTGAATGAGCAAAGCCAGCTATGAGAAAAACCAGGAAAGACTAGAAAAGGGAGTTGAGAAATCTGGGTGAGAAGGGAAGTTTTAGTAGGACACATGGGGTCAGAAAGGAAATTGTGAGAAGCAAACATATAAGATCTTGATATAATGTTGCTACTATAAACAATTTTTCTCTGTGTGTGTGTTCTGAAAGACTTCTGGATTGTCCACTTTCTACTACACGGTGAATTGCCCAAATAATTGACAAAGGAACATTGTCATTTCAGAAAGACAGCTACTAGGATCCTTAAGCCATAAAGAAACACCAAAGTTTCTTCTCTCATGGAGAAAATCCCTTATAAAAAGTTTTCACTTTGCTTTAAAAAAAAAAAAAAAAAGGAAAAAGAAAACTAGCAATTATAACAAATTTCTTTCACTGTGCTCACTTTGACATAGTGGTTCCTAGGGAGAATCTAAACAAAAGAACTTGACAACTTGTTTCTGCAGCCTTGCTAAATAGACAAAAATATAGACTAAAGCAGGAAAATGTTTATTTTTCCATGATTTCTAGTGTACATCTTGTTTGGGAAGTTTACAACACTGTTTAGAGGAAGAGAAAGCAAATAGAAACCATGTCTTAGTGGGTGATTCTCTGAGGCAACACTTCTGGACACTAATGATAAATCTTTTGGGTAAGTCTGCTCACAGAAATTGAAAAGAACCCCTGAAAGCGACAACAAAGACATCACCCACTCCAAATAGTCACCCTGTAAAATCAAGCAGAGATCACTGAGAACGAGTAGAGTCAAATCCTGAAAGATATTGCCATGGTGGGTGGGAAAGAAATAAAGCAAGGTAAATATTATCTAGCATGAAAACACATAGATCTTGAAATACTGGTATTGCTGATCTTTAAAAAATAGGAAACAGAAATGAGGAACTAGGGAAATAAAGCTTAAAATGTGTCAGCAGAAAAATTAGTAGAATAGGGAAGAAAAATCTTGGAAAAAGTGGTAGATGAGAAAAGTCTGTCATTCTTCAGAGGTTACTATCTTGACAGAAACTATTGCTACAAGAGACACAAAATTTTCAGACAAAAGAAAAATATGGAAATTCATTGGGATTTCTTCCAAAGTGATTCTCAGCATGATTACCCCCCAGAAATTCCCAGCTACAGACACAGAATGTCCTGAGTTGGAAGGGACCCACAAGGATCATCGAGTTCGGGTCCGACTCCATGAAGACAGACTTGGCTCTACATGGTTGTGTCAACTAAGACAAGAGGGAATGGGCAGAAACTGATGTACAGGAGGTTCCACCTGAATATGAGGAAGAACTTCTTCATTGTGCAGTGACCAAGTGCTGAACAGGTTGCCCAGAGAGGGTGTGGAGTCTCCCACACTGGAGATGTTCCAGAACCACGTGTGGACACAATCCTGTGCCATGTGCTCTGGGATGACCCTGTTTAAGCAGGGAAACTGGACCAGATGACTCTGTGTGGCCCTTCCAAGCAGACTGATCCTGTCATTTTGTGATTCATATTCTTTGAGAATTGTTGAACATGAAAATGTGGCGCCTATTTTCACTTAAAGGAACTGAAAAAGGGAATGACAAAGCAGAAGAGTGAAGCAGGTTTTTTGATAATGATTTAAAATATACCTATCTTCAATCGATCTAAGCATATATGTAATGAAATGTATTTTTCTTTTATTTTTTAATTATAGCTTTTTAAATTATTCAGCAAGAAGTTCCATCATGGTCCTTAGACATCTATCTTGAAATGAAGAACAGTGAAAAAAGTGACATGCATAAATTTTGCAAACATAATTAATGTGTGTATAGTACTTTTGAAACAATATTTGACATTAATTTTTTCAGGCTAGTTCATTTGTTTTCTGCATCAGTTTACAAGCTGCCAACCCTCCCCCTCCCAAATTTATTTAAGCCCTTCAGACTAATATTGATCTCCATAATGATTCGTGGCCCATGTTTTCAGACTTTTGGATGCAGAACATGCCAAAAATCATGGAATAATTATTCTAGAGAAAAATCTTGCTGAGTGTTTAAATTCCTGGTATAGGGTCACAATTCTCCTCTCTCTTTAAATGAAATTCTGTTTCCTATTGAAACTGATGTTCAATAAGGGTAGAATTTATTTTGCCCATCTCATAGGTGGATTCTGCATTTACCTGTCTTGGAGGTTGATTCTGTGCAGGCTTTTGCATCAGAACATCTAAACAAGATGCCCTTATTTCCCTGCTCAGTGAGGTGAAATAATAAGAAACTATGGAGGATGCTTCACCCAATCTGCTGCAAATGTCTTCTCCTGGACAAGATGGATATTGTCTAAATGCTAAGTCTTCCCCACAACCTGCCAGGAAGGCAACCTGAATATCTAGTTCAGATGTAGACGTCTACATCCTAAACAACTAAATTTAGAAGAAGTTTATTCCACCCTCAATGTCTATAGTCGACTGAGAGAGAGGTGGACCAGGACACAGTTCTGTGTTATAAAATTCTGAAGGTCACATCTGATCTTATAAATGTGCAAGGGAGACCTATTCCCTTTAGGATAAAAAACATTGGTTTTGCTTGAGTCATCATCCACAGCACAGACTCTCTGCTCCTGCTGCAGAGGATCCTAAGTGGCAGCTGCTATATCACACAATTTACAGAATGGTTTCATTCAAGCCTGAGCTCTAAAAAATTGCAGTGAGGAATGGAAAACCTACTGGCTTATAAAATATTTACAGGTGTTAAAACAGTACAGGTCTGATATAGAAAAATCACCCCTTTTCCTGCCATTTCTCATGCTGAGATAAAGAGGTTTTTCACCTGGTTGTCACATTGCTTTAGACATATTTCATACATTTTGGAGGTCTGAGGGAATATGTCTTGATTTCTGTTTGGTTCTGCAACCCATAATCTTAGTACTCCAAATTATGGAAAATTTCTTTCTATCTCTGTAGTTAAAGTATGCCCACCATAACAGAAATAACAAATGCTTAGCATTTTTCCCAATGTCCTTTCCATTGTCATATAAAAATATTTGCTGTTATTACTTCACTAATTTATCGCCTTTCACATTATTAGTGAGAAGCCTGAATGGAATTGAAATTTGGAGCCATATCAATGAATGACATACTTTACAATAGGGATAAATGAGAAACTGAAAAACATTATAAAAGCAAAAAAAGAAGTTCTGCTTCATATTTCCATAGGGCATCACCCTTTGGAGCAACAATGACTTATCTTTGGACTCAGAAAAAGAGCATAGAGCATTCTTTCTTTTTTTTTATACAATTTAATTTATAATGAGGACTCAGTGAGTTTCCCTTCCTCTATGCTAGATAATCTTTGCTCTTCTGTTCTTGTATAATTTTTGCTGAGTCTGATTTACATTTTTTATGCAGGAAAAATTGAAACTACATAAGGTCACTTTCTGCAGGTGTGGTACGTGACATATAAGAAAAGCTTGGCATCTGCTTTGTGTGCTTTTTTTGCGTTCCCATGCATCCTTTTTGCAAGTCAAATTCTCAACTTTAGAGGCAAGTATCATTAAGTTCTTATACCAGATATATAATGTAAAACTTCTCAACTTAGACAAGCCAAAACTTCACCCAAGTGCTGCAAATGTAGATAGCTTCTTAAATATATTTTTCATTATAGGCTTATTCTACTGTCAGGAGTGTGATTATTCTATGAGACATTAAAGATGAGTAGACATTGAATGGCTGGAATGGAGATTCAGCTTTAGATTAGTAAAAGCAGCTCCAAAGTGCATCAAACAGTCACATGAAAAAAGTTGAACTAACTTAAATTTTACTTTTGTTCTGTCATTAAAAATTCCTAAGAATTCTGCTCTTCCTTCCCACCTGTTCCTCTTTTCACAAAGACTAGAGATGGGAGAGCCAATGGGGAAATTCGGAGAGAAAAGAAAGTATTGATAAGGCAAGTAGAGTGTTCATAAAAGCTACCAGTTGAAATGTGAGCAAAAGGGTACTTAATGTTTCATCATTCCTTGTGTTCCTCCTGTTATCCCGCATGCAGTCTGGACATCCTCTTTACAAGAAGATCTGTTCTCAATTTACTTCATTAGACAAATGGAAGAAAAAATTTCTCCCTATGCTGCAGAAATATTTAGTCATTACTAAGTCATTATTAAGAAAAATAGACACACACAGATTAACAGCAAATATAGGAATTGTACATCTCTTGTATCTAATTAAAAACTTTTTAATTTTCACTACAAACCTCAAAGAGTTTTATCAAGTTCCACTGGGCACCCAAGAGTATGGAAATTCAACTATTACTTCTCTTCAAATGTTGCAAGAAGTTGGTTTGCTGAAGAAAAATGGTTCTTCTAGCTGAAAATTACACTTCTGAAATGATCGAAGCCCAAAGCCAAGCAAAATTTGAGACATAAAAATTGCATTCAGGCAATAATCTTAGACTGCAAAGGGCTTTATGCCTTAAGCAATAATGACTCACTGTAGAGTATAACGGATATATTTGAAGAAAAACTTGATGTGTACACACTGTGCCCCACGAGGTGCAGAAAAGTCAAGTCAAATGATGCTACAGCCATCACTGTAATTTTTCCCTTCCTCTTTCCACTGTGCTCATGTTGTGGATGAACCTTATTGTGGTTATAGCTTTCACATTAATATTGTTCAAAATTTCATTGTGGTGGATTGACCCTGGCTGGACACCAGGTACCCACCGAAGCTGCTCTGTCACTCCCCTTCTCATTTCAACAGGGGAGCAAAAATATAATGAAAGGCTCCTGGGTCAAGGTAAGGGCAGAGAGAGATCAAAGAATCCCAGAATCACGGAGTCATTTAGGTTGGTAAAAACTGCCATGGTCATCAAGACCAACCTTTGACTGATCACCACCCTGTTAATTAAACCACAGCACTGTGTGCCACATCCACTTGTTTCCTGAATACCACAAGGGATGGTGACTCCTCCTGGGCAGTGTATTCCAATGTTTCACAAACTCTTCAATGAAACAATTCCTCATGATGTCCAAACTGCTGTCAGCAATTGCCATGGTTGTCAATCTGAGACAAAGGTCGACTGCAGCTTGACAGGGGTGGTATCCTCTCAATATTTTCTAAAAATTGAAAAAAATATTAATGTGGAAGCTAAAACCACAATAAGATCCAGAATCAGCTTCCCACAGGGTCACAGCCACCTTTGGGTGAAAGGAATAAGGGAGTGTCTTTACAAACTGCTGGTAAGATGGGACTTGAGTCTGCTGGTAAGATAAGACCCATACTGAGAGATAGAAGAAACAATGGGAAGGATTTCCATAGGAATTCCAGTGATTGTCTCACCCAAGACTGTGGTAATAAACTACAGGAACAGAGACATAAGAAAAAGAAGAAAGGGGAGATTTGTATTGAGGGTGTCGGCATTACGAGGGATGTATATAACTTGTCTGCATTAGGGTGCTCCGGGAAGTCTGTACCTCTCAAGTAACTCAGCCAATGGGGAAAAGAGAGAAGGAACCTATGGCAGAGAAATTAGGGTAAAAAGAGGCTGTGTCCTCTAGCAGTTCGAGATACCCCATGGGAAATGCCCATGACCTCTCCCTTTATTCATGAACAAAGTTTCAGGGCTCCTCCATCTCCTTTTGGACATAAACTTCTGCTGTTTGTGGATTAATTTTTCCCGACAGGGCATACCCCTGCTCTGGTTGGGGTCCTGCAGGGGCTGCAGGTGGATCTCTGCTCCCCCATGGACCCCGATGGGCTGCAGGGGCTCAGCTGCCTCACCCTGGGCTGCACCAGGGGTTGCAGGGGAACCTCAGCTCTGGCACCTGGACCACCTCCTGCCCCTCCTTCTGCACTGACCTCAGTGTCTGTAGAATATTCTCTCATGTATTTTCATTCCCATCCAGCTGCTGTTGCACAGCAGGGTTTTTTCTCCTCTTGCACTTGTTATCCCAGAGGCTCTCCCACCATTCCTGATGGGCTCATCCTTGGCCAGCAGCGAGTCCATCTTGGAGCCAGCTGTTATTGACTGTTTTGGGCACGGGGGAACTTCCAACATCTTTTCATAGAAGTAGTCCCTGGAGCCTCCTGCAACCAAAGTCTTGTCACATAAACCAAATAGATTCAACCTTGTCACATAAACCAGATAGATTTACATAACTTCCTTTTTTTCAGCAGGAGTGATACAATGAAAAAAAGGGTAGAATAAATTCTATGTCATAACTAAAATGAGTGACATGGGCATGTTTCTTCAAGAGGAACGAGTGAGAACTGTATCAGGAAACAGCAGCAAAATAAACACACAGAAATTCCTCCAAACTTGAAAGGACCACAAGAATCCTTCTTGCATTATGAAATTCAGTTAACATGTTTAAATTGAAGGTGTGCATACTGTAAGTTTTTTGCATCACCAGCAGAGAATGTGGGACACTTCAGCCTGTTTTGGTCTCCACGAGATGTGACATTCCTCAGGTGGGAACTGAGACTGGGAGCTGCCTGCACAACAATGAATGAACTGTCACTCCAAACAATCATAAGTTTTAGCTCCCTACCAGCAGCCTGCAGGCATTTTAAGGAGTATCTTAAGTGGACAAGAGAGAAACACCTGCTTTCTGGGCACTGAGATTTAACTCTGTGTGAACAGTTAAATCAAAACAATTAAAATGCCACAGAACCCTCCTGTTACTATGCAGCCCTTACCATCAGCAAATTCTCCCAAGGATGAATAGTGTTCTTATTTAAGCACCTCATTTTGATGCCTCAATTTAAACAAAATTTATGCACTCACAGCAAAGAATATGTTAAAAATCAAGCTTAATTTTAATAATGATTTTGCATTGCTCTTTCCTCCCTTATTATTACCAAATTTTATGGTCCTGAAGTAAAGAAATATGTTGAATTTAGAAAAAAACTGAGAGGATACCACCCCTGTCAAGCTGCAATCAACCTTTGACTCAGATTGACAAGAATTGGAAAGACAGCATCAGTTGTGATGCATCACCGTGAATGTTTGTTATGGTGAAGAAGCATAGTGGAGGCCACCCTTAAAAAAAAACAGAGAAAAGTCTCCTTTCCTCATCAACTCAGCCTAAAGCAAAGAATAGGAAGTTTAAGATTCTGTTAACGGAGGTACTATTTAAGAGCTAAAAGCAATAAGTCAAATAAAGTGAACCCAGGGAAAGCTGTTATAGTAATTCAAACTCAGTTGATTTCACTAGCATGGCAATTTTTTTCCCCATTTTATTTCATTGTTTTATCATTTCTCTCTTTCTGGGAAAAAAAAAAAAAGTTCAACTCCCTGCTGGTAGTTTTCCATGTCATGAATAAATATTTTTATTGCTATTAGTTAACCATTAATGCTCAAAGCATACCAGATTATATAAAAATGTGCAGGAATAATCCTGCTTAAAAGAGCTTAAAGAATTATTTCTACATCTAGGAAACCGGCAGATGCATCAGTCTAAATGACTTCCCACTGCCAGAAATATAGAATATTTAAAATAATGTAAAATAACACTGCTTTCCATTTCCTGACATTTGTAGAAGGCTCATGTTAACCACTTAACTGTTTAATCTACCAGGTCAACCTGTCCCTTACAAATCACTTGTTCTGGGGAGGAATATCACAGTTCATCAGATTCCATCAGATGATGGAATACCTCATCAACTCCTTCATAAAACAAAACAAAACTCATCAAGATAAGGGGGAAACATTCAAGTTCCGTCTTGGGTGCCCTAATGATAAAGGCAAATGGAGAAGGAATAGAATTTCTTTAAACTCAATTTATTCCTTAAAAACATTAGCAACATTTTGTTGTTCCACTCCTTGTTGTCTTTTTTTTTTTAATTTTTTTTTTTCCCCTTCTCCATTTTCATTTTTCTCATACACAGCTTTCTAACTTTACGCGTCTCAACCTCATTAAACTCATATTTGAGCTGAGCGTCTTGAGGAACGCAGCAGCTCAGAATTAATGATGGCACACTGCTTAAAACAGAGGGAACACATACTGTTAATGATGACACATTGCTGAAGGTGAGCAACAGTTCACAAGATGACAGGAAGCTTGAAAACAATGTCACAGCTTCTCTGATTTGAAAGGAGCAGGTTCAGTCCTGCAGAGGTGCACCCTAAAATGCTCCTTTTGGCTTCTCTTCTGCCATTACCGTATCTGATGTGCATCATTAATTTCCTTATTCTGTTCAGGGTCTG
Source organism: Origma solitaria (assembly GCA_013397895.1). Taxonomy (NCBI): domain Eukaryota; kingdom Metazoa; phylum Chordata; class Aves; order Passeriformes; family Acanthizidae; genus Origma; species Origma solitaria. The sequence continues at coordinate 44,901 of VZRL01005606.1, forward strand.
ATAGGGCATTGTGCTAATCAGTAAGGATTACAAAAAAAATGTATCTTTTGCCATTTCCTTCCAACAGAAAGTGTTCAAAAAACAGGCGGGTGTGGTATTTCCTCATATGGTTTAATGAACAAGTTGGTATTCATTTGATGTCATTGTAGATCTTTCCCCACCTTAATCATTCTGTGATTTGATGATATATAAGAGTTTTGAAGATGTGAAGGAAAGGGGAGGAACTTCTATTCGGTGTCTAAATATTTTTATACTACCTATGGATTAAAGGATATTAATATTTATTAACAGTGACAAAAGGGAAGGTTAGTGTTAAGTGGGAAGAAATAAAAATGAGCAGAAAGTAGAATCCTACCATCCTCAGAGATAACATTTTGTTGCTTGAAGAAATAACAATATGTAAAAAAAGAAATATTATTTTTCAGTATGTACTTCCTTAGCATAGAAGAATCTTGACACAGAGATGAGATTTTCTCCTATCCTGGTAAGCATTAAAGGCAGGTATGTAGCAAAATCCCATCCATCTCTGCAGGACCTTCTCAGACCTTCAAAGTCCACTCCTTCAACAGTTATCTGTATCATGCACTGGTTTTCTAAGGAGAATAATTTGCTTTTCTGACTGAGTGTTCATCAGATTTTCTTCTGTGATTTTGCTCCTCTCCATGTTGGAGAAAAATGAAAAGTCTTCTAAGTACTTGACAAAGGATGGGGTTTTTTCTTTCACATGAGAATAACTGTTGAGATTATTTAATGGAAGTGGTTGACTCTCCTCCACTTTTCTTTCCTTCTTCACCCCAAATGGCATCAGTAGGATATTGCATTCTATTCTGTGTCTTAATCAAATGGAGTTTCTTCTATATAAAGGAACTCTATACTGACTTCCATTACCTAATATAGCCATGCTCAAAATTTTTTTCAAAGTGTTTAAACATGATCCAGGTCAGCACAAACCCCTGAATTTTATTTTTGCCATAAAGATGTGTGCATCTTATAATTTCCTCCTTTGAACACACTGAAAACTTTTGGGACTTGGAAGAATGGAAGCACTCAGAATCGATCTCATTTTCAATACCTAATGGAAACCAAAAGTCATAAAAGTTAGATTTCTTCCCTTGATGGGTTTAACCAGTCGGGATCTCTGAGTTAATAACACAGCAAACTCAGCACAAAGTTAAGATCTTTGAAGGCATAATAGAGTGGCAGACTTATTTTTACTGAAGTTTTCTTATTAAGATGATACCAAGAGAAAGAGAGTGATACAACAATGGAGATTGCTTCTACTTTGGAATGGTTTGGAGATATAATTCACAGAATCACAGAATGATTAGGGTGGTAAGGGACTTCAGCAGCTAATTCTAAGCCCCCCACAATGGGCAGGGAGCCTTCCACCAAACCAGGTTACACAAAGCCCCATCCAACCTGGCTTTGAACATCTCCACAGATTCAATTATTACTTTCATTAAGAGTTAAAAAAAACACCTATCTTTCAAGCAGGAAAGATAAAAATCTGACTTGCCACAGCGAAATTCCTTGAGCAGTAAGGCAGGATATCATGTTTCTCTCTAGTTTTTCTGTTCAACTCATCTGGTCATTGCAATGTCTTGCTGTAAGAGGGCATAAGTGGCAGATGTGTGTTTGTAACCAGTTTCAAACTTGCTGGACAAATGTTCTGTAAATATTTATAATAAATGTGTTTGATGACTGTGACAGCTTTGAATTACCGGGTGCTTGGGTTTGGTATTCCTTTTTAGCTCCATTACCAAGGCTAAAGATACTCCCCCTTTCTCTTTCCTTCTCTGTCACCTTTTTCAGCCCACCCAAAACCAATTGGATATCTCTGGCTCTGTGCTATCTGCATTTTGCCAGTATATGCCCAGGTCATTTTCAGTACCAACTCAGAACTGTGCATTCTGGAGTTTTGGTGTTGCATTTTCATATGGAATGGTTTCTGTGGGAGTAATAATTATCAGTGAGATACAAGCCAGGCATGGAAAAACAAACCAAAAGAGAATGAAAATGTTTACTTGAAACTGTTTTTAGTTGAAAATCCAGTTTTTGTCTGAATATGGTCCTATTATGGACTTTCTCTACAATCTAGACACTCTCTTTCAAAGAACATCTAGGAATTTAGAAGCTTGGAGATTTTTGCTCTACAGAATTGAGCTGAAACATATCAATTAATCAAAGGCTTATGATCAGACTGACAGACAGAGAATGGCAGGAGAGGCAGATGGACAATGTTATTCCACAATATTTTTTTCATCAGAAAACAATGTAAAATCATGGCAGTGCCTGAGTAATGTCTGACTTTAGGATTATGAATTATGAAGGGACTCTGCTTCACAACAGGCTCCAGGCTCCTCAAAGTTATTGTGACATATTGATTTCTTTCAACTGTGACTTAATCTAAAGTAGATCATCATTACTTCAGCAGTAATATTACACTCAAAGTCTTAAAACAAAAGAAATAACTTTGAGACATTTTAACTTATATTTTTATTTTAAAAAACATGCTTCTTTTTCAGCATTCTTTGGAAGGTTATCACCTTTAAAACATCCGTGGCCTGAAGAAAATGTAAGTATTCCATAAATGCAATGTACACCACCCTTCAAACGAAATAAAATTTTTGGATTTTTTCTTTGTTGGGTTAGTTTGGTTTGATTTTATTATCAATCAAATAGATTTTTAACTGCCTGGCTCCCTAAATTTAATAAAAATAAATACCAAGTAACATATTTTGAAAGTCTTGTTGAGGAACTTAGACTACACTTGTGCTAACAAATTGCACTGGGCAAAGAAAATAATGCAAACATTGGATCTTGATCACCAATGAAATGAAACAGAGAAGGTGTTTTTGTGTTGTTATAGCCCTTGTCAGCAAACAGCATCCTAAATCTCTTTCCAAAATACAGTGATTTAGCACAGACTGGGGACCTTTTCAGATAATTATTTACTTTGTCTGTCACCCTACAGTGAGGATGAATTTAATACTAAGTACCACTGAAATTCCGTATTCTGTAGTATTGCATACACAGACCACACTATTCATGCTGGCCTAAGTTCCAGAGGAGCAGTCTTGCGCACGTTTCATAACGAATATACACAGCACAAAGGAGACAAAATGGGAAAATGGATCAGTGGGTCAGAAGAGAACACCTAGAGCTAAGTAAAAACAGAATTTGGAGCAGAAAGGGCATTATGATGAATGTAAGGAAATAAAAAAGAAGCCAGAAAGCCAAAAGAGATCAGTAAGTGGCAAAAAAGAAGTGGGAGGGAACAAAAGCACCAGAGTTAGCAGCACAGAACAAAACCACTCAGAGACCTGGCAGGAAGCTTGACCTTTATTTGAAAGGTTGCATTTACCTTTTGTGTTACTGAACATTATTTTTGTTTCACAGTTATCTTGTTGCCTAATCAAAGGAAACATAATTAAATCAAAAGAACCAAAACAGAAAGAAAGGAATTGAAGACTTGAGATTTTATAAATAATAGATCCCTTCTTCCAAGCCTAATTTTGCCATTTATGAACAATTTTTTGCCCCACTAGTAGCACGTGGTTGCTTAATGTATAGTGTTTTCCTGCTAATGAAAATGATCAACACCCTCAGCTGAAATCTATCCACATTGTGAAGTACACATACCTAAAATTCCCTGTTTCAAGCTCCTATGTGCCTTTTAAAAGGCGATTAGTGCACAGGGAGAACAGTGGTCCAGCTGAGTGTGGAGAATACAGCCAATTAGTACAATTACAGACACCTTAGGCTTCAAGATTTTTTGTGTGATATCAAACCTTTATTGAGAAAATAAGGGGGAATTAGGTAAAAGCATGATTTGGCTGAACATCGTGAAAAATTAACAAGATTTACCAGTTCACAGAACAGCACCTTCAGGGACGTGGAAGGAATCCCACTGTTAACAATGTCTTAACCTAGAGAGGGGCATTCTTTCCCTGCATATTAGGCACTTTCAAATATCTAATAAAATAAAAATATAACAACATTGTTTCAAAAATATAATAAATATATACTTATATAAATTATTGTAATCGTTCTGCTTGTCCCTCTACTTTGCATAAGAATTTTCAGATTAAATTCAACGCCCTCCTTCAAAACCTGGCTGCGCTGATGACAACAGAACTTCCTTTGAGGCCGTGGGTATGCCTTGGACGATCTGTGACAACTAACAAATTTTAAAAGAAAACTGTGTATTATTTTATGCACCACATTACCTAATACACTACTATTTTAGGTCCTAGGAATAGTGTAAGATGGTAGCAACAGATAGGAACCGCAACTTAGTCAGTGCTTCATATTGTGCGCTCAAGGAAATGCTCTGTATTGTGTACCCAAATTACTCTTTTCTGTTCCTCATTTCTCTATGGAATTAATAGTCTTACCCATGCCTCTGTATTTCAGTCAAGATCTGGAACATGGAAGAGAAAAACAAAGTCTGTGAAAATCCAGATAGACAGGACAAACTGTTTTTTGAAAGGGTCTGGTGATTTCTTCTGGTTTTGAAAATTACAGTAAAGTTCCCATGGACTTCACTAGGGACACAAATATGCTTCTTTGTGTCATTCTCTGCCTCTTCTATCTCTTCATTCATATGCATGAGCAGTACCTTAAGTCATCCATATTCACATTTTATTGAGTACTTTATATCACAGACAGTGTGTCTGCATCTACAATCCTATTGCACTGGTCCTACTGTGAAGACATTTTCTCCCTTTCAAAAATATAATAAAAATCACTGCTATCTTATGCTCAATCACAAATTATGCAAGTGTGTCATGGTGTGACTGGAAATAATCCTCGTGGATTCACTGAACAAATTGCTGTAATTTTGTACCATTCTAAGTTCACCTCCTCTCAGGCCTCACAGAATTTATTTATCCCATGTGGTGCCACCCCCTATGAAGTTAGACCTAAAAAATGAGTGTTTTCTTGCTCCCATCTCTCAGTGTTGCTACTGCTTCTATTTCCTAGCATGTGTTACTGTGTTAGTAGAAATAGCAGCACAGTTTTGGTGACAGAAATTACAGCAGAATCAGGAAAAGCATGTTCCAAGTCTCTGAGTTCAACATCTTCAACGGAGCTCTCACAGACTTACCCAAGCAGCTCCAAATGATGTGTGCTCTGCTCGGGTGGGTGAAGTAGTTAATTGTGAATCCTCGGTAAGTTTATCTTGCTAGTCAGTGATCATAATAAATAATATTTTGATCAGTTCATCTTTAATCCTAATCTGGGTTTTCCACCTGTTCTGTGAACAGCATTCAACTATTTTGGTGTCATTGACTGCTGTTGTGGCAGATCTGTATTAAGAAATAGTAGTTTAATGGAGAAGAGGGCCAGCTCTCCTCCTACCTTCAGCTGGAGGTGAAAGTTGGGAGCTGCCAAAGCAAAGTAAGGTTTATAATCTGCAGTCATAAAAAGTATTGATCCACAATAGTAATTTCAAAAAATGAGCATCAGATCTGGACAGATTAGACGCTGCACTGTTGTTACCCTGTGGTCTCTGGTGAGATGTCTGTCCATGCCTCTGTCAAAAGGAACAACTGCTACTCTTCTGGAAATATGTCATTTATCTACATATCTTCACCCTTCAATGCCACTAATGTAGTTTCTTCTATTTTTATGGTTTCTTTTAAAACTCACATCAGACTTGGAAACACACTGTCTGTACAGCTATCACTGTCTTAGGTAGGATATTTATACCACAAACATACACAGTTGCCTCTCCGCTAGTTCTTTTTCTGTCCATCACTGAAACAGCTGGGGACTTCTAAAACAGAAAAGCTACACAGTGGTTTTAGAATAGTTCCAGGGTGGCACATGGGCTTGCACAAGTTGTCTTGAGCCATTATGGAAAGAGAAGCTGTATTACCTGGTGTCCTGGTTTCAGCAGGGGCAGAATTAATTTTCTGTTTAGTAGCTGGTAAAAGGCTGTGGTTTGGATTAATAACACAGTGATATTGTGGTTGTTGCTACTCTAAATCAAGGACTTCGCAGTGCCTCAAGCTCAGCTATTGAGGAGCTGCACAAAAAGAGATCAGGGAGCACGACCAGGACAGGTGACCCAAACTGGCCAAAGAGATATTCCACAACACAGAACACCATGACCAGTATATAAACAGGGGGCAATTGGCTGGGAGCCACCAATCACTGCTCGGGGTTGGGGTGGGCACTGGCCAGTGGGCAGTGAGCAATTGTACTGTGTATCACTTGTTTCTCTTGGCTTGTTACTCTCTCCTTATAATTTCTATTATTATTATTATTATTATTATTACTGCTACTACTACTACTACTGCTACATTTTGGTTGAATTATTAAATTGGTCTTATTTCAACCCCCAAATTTGAAAAGATCTACCTTTTCTTTCTAATTCTCTTCCCCACAAGGAGAGTGGGGAGCTGAGGTGGGTGAGAAGGTGGCACTTTGTTGCCAGCCAGGGTTGAACCATGACACCGACTTCAGACATCTTTACAGGGTCCTTGGGAGAGCAGGAGCAGTGCTGTACATTGTAGAATATCACTGCTGCTGTTGTGCTCCTGAAGAAGAGCAGAAAGAACAGGAAAATGGGAAGAAAATACTCTGAATGGAACAGATACAGTCACTGAAGAGCTCTGAGTATTAAATATGCTTCCCATGTTTCTCAGCATGTCCAGGTATATTTTCTAGTCCTTGTAAGCTGGGCTGCCCATATGTTCACAAACAATCATTTTAAAATACAAGTTTACTTACCAGACAAGACTCCCCAGTCTCTCTGAGCTCTCTCACTGTTTGCTTCATTTAAAATGACATTTAATTAAATGAACAAGGACAGGCTTTGTTTCTCCATGGGAGTGGGGGTATATGCAATATCTTGATGAGTTGTTGAAAGTAAAAAAGAAACAGGAGTGGTCAGAAGATAATTACTTTTTATGCCTTTTCAGACATGAGTTCCTCTTCCAGACAATGATGTTGAAGTAATGTTATTAAAAGACATTTGTCTTAGCCATGACTTTGCTACTAGTATTGAAAGTTGCAGAGGCAAAAGAAATTTCAACCCTTGCAAACTTTGTCTTTGCAAAACAGATTTTTTTTTTTTCCAGTATTTTTCTCTTTCAAAGCACCACTTGCCGTAATCCAGTCCTACCCTCTGCTCAAGTTATGGGCAGCTAGAGCAGGGTGCTCAGGGCCACGTCATGGTGGGTTTCAATATCTCTAGAGACGGAGATTTCATAGCATCCTTGGATGACCTCTTTGACCACACACACAATAAAAAGCCTTTTCCTATTTTATACACAATTTCTTGTATGTCATTCTGTGTCTATTATCTCCTGTACTCCTATTGGTTGTCACTGAGAAAAGGATGGCTCCTTTTTTATTACTCCCCTTATTAGGTATCTTTACATGTTGAGAAGATCTTCCCAAGCCTCCTCTTCTTCAGCCACAAAAATTCCAGCAAAAGGACTATTTATGGAAGGTAAGCTTATTTAGGGTGATGCAATGTATTTTATTTTCAGCTCCCATTAAAATCTTAATTAACATCAAATTATCAATTAACAATAAAAGCCTCTCTGCATGCTTTTAGCATACATCTGAATAGAAACTACTTCACTGTTCTTTTAGTATATTCAGAAAAGCACATACAAAATATATTTTAGTCTGTCTGTTATTTATAGCAAGACATCAGAAAAAGAAATTATTTCGGTAGGTGAAGCTGGAGATGCCTTTTCATTTATTCTCCACTTGATGTTGCTGGATTTAGTCCAGCAACTACAGGATATTGTAAACACTAACCAGAGTACATGAAGCACATTTTCATTAACCATTGGTTCCATGTAGTTGAACTACATGAAGAAAAAATCACGCATCAGTCTAAGATTTAAGAATTTGGTCTCTGAATAGCAGAGAGTCATGGATGCATCCATTTATTTAAATTCCTTAAGAAAAAGCTAAAAGAAAGAAGCACCAAGGACCTTCTTTTTGCAATTAAAAACATAGTGGGAACTATCAATTTAAATTAAACTCTATTCCCAGCTACATCTGTGAAAATGAAACTAATGAAAATAATATCAAGGGGGTGAAAACAGAAGGGTTTGTTTTCTAATTAAATGAGGAGCTGCCAATGAGGTTGGGGATAACTATGATATTCAGTTCAGGTCCAGCAGGAGCTATGGGCTTGCATCGCATTATTTATTTATGTTCCATGTGATATCTCCTTGAATTGTCCCATAGAATAGGACCTTTCTATCGCTCTCCTACCACACCAGCTGAGCCAAAGCAACCCATTTCCGAAGCTCTAGATAAGAAGCAGAGGGGAGCAGAACAAGGGGAAATGTAAAATTTGAGTCAATCTTACATAATTTACAGCTTCAGATCAAGAGAACAAGTTATTTCAAAACCATCAACTTCTTCCTAGAAACTGTAGATTGCCTAGAGGCACAGTAGTGTAGGTCCAAAATAACTTGTTCATTGGTCTTATTAGACTTAAAAAATGCCCATATGCTGCCTGAATTGACCATTCACCTTTAGTACAGAATTTGTACTGTTCTGTACCATAATTTAGAATCAGCTATGCATATCTCTTCTAAAGAACAGGCTAATTAGCTGTGTGCAGCAACACACCCTCCAATTGTTCTTCAGTGTTTTTAACAAATGGAGAGGTACTCTTTATGTTTGCATGTAACTCTTAGTTTTCAAAGAAAGGAAGAATTTGGAGGTGTAAATTAAAGGAAAAATCCATGGAAATTATGAAATAAACAATGCATATTGCAAGAAGTAAATTATCATTGCATTCCCTTTTGAGTGTGCATGGAGGTCAACATGACGAGGCTTTGTCAGTCAGTGGTGCAAAACCAGCCAGGGAGTGGCAGGCTTGGAGTGTGATGCTGGAGTGTCTTTTTTTTAACAAAGAAAAGTTGAAAATTACTCAGTAACGCCCCATAGTCAGTTTAGTTCATGATTTTAGGGGAGTATTTAGGCTTGACTCAAATGAAACTGTCAGATTTGGTTGGTCTGAATTGGCTTTCAAATTAAATGCAGTTGTCACTAATGCTTAGGTCTTGTGACCATTGGATCTGGTTGGGGACATCACTGTGTTCAGAATTTAGTGATTCTCTCTGTGGTTGCTGAGCATGAGGTAGAGGAGGAACTGTAAAACTACAGAGAGTGGCAACACCTGCTGAGGTAAATTGGAAATGCAACCTTCTCATTAGGCCAGTGATGGCCACACCAGGATATATTGATCTACCCTGAATCTATCTGGCAAGGATATGGTGAATTACATAATTTCCTCTTAATCATGTGTGAAATGCTCAGAAAATTGACTCAAAACGCACTTTCTTTTCAATATTTCAGCTATATTCTTGATTCTTATGTTTTCTTCTTCTGTTTTCTGTTTAAGATAAAAACATGAAATGCATTCTGTATATATTAAATCTGTGTATTTACATAAAATACTTAGTCTCCATTCAATGAAGAATTACTTTATCCATGATATTTCTTTCCTTATTAAAGAATCAAATTGATAACCACTATTTAATTAAATAATTTTAACTGATGATAAAGCTACTAGAGGTCCTCTCCCACATATAGATAAGAAGTGGAGAAACTAGAAAAATTAACATTCTATCTTTCATAAGAAAAACAGAAGTTAAACATTGTTAATTTTGAGATTACGTTTGTGCCCAGTGATTCTACAGTTAATTCTGTTCAGCTCAAGGCACTCTTCATCAGCTCCAAAAAACCTCACTCACTATTACATTTACATAAATCCAGAGAGGAAAAATTGAGTAAAAACCCAGCTAAAAGAGGATTTAAACTGGATTGATAATCTTCTAAAGGACTTAATGTGCATAACATTGGCTGCACCTTTGCATTTGTCCGCTGCACAAATCTGGATATAAACAGGGGCTTATGTTTTGCTTTTTTTACAAAATACAACCCTTATGGCACACCCTCCCTAGGGGGGTGGTGAAACACTGGAACAGTCATGGATGCCCATCCCTGGAAGTGTTCAAGGCCAGGCTGGATGGGGCTCTGAGCAGAGTGGTTTGGTAGAAGGTGCCCCTGTCGATGGCAAGGGCTGGAACTGGATGATCTTCAGTGTCCCTACCAATCTAAACCATTCTGTGAGCCTATGAATATTATTCATGAATTATTTCTAGTGGATCTAATGAATGGAAATAATTAACCTCCTACCTTTTTCTTGTAGAATCACATGCTTTCTAAGGACCTGCACCTTTCCCACTACTGCCTGTTTTATGGAAGAAGTCAATTTGCTAGTTCTTTTCTTAATTTTAAAATTCCTTAGACTGATTAATTATATATAATATAATGAAAAAATTTCCATGGAGATATTAAAAAAAACCCTAACTGCTGGAGTGGATACAACAGAGGCCAATGAAAATTTTAGTTGATTGATGAAAGGTAATACATATAAGAAGAGGTCTTTAACCCTGAAACACACTATGTGATTCTCAGAGAACAAAAATGACTGTTTATCTGCTGGAGGAAAACTAGTACTGCCAGTTGATTAACTTACAAAAGATATCTTTTTTATTGGCAGTTCAGATCAGTTAAGGAGGGGGAAAGTTGAGGTGTTGAAATTACAGACAAAAAATGGCACCAATGAATGATGGAAAAGAATTCCACTGTGTGAGATAAAGGCTTGCAATAACAAACTGCAAAAGATGGGCGTTGTCCTGAACAGAGAAGTGTAGAGTCTGTAAGGTAAAAGAAACTGAGAAGATTCCAGACAGATACCTCCAGAGAGGATTGTTAAAATGGTTTCATTCTTGACAAAGACTTCAGTGATGAGAAAAGGAATCAACAATAACAGCGAAGCACATCCACATTTCCATTTGTGATGCCAACAGAGACAATAACATGCTCATATTTTGCATTCCCTATTGCAAATCCAGTTTGGTTTTAACACCTCTATTTCAATGAAAAAAAGCTGTTACAGACTGGCACTGAATTACTGACATCCTCCCAGCTGCCAGCTGTCCTGCTAAGTCAGAACTGTGCCTTGTCTGTTGCTAGAAATGATTGCTCTAAATTAATTTTCTCCAGTTTTTCTAATCAGCACATACAACACTTACGAATTTACTATGAATGTTTCCTTCTCTAATCTGTCATGCAATAAACAGATTTTCTTCTTTCTGCTACCTATGTAACCTAGGATTAACTTTCTTCATAATGGGACACGAGGAGAAAAATACCTTTTGTACTGGGTTTGTGTGGCAAGGGTTTGGTAGCAGGGGGCTGCAGGGGTGGCTTCTCTGAGAGGCTTCCAGAGGCTTCCATCATGTCTGACAGCTAATGCCATCTGGTTCCAGGATGGACCTGATGCTGGGCAAGGCTGAGCCCATCAGTGGTGGCAGTAGTGCCTCTGGGATAGCATATTTAAGAGGGAGTGGGGAGGGGGAATGTTGTGAAACTGCAGCTGGAGAGGATTGATAATATGTGAGTGAAACAGCTCTGCAGACACCAAGGTCAGTGCAGAAGGAGAGGCAGGAGATGCTCCAGCACTGGAGCTGAGATTCCCTGGCAGTGCCTCGTGCAGCCCATGGTGAGGCAGCGGTGCCCCTGCAGCCCATGGGACATCCCGTGCTAGAGCTGGGGGATGCTTGAAGGAGGCTGAAACCCCTTGAGAAGCCCACGCTGGAGCAGGTTTGCTGGCAGGACTTGTGATCCCATGGGAAGCTCATGCTGGCGCAGTTGGTTCCTGAAGAACATAACCATGTGAGAGAGACTCCTACTGGAGCAGCTTGTGAAGAACTGCAGTTCATGGGAAGGATTCACGCTGGAGAATTGTTGTAATCGAATAAAAGCAAAGATGATGACAAGACAAAGGGCTTGCATAAGGGGGATTCCTCCCCTTGCTCTCCTTTATTAGGGGGAAAGAGTAGAGGTGTTCAGGATGGAGAGTGAGGAGGAGAAAGCCTCACTCCTGCCCCGAAGGAACAGGAGGGGAAAAGCCCACCCTGCCCCCGTGACAGCCACTTAAGAGGGGACAGGGATAACCAGTCAGGGGAAGCACGGTAGCAGGGGATACGATACATAAACCAATAACAACATAGGAGGGAGGGGTACAGTTTAAACTAACCAATGACATACATAACGGTAGAGAAGGTTCGGGAAGAGGGGTGGATCCTGAGCCCTGGGCATGCTTTACAGAGGCAGACCCAGAAGCTCATACCCCAGAGCCCGCCCAGGCAAGGCTCCTCCTTCTGAGGAGCTAGCACCGGCCTGGGAGGCGGAGGCAGCATGGGGGCGGACCCGCTTCAGAGAATTTCATGGAGGACTGACGCCCATGGGAGGCACCCCACACTGAAGCAGGAGAAGAGTGTGAGGAGTCCTCACCCTGGGCAGGAAGGAGCAGCAGAGACAGCCTGTGATGAACTGACTGCAGTCTCCCTGTGCTACTGCAGGTAAAGAAACAGAGAAATTGGGAATGAAGTTAACCTAGATTAGGGGAAATGTGGGGCCACTGCTGAATCAGATGGGTACCCTTGTGACAAAAGACACAGAGAAGTCAGAATTACTAAATACCTTCTTTGTCTCAAACTTTACTGCTTAGTCTGGCCCTCAGGAATACTGAACCTTGGAGGTAAGAGAGGAAGGCTGGAGAAAGGAAGACTTTGCCTTGGTTGTAGAGCGTTGGGTTAGAGGTTGGCCAGAGAGATTTAACAGCCATAAATACTCAGGCCCTGATGGGATACGCCCACAGCTGCTGAGGGAGATGTTGAGGGGGACAAAACACTGGGACAGGCTGCTCAGGGAGCTCATGAAATCTCCCTCTCCAGAGACATTCAAAACCCACCTGGACTTGTTCCTTTATAACCTGCTCTAAGTGACCCTGCCTTGGCAGGGCGTTTGACTTGATGACCTCCAGAGGTCCCTTCCAACCTAACAATTCTGTGATTCTGTGAACCAAGGCAAACCAGATGACAGGACACTGGCAATGCAATGCTTATCTCAAATATTTTTTTTATGCTGTTAGAAAAATGAAATTGCTTCTTCGCTATCTCCTTGAACAAGTGTTGTCATCTGAAGACTCCCATCTCCAAATTCAGATCATAACTACTCCTCCCTTCCATGAAAAAAAATGAATAGAAGTCTTACAATGAACTGCTCCCACTACCATTAAAATCAGTGACACCAGCAATCCTGCACCAAATACACTGCTTTGGAGAAATTTGTTAGACAAAGTTTTTTTTGTCATTAAACATCTGCTGTAATGCACGTATATCTATAGCTATAAATTTAATGCAAAATAATCCTTTTAGAATTGACCATGGTGCATTTTGGGAAGATTGTGGCTGTGGCATAAGAGACCCTGAATGTTTTTCTCTTAATCCTGATTTTACAATATTTGCCAACAGATTTCAGCCTTTACACTCTTGATTTACTTCATATTAAGTAAGAAGAGAATCAGTCCTTCATAACTGAACAGAACAGATGTATGGCTTTAAATGACTGAAAATTATATTTCTTCACTGTAGATTAAACATCCTCCTACTGCTTGTTAAATGCACTTGTTCATTTTCTTGATTGACTATAGATTCAAACAGCCTTCTTTTTTAGAAATGGATATGCTGAGATGAGGTAGTCTCAGCTTTCAGTAGTGTGTTAATGCCAAGTCTTCTGCAGTACAACATGCTCTGAGATTTTCATCAACAAAATATTGTGCAGCATGTGAGCAACAACCAAAAAAAAAAAAAAACCCATAAAAACACACTGATGTTGTTTCCCACAGGCAGAAGCTAGGTAATATCAACCAAGTAATCACTGTTTACAAATGAAGTAAATTTACATCCTTCTGATGATCTTGTATGTCCACCTTAAGGGAAAAAAGGAAAAAGAAAAAGAAAAAAACCAGGGGAAAAAGAGAAGAATTTATTTGGGCTTCTCTCATTTTACAATTCATATTTCACATAGCAAACAGATTACATTAACACAAACATCCAGTGAGAGAAGCAGGGATGTTATCTAAATCCCATTGCATGTCTACAGGATCCCTGCATCTGAAATTTGACAGGTTTATAGTTTTTCTCATAGAAACCATGAATCTCTCCAGGCAAAAAAAACAGGGTTCATTGTTGAAAGACTTTTCAAGGTCATTCTGATCGACACAGCAGAAGATCAGGGTAATGGTGATGGTGAGTCTCTTCCATAACTACCATCAGAGTCCACTGGGGAGTCAGGACATCTCATAAAGTCTAATGGTGTTTTGGCATCTGTTCCAGAGAGCTTCCCTGCCCCCTCTTTCCTTCCCCTTTTCCCTTCCTAGGAGAAGTGCAGCAGCTACAGACAGAAGGCTGGAAATGTAAGCGTTAAGCAGCTTATCTGTGGTTCCTTTTACTATTTCTTTAAAAGTCCTTTCTGCTTCTAGGGTTCACATAGTTGTGTCAGAATTTCAGTTTGAATGGAATAAGAGCCAATTCAGTTGATTCCCTGGAAGCTATCTAGAATGTGGTTCCTGTGGAGTTATTCATAGATTAGCTGGTGTCCTTTACAGAACCTCTAAATCCTATATAGGTTGGTGCCACTTATTCCTGGATTAAATCTACAGTTTCCACAGCTAATACTGACGCGTCTCAATATAGCTCTCATTTATTTAGGTACTTTGGTAACCACTGAGGGAATTATCAAGGGGTTAGAAACAAAACAGCTCTCAGAAGAGCTCTGATTTATCCTTCAGAAGCTTGCACGATTCCTCTGCATTTATTTTGACAGAACATAGAGTTCTTACACACAGCAAAGCTCTGTGGGTATCCTGGATATTTTTGCACTGTATGAAGCAAAGGTAAAGGGAGACATAAAGTCATACATATCAGCTTTGTTTAAAGAGACCTCAGCTATTAACGTAAAATGTGACATATGTTCAGCCTCTAATCTTCTGCTCCCTGATGAGAGTGTCACCACCAGGTAGAGTAAGGACAAAGAACAGTGTGGGAATTCAAAATGAAAAGATAGGGATAAGTGCTTTATCATAAAAGGCTGAGTGCACAAATGCCTCTTCAGTGCTCTATGCGAACACAGAGCTCTACTTGCAGGTTTTCAGATGAGGAAGAGATTTCTTTCCCAAAATGTTATTCATGCTGTCTGGATTTACATTTTGACCCAGTCCCCGTGTCACTGAGATGTTTACACTGCCAGTTCACAGGTTCACAGGTTCCAGTTCACAGATTATGAGCTCTTTAGGCATCTTGATTTAGATTCTCTCAGGAGGAAACATACTCTTGAGAAACAAGTGGGCTGTATACCTCTCTGTATTCCAGACAATCTTTAGACTAATTAAAAACTGAAAAATAATTAGAAACAGAATTTAAGCCCCATAAAACCCCTTTGCAGTTGTTTCCCATTGTGTGAGAACTCAGTTTTTACACCCTCACATTTTTCTGCTGCAGGGATGTAACTCATACAAGAAAACCAAGAAAATCTGAGCATCTCTTCTATGGAATAAATATCGACACTGCAACAATGTGTTGTCCTTTAGATCAGTATCATGCCTGTCTGTGTGTTTGTGCACCAAGGAAAAACTGCTCAATTCATGCAATTTAAACAGAAGCAGCTTTAAAGAAGTTTTTATTTGTTAATAACACCTAATTAACCCACAAACAGTGAACCAGGCATTAGGGATCAACAACAGCAATGTAACAGATGAATCAGAATATTAGAAACTTGCAAGATGTTAATAAAACTATCTAAACACGTTTTGATGGCTCATTCTCCATGGTTATATTCACACATACAGCTGTGCCAGTACACACACACTGAGCTGTGCACACACCTGTTTTCAGGAAATGTAGGCTACAGACACATCCCCTGTCCTCAAAGGGCGGGTCCCCCATTTAGAGCCATCTCTTTTTTGAGATGTAGGTTCTCCAGCTTTGTTTATACCTGTGCCTCTCCCTACAATCCTCTAATGCACACACCAGTGCGAAAGTGCACCCTGTATTCATGTGCATGCCCTTCTTGGCCTCCTGGTTACCTCAGGGTTACCTCCAATGGCACCAAAGTCAGCAGCCTCAAAGATTTCCTGGGGTAAGAGTCGTGGAAAGCCCTCTGGCTGCTGCAGGCAAGTGCTGGTTGTCAGCTGTGAGCAAGGAGGCTGTCATTACAGACAGAGGGAGTCTGACCAGGGAGGCCTGGTGGTGAATGTGGCTGATTTGAGGGCAGATGCCCAGAAATGGGGCAGAGAACCCATTTGCTTATTTAAAGAGAAGCCCTTAATCCCATTTCAGACACATTACACAGCTCCTACTCCAGAAACACAGGAGTCTGCGATCCCTTATGGATATCCCATTTTATGATCATGGGTAACCTTCAGAATTCAAAAGATGCTGTGTGTCTATATTTTGGCAACCAAATCTGAACTCTTTCGCCTAATCAGCTGAGCATCTCTCAACACTCCAGTTGCTAATACAGAAAGTTGCTTTAGCTTCTCAAATGAAAAAGTTTTCTTCTAAGCCATTTGACATCCTCTAGGATATCCGTCACTGGCATTTAGTTGCTGCTCCAGAAGGACATGGATCTACCACCCAGATCCAGGTATTGGGCATGCCTGAAAGCCTAACATGGATATCTTTGGAGAATGAATAATGGCAGAAAATGGTGACATGTGATCAGCTAAACTGAGCTCTCGCTGACTGCAGTGGGAGCTTGAACTGTTAAAGGAGGTGCAGATCACCTGTGCAGGTGTCATGGCTGGGCAGACAGTGCCGTTCATTCAGCAAAATCTAATCTCTGTTCCCAACCTTTCCCTGACTCCTCTTCATTGTCTTTGTCATATTGCATGAATATAGATTCCCTTTCCTTTGCATTCCTGCAAGTCCTGCCGGAGGAGGGTTACAACAGCAGATACGGCTTTGTTTACCTCCTGCAGTTTAGATCTGCAGCAGCTTTTTATTGCACTCAAAATTAAATGTACTTATGTGAAAAGCATCAAATGCAAACATGGGCAAAGAGAGATTTCAGGATAACACACCTAGCTTTGGGTTAATTTTTGCAGGCATTCAATATTCTTTCACCATCTCCAGAATGCACCCTACGAAAGATAAAGTACTTCTTTATTAAAGCTGATGTAAGAGTTTTATTTTATTTTCTTTTATGCTTTATTTTATTTTGCATTTCTTTTGTTTAGCTCTCAGAAACAGATGGGTCATTTCAGCTGAATCATAAATCAGATTATGGCTAACGATTAAAGTCAGGAAAGTCTCATGTTTTTGAAAACAGCATCTTATCAGAAAATATCTGAGGCTGTGCCATGTACAGAACTCATTAAATTGCTTGTAAAATTTAATGGTATCTTATATATAATATGAATATGTATCATTCAATAGTGAAATACTAGACCAGAGGCACAGCTGGATTGGATCTGCTTTATTATTTTCCTAGTGGATTGTTTTTTTTACATTTGCTATATTATTTCAAAGATATTTATTTCTTGAGAATAACATTTTAGAGTTGTAAATATGCAATACATAACCTGGTTCTCATTAATTTCACAATCCAGATCTAGCTGGTCTCTACGAGTGGCAAAAAATCCAACATGTGGGATAAAGTGCTGAAAACAACCGAAGACAGGCTGGATTTTTTTATTTTTATGTGCCAACATTATAACTATAACTTGTGCTGACTTTTGAGAATGGATTTTCATCTAAATCATGCAATTTTTCCTGTTTTGAGTAGTATGGGAAAACTTAATATATGTTTGGATGTAGAGAAGACAGGTAACAATGTCGTTAGCACAGTTCTGTCATTTTTCATGCTGTTTAACATTTAAACAGACTGAAGGTTTGGTATCCGTGTCCTCTACTGTTTGCCACAAAATGAGCTTAAAATGACACTGATCACTGTGATTGAGCCTTTTACAATTAAAATGAAAAATAATTCTCTTTTCCATTTTGCAGCAAAAAGAATGAGAGAAAATTGAGTTTCTTGCTACTCTGAGAATGATCTTTTCAGTGTCTGAAGAGCTCTAAGCCACCTGCACTTCAGTTCTGAATGAAAAGTTGGGCAGCATTTTGAAAAGGTGTTTGACCAAGTAATAAAAAGAAGAGCAATGAAGTGAGGATAACTCATATAAAAGACTTAAGAAAGATCTCAAGGAGTTTGGGAAAGCAATAGAAAATAAAAGAAAAACTAGCACCATTCAAGCAAGAAATTATAATACGATGAAGTGGCAAAACTCTTCATTTGAAACTGTCACAAGAATTCATGCTGTACAACAAGAAAATATTTCAAGGGGTCAAAGAATAAAATAAAGGCAACAAAAGCATAAAATATCATCTGAGCAACAGAAAATCTCAGGTGACAGCAATCACGGATAAAGATGACAGATATGTCTCCGACAGGCAGAAATCAAGAAAGAGATGGAAGAATGCAATAAGGGTTTAGTTAACAAGAAAGTATACAGCACTGAGCCTTGTGGTGATGTATAAAACAGGGAGAGGGTGGCATCCTTTGAAGGACTGCGGGAGACTGCTAAATATACATTTTTAGATGTGGAAATGATGAAAAGGGAATTGGGGCAGTACAGGGTCCTAAAGAGATAATTTCAAAAGATGTGCAGAAGTTTTTTAATCTTGTGAAAGTATTGTGCCCCTTGGAAAAATGTTTAATTTATACTTTTAAACTATCTTTTTAAACCCCAAAGCAAAACCAAGACAAAAACAGTTCCTGTAAGAGAAATGAAAGCAGAAGTCACATTTCTTCAAAATCTAAAAGATTTCCAATTATTTTGATTTTTTACATTGGTGTCCTCATCCCTCCATGATGAACTGTAAAACTGTTTCCCACATTTCACATTTAACAAACTCGCTAAGGCAGCATTGAGTGAAGTCTACTTAAAGAAGACCTCATCACTAGCTGATTTGTCCTTTCTAGGAGGATGTGATCCCAGGATCTGTACGTGATTAACCTCATTAGTTTTTCAAAAATGAGCATTCAGATCTAAACCCAAACAGTGTGAGGAAAGCAGCTTTTTTTAAAAAACTGCTCTCATTTGAAGGTTTCCAAATCTTTGCAGTGCTGGGCTGCCTTGTTTCAAAAAATAATTCAAAAGCCATCTCTCAAATTATGTCCCATATTTCAAGCCACAGGAGCTGTTCACATTTATTTCAACCGAAGCCCCGTGAAGGGATTGAGATCTTACAGCTCTCTGCTTCCTGAGCTCAGGTTAGTGAACACATACAAAGTTAAAAGAGAGCAGGCCAGACCCTG
Source organism: Origma solitaria (assembly GCA_013397895.1). Lineage (NCBI taxonomy): Eukaryota > Metazoa > Chordata > Aves > Passeriformes > Acanthizidae > Origma > Origma solitaria. The sequence continues at coordinate 64,119 of VZRL01005606.1, forward strand.
GAATTTTTAATCCAATGGAACTCCCATGCCTCAGTGAGAACTTTGCTAAGGTTAGGACTGCTAGGCTTGGCTCAGCTCCAGTGCCAGATCTGTGAACTTTGCTTAGCTTCGGGATAATTAGAGTTCAGAGGCACAAAAGTACTGCAGAGACTTCACTGCTGATAACCCAAGGCCATATCTTGAAGATTTTCCTCCTTTCTTTTCCAGCTCATAGGCAGGCAAACTTCCACTGACACTGGGAGCTGACTGCCAAAGCAAGCGCATCAGGGAGGGAGTAAAAAATGTGTTACACAGATTGCAGTGGGAGCTTTGCTGGATGAGATTTCACGTTTTACTTCGGATGAGGAAAAATCAATCAAAAATGTTAGCCCCACACTAAGGTTTATTATTGAGGTATTAGTAAAATGAATTAAAACAGCTCTACACTGTGTCCTGTATGGATATATCACACCCCTTTCTGTAAGTCTTAACTCTGTAGCTTAAATAAAATGGATGAATGATGTATGGAAAATGTTTCAATATTGTGCTTTATGTACTTACAGTAATCTTCTTCTCTGTCCCATGACGGTGAATGCACTTAGCATGTATGCAGTTCTAATAAAAAAGTGTTTCTATCTTATAGTTTTTCAAATGTTGCCATTATGAGAAAAATTATAATGATGAAATTATGTGTACACAGGGAGAATTGATGATAGTGAAGTATTTCCTAAAAGAAAAAGTGCCCAGAAGGTTTAAAAATGCAGCTCAGAACTTAAACAAGAATTTTTTAAAACAGAAATAGTGACACTTACAAGCGTTAATTTTCTTTAAATACTCAATTTTTCAACTTTCTGTGTACTGTTTAAGAAAGCATATACTATCTTTTACTTTGAATTCTCCAGTATTAGATTATCTATTCTAGGAAACAGCCAAACTATGTGAGTCTTTTTCTGCGTTAATATACACAGAGACATATCTCAAAGGAATCAGGCATCTCTTTTTTTTCTTTTTTTTTTTTCTGTGATTTCAATGTTATTTATTGTGTTAGGCAAAAGCTGTTGGTGTTTCAGAGTTGGAGAAGTTCATATGCATTTGATATGTGCTAAAGAATAGAATCTAAAGAATGTAAAATGCATCTGATCCCCTCCCCTGACCTGGCACCCACAGGGCTTTTGACACAGCCCAGGACACAATTTTCATTCACCCACTCACAGTTAATATGGATAGCTACACATGAGGTTAGTATCTCTTTTTGAGCTGGAATCAGAGTAATACTTACTTCAGTTATGTTCTCCAAAGGGATAAATCCAAGGTTTGGTTTTTACACCCCAAATTAGCTCATGGCACTGTGACATCAGCATTTGCTCTTCAGGAGGATTGCCCACATCACTTCCCGTGGTTTTCTTTGGAGAATTACTCAGGTAAATTTAGTGCTATATAAGGCTCCTGGAGCAACTGGTGTGGCAAGCAGCTCATCTCTCAGAAAGCTGAGGGTGTCCTGTTAACACTGTGTGAGGTTTCCCTGCCCTCTGCAGGTATCCAGGAGTGCTGTGGGTATCTGAGCTGGAGCTCCATCCTTGTGCTTCATCATTTGTTTGTCGTTCCTGTTGGTTCCTGTCTCTGAAGCATGCAGAGCTTTTGAACAAGCAGAGCTTGGTCTCCCCTTGTACGCCTTGGGCCAGGGTCAAATTCCACCCTTTTGTGTAACAAACTCCATGCAAAGAGTGCTGGCTCTGACTGCAAGGACAAGGTGATGTGGGACAGGAGGATTCAGCCACTGAGGTTCCTAAAACACTGCTGGGGCAAATGGCTCAGCCACCAAAAGCTGCATACCCAGGGCTCTGTCAGGGCTAATTAGGTGCACAGAGAGATAGGGCTCATTAGGTGCCAGGAAGTCCTGATTGGCATTTTTCTGCTGCTTTTGGGATCGCAGCACCCTTCATGAGTCTAGACATACGAGTTTCCTAGGAATTAACTCAATGTCTCTACTTCTGCACAACCTCTATAGACCTGCCTTGAATCCTTATGAGCTCAGCTCTTTTTTTTTTTTTTTTTTTTTTTTTAATTCTTTTCC